>JALGBA010000349.1:67500-460000 GCA_023970755.1 Azemiops feae | reverse complement strand
CCCTTGGCTCGGCTGACAAAGAGGGGAGGAGAGCTGGTGGCCTGGTGGTTAATGTAACTGCCTAACATGCAGGCTGCCTAGGTTCGAATCCCATAAAGGGTGTGGCTAGCTGATGAGGGCAGAATGAGCCCGAAATAGCTATTCTAGTCTCCCACTTAATTCTTTAACTCTTCGTCAGCAAAAGAAATTTGAATATATATATATATATATATATATATATACACACACACACCCGCGCGCACACACACACACACACACACACACACACACACACACACACACACACAAGGTCAGTCCTAGAGGAGATCAACCCTGACTGCTCTTTAGAAGGCCAGATCCTGAAGTTGAAACTCAAGTACTTTGGCCACCTAATGAGAAGGAAGGACTCACTGGAGAAGAGCCTAATGCTGGGAAAGATTGAGGGCAATAGAAGAAGGGGACGACAGAGAATGAGGTGGCTGGATGGAGTCACTGAAACAGTAGGCATGAGTGTAAATGGACTCCAGAAGATGGCAGAGGACAGGAAGGCCTGGAGGAACGTTGTCCATGGGGTCGCGATGGGTCGGACACGACTTCGCAACTAACAACAACAACAACAACAACACACTAAATGGAGTGTATTCAATACATTCAACCTAAATTCAGAAAGCCCCTCTCCTAATATCTTTATTTTAATGTGCAAGAAATGTTTATATTTCACTTTGTTCTTTTTGATGGACAAATATGTGTTGATCTCAACGCTTATTTGTCCATCATAGAACCTATAGAAAGGTTCCCATTGTCCCTTTTTCTGAGATTTTTTTTTTTACATATTTGTAGCTTAGCCTTTCTTCTGGGATGCAATCCTGGTCTTTTCTAGTAGTTTTCCATCCAAGTACCAACAAGGTCCAGTTCTGCTTGTCTTTAGGGAGATTTGCCAAATTCACCAGATGCTACCATATGCTATAATTGCTATTATTATCTGTTTATGTCACTGTTCACTGTGTTCACATCCTCAGTGCTACTTGGCCAAAGAGGAAAATATAACTACTTTTCCATGAACACTTCCTGTTATCGTTTGACCTGGCACTTAGGAATAGGGAATGAATGCCACATTAGTTGAACCAACAGCTGATCCTTTTGTTAGCTTTGGACTTTGGATGTGTTTCATGTTGAGACCATATGATATAACTTTCATGCAAGACTTATTTATATTCTATGGCTTATCATTTAAGGTAAAAGAAGGCAAGCTACTGTAGTGGAAAATAAATGTTCCTTTACAATACAAGAAATTCTTACTGAAAATTAATGTGTTGCTTATAAACTAACAATTGAAGCGGTGCAGCCTCCATATAAGTTCTTTCCACAAATAAGTAAAATTTGCCATTCTCTTTTTCAGATAGTTGTAGGAATTTTCCATCCAGCTGCATTACTTTTGGGTAAAAAAAAGCTAAGCTACAAGAGAAGAAAGCTCCAATTTCATGTCAATGTCTGAATCCAATTTGTTGAGCTTTGTTCCAAAATCTTTTTTAAACAAAACCAATAGTGGCTCCGAATAATGAACTTGGGTGGAACAAAGCCCAAAGTGAGAAAGACTAGATCAGTGATGGCGAACCTATGGCACGGGTGCCAGAGGCGGCACTCAGAGCCCTCTCTGTGGGCACGCACGCCATTGCCCCAGCCCCGCCTCTCCCCACGGCCCCCTCCTTACCAGCAGCCCCCCTGGAGGAGAGTCGCCTCCAAGCACGGCCCACGCGGAGCAACATAGCCAACGACATGGCAGCCAGGCAGCGGGGACAAGACTCCGCCCTCACGCCCCATCACGCGCAGTTGATACTGTGGGGCGCGGGGGAGGGCGTGGCCACCATGGCACTGCTGGGCCGCCTGGGCGATCTGCGGCAGGCCGTGGAGGCAGTGAGTGGCCCTGCGGGTGGTTGGGGTGGGGACGGAGCGGGGGCAGGCTGGGGGCAGGGCGGGGCAGAGTGGGGGGCAGAGCAGGGGCGGGGTGGGAGCGGTTTTTGGGCACTTGGTCTCTAAAAGGTTCGCCATCACTGGACTAGATAAATCCATTTGTACCCCTCTACCTTCTTAAACCTAGTCTTCTGCATTCTAACATAGAAGAAAGCCAGATTGGAGAAATGGCTGAAGTGCTGGAGACCATGAATTCTAGTTCTCCCTTTGGCATGAAGGCTGATACGGTGGCCTTGGGTCATTTACTCTCTCTCAGCCCAACCCACGTCAAGGAGTGGTTATTGTAGGGAAAATAGGAGGCGGGAATATTAGATATATATCTCGCATATAGAGGGAGCTCAAATAAATAATGAATATTGATATCTGCATTGTTTATCTGCCCTTGACTAGTCCTTGTAATTAAATATAAGTATAATTCGGGAAACGGTATAAATTGAGATTTTAGTTCTTGTTCCAAATAAGTTGCATCTTTGAAAAGTGATGTTGGCTTCTTCACCCTAGCTCCTCCATTCTCTTAAATAAAATCCTCCACTATCTTGAAGATGTACCAACACTCTTAGATTATTTAGATTAGGAAAAAGGAGTGGCCATTGGAGGGAACTCAAGTTTTTGTGATGTCCAGTTGCTGACAGATGAATGTGGTTTGCCGGTTTGCCCTCAATTTGTTGGCATTGTTCAGCTAACTTTGAACAAAGCTTGACTTGTTCAGGGTCTTTGCTGCCAACTAGTGGTCATCTGGATTTTTGAACCCTAGACTTTTAAGTTTTGTTTCTGATGGTGAGATGCTCTTTTATCCCAAGCAGGGATAACTACATGCTTATGAATAAATGACACCTCACATTTCCACATAGAAAATGTTCTACTGTTACCCATGGCCATTGCTTACTTTAAGAATAATGTTACTTTTTCATTTTATCTCGGCTGGGTTTTGGAATGTGTGTGTGTGTGTGTGTGTGTGCATGTGGGTTTTTTAAAATTACATTGACTCTGTTTTAATGTTTGCATGAAAGGTGATAGCACGAGTTTTTTCAGAAATAAAAGTTACAAAAACCTGCACCACAAATGCAGGAGATTCTTTTTTGGGGATATTATGGTAAATATCCCTGAAAGCGTGAAGGGCATGCAGGAATTTCTGCTTGCATCAGCACCCCTGAAACTGGCAAGCAGAGTTCATTCACCAAATCTTCTTTGCCCTTTATTTTTTAAAAGATATCCAAGCTCATAAACCCTCCCGTTCCTTTTCCCCTCCTCTCCATTCACCAACTGCCTCCTGATGCAAAAGAATTTAGCTTATTTAGCAGGATCTTCTTTTAGTTTTGCCCTTCCTCTGTCTTCTTTTTATACTCTCTCGTCATAGACTTGTCAAAGACCAGGTTACAGTGTATTGATTTAGTGCAAATTAGATCAGGGAAAAATTTAAATTTAGTGCAAATCAGATCGGGGAAAGCCAGCCTCGCTCAATCTTTTGTCTCTGAGACAAGGAAAATAAAAGTGTCTGGAGTGGGTTGGCATCTCAAAGGCAGCCATAGAAAAAAGTTATCTCAGAATTAGTCAAGGTCCTTGAGTATTTGCATAGGTGCCCATCTTGGAGCAAGAATGCTGTCCTGCAATTATCTCTGGTTGTCATTTGAGAAGAACCAGGTTTGAAGGGGGTGCTAGCTGGAGGCGTTGGAGTGACCTTCGGAGCAGTGATCCATTAGTTCCTCTTTGAGGCTGTAGTGTTTGTTCTTATTGTGACTTAGCTACGATTTTCGATTTTCCTATTGCAAAGTGCATGTGGATTAGGGATTTTGTTCTTCTATCACAGGGGTCTTCAAACTTGGCCCTTTTATGACTTGTGGACTTCAACTCCCAGAATTCCTCAGCCAGGCACACTGGCTGTGGAATTCTGGAAGTTGAAGTCCACAAGTCATAAAAGGGCCAAGTTTGAAGACCCCTGATCTATCACCATATGACAAATCTAACTTCTGCCAAATGCCTGCAATTTGTTTTGGAATCCATACAAAAATGAATTCCTCTTTCCTTACTTGGATTTTTCAGAGATGCGGGGATAACTCACCCATATTTTAATTTAACCATAATTCATAATTTAACACCCATAGTTCATCAATAAAACAGTCATTGCTAAATCATTAGCAAATGTTTCCAGACTACAGCAGAAGTCTTCTTTTTGTTAAAATTTTAAAAAAATGTTGAAATAGTAAGTTTGCAGTGATTTTTCTCAATGGTCTGCTAATTTGTAGGAAGTAAAGGAAGTAATATTTTCTACTTTATTGCTCTAGAACAGAGGTCTTCAAACTTGGCCCTTTTATGACTTGTGGACTTCAACTCCCAGAATTCCTCAGCCAGCATGTCATAAAAGGGCCAAGTTTGAAGACCCCTAGTATATAACCTAGAAATTTCACTTCATAAAATGTGTTCTATGGCTTACCATGTTGTACAAACCCAGATTGTCATAGCTTATTCCAGGGGTCTCCAACCCTGGCAACCTTATGACTTGTGGACTTCAACTCTCAGAATTCCTCAGCCAGCTTTGGCTGGCTGAGGAATTCTGGGAGTTGGAGTCCACAAGTCTTAAAGTTGCCAAGGTTGGAGATCTCTGGCTTACACAGCAAACTGTGGTTAAACAAGCCATGTTGAAATAGGTTTGTTATTTTACATTGATCTTCAGTATCAAATCCTTGCCTTATCTCCTTTCCACACAGCTGGAAAGCGTGGTTTGGAAAGTTTTAGGTTTAATTTTGGCAAACTGCAACTGGACATATCAAGTGACACTTTGATAACACAACTAATTATCGTAATTTCAGTAAATGATGGCGCCTAAAGTTACATACGTTGCTATTGTGCTTTGATGGGTTTGGGGCTTGCATGATATATGAAACCAGCCATTGCAATCTGTAAACCATGGTTAATAGCTTAATTTATGAGAACCAGACTGCTGTGACTGGCTCACCGTGCACATAGTGCAAACGTGGCTTAATGCAATATGTGAGCGCATCAAATCAAGACATCCTGACAAACTGTGATAAACGAAGAACTGCTGTAGAAGATGGCAAACCTCATGGAAGGAAAAGGGCTTAAAAGGGAATTGAAGCCTGTGGGTAGCGGGGATACAGTCGTGAGGTTTTAATCCCCATGATTAAACAAGCAGATGTCTAATGGTGTTTCAGTGTTCTTTTCTATTCAGCAGTAACCTCAGTCCCTTAATTTCTTCTGAGTAAAGAAATCTTCATAAAAATCCTTGGTTGGGAGCCTCCAATGGGGTGAGGGTTAAAAAAAAGTCAGGGTTGCAGCCACAGCCACACATATGAAACCCGGTGCCTTTTGTACAAGCTGCATATAAAAATGGGCAGGACTTGGATCAGGGGTCTTCAAACTTGGCCCTTTTATGACTTGTGGACTTCAACTCCCAGAATTCCTCAGCCAGCATGCCTGGCTGAGGAATTCTGGGAGTTGAAGTCCACAAGTCATAAAAGGGCCAAGTCTGAAGACCCCTGACTTGGATGTTTACAGATTCCCTTCTTGGCTTAGGCATCCTCTTCTATGCCCCAGACCTATGCAAGGGATGGGTGGGGAAGGTTCAGAAGAGCAGAACAACTGAGACCAAATAAGAGAAAACAGGGAACTCGTTGGATTAAGGGCAGAAATATATATTTTTGGAGAGCATCATTATCTTCTTTGTGGGGGGAAAAATGGCTTTTGCCAAAAGTAAGATGGGGGAACTAGGGGAGGGAGAGACAGGGGCTCTACTTAGCATTTGGGGAAGGGGGAGGGTGCCATGGATGGAGTTGTGAGGCCAACCTATGGACAGAGCTATGAGCTGTTCTTTTTTCCTTTCATTTGGAAGAGAAAGTTCATTATTTATTTCATGCCAGGTAAAGCCTATCTCAAGGTACACGTTTACCCTTTTGCTTTTGCCTGGCTATGGCAGAGAACTGAAATTTTTTTAAAATGTGCTATTTTAAGAAGGCATTTGTACCCTACCTTGTACCCTAACTTGACAGTTTTAGATTTAAATCCTTATAAAGTTCCTATCTACTTATAGTGTTTCTACTTTATTTCTCCTTCATGTAATGATTTTGATAAATGCCTTTTCTATAGGATTAGTGTCTTTTTTCTGGCTTCAGTCATTCCAAACTCAGTTATTCAACTATCTGTTTCTTTAATCATCAAACACACACAAAATAAAGACATTTTATTAAATAAAGGGTTTTACCTGGTGTGCAAACTACAGATGTTTTCAGTAGGGACTTGCAGGAATCTTGTATATGGTTAATATGATCTATGGCAGATGCAAATTGGATGCTTTTATCTACTACTTTTAAAAAACAGGAGCAAGACTAGGAATATTTTTTCTATTTTAGGACAAAAACAAAAACCACAGCAATTACCAAAACACAAAAAAAACCCAAAACCCTCATGAATGTCTAAATTATACTTTTTCCTCTTGCCAACAGTTTTTTGATTCTCCTCAGGAAGCCTTTCCTTAGTTTTGTAAGAAAAAATTCATCTCTTTTTAGTTGAATAGACCAGGAGATTTATTTAAAAATACAGTTAATTAATTGCAGTATTCAAATATAAGATATGATTTGATTTGATTCGTTCATTTGATTTTTTTTACCAGTCAGTCTCAGCTACTTACATTCTCCACAGTATAAATAATTGACACATTGTAACAATAACTGAATCACAGTTTAAAGTTATACAATTATGTATCAAAAGCTATAAAAAAAGATGGCAACATTTATGTATCTTTTTAAAATAATTTCCTGGAGCCTAACAAAGTACAGTAGGAGGTTTGGAGGGAGACCCCTCGTAGATTTTCCTAGACCAGGGGTAGGCAACCTTGGCTCTTTTATGACTCGTGGACTTCAACTCCCAGAATTCCTGAGCCAGCCACGCTGAGGGGAAAGGGAGAGATTTCCAAGCTGAGCCATGCTGGCTCAGGAATTCTGGGAGTTGAAGTCCACGAGTCATAAAAGAGCCAAGGTTGCCTACCCCTGTTTAGACACTGAGAATCAGGTAGGTTGAAGTTGAGTGCAGAAGACAGATTTTAGTTCCAGGCATTGTCGGTTGGGCTCACTTTTTTCCCCATGTTATTTTTTCCATGTGGGGTGAGTAAATTTCAAATGTCTGAACTTTTAAGTATTGAAGGTGAGTGCACCTGATAATTGTTTTTTGTGTTTTAGATACTCAGAGAATCTAATAAATTAGCTGAAATGGAAGAGCCCCCTTTGCTACCCGGAGAAACTATTAAAGACATGGGTAAGTGCAGCTATTTGTATTTTCTCACCAAAGTAAATTACAAGAGCCGTGGAACGTCTCCATGTGACTACAAGTAGTCCTGAAGTTACAACCACAATTGAGCCAAAAATTTCCATTGCTAAGCAAGACAGTGGTTAAGTGAGTTTTGCCCCATTTTATGAGCTTTCTGGCTACTGTTGTTAAGTGGATCGTTGCAGTTGTTAAAATAACATGGATGTTATGTGAATCTGGCTTCCCCATTGACTTTGCTTTATCAGAAAGTCGCAAAAGGGGATCACATGACCCTGGGACACTGCAACCATCATAAATACATGCCAGTTGCCAAGCGCCCAAATTTTGATCATGTGATAAGTAACTGTGTGGAGGGTTGCCAAGTGAGGTACACACTGACGTACCATTGGTATTTTGCCTTCTATGTGGTAGCCTTGAGGTCTTTTGGTTGAAGGTCTTAAACAGGTTCATTCCACTGATATACGCTGATAGCAGATGCTATTATGTTATCTATCTACTCTTTCTACTCTGTCTGTCTGTCTGTCTGTCTATTTATTGTCTGTCTGTCTGTCTGTCTGTCTGTCTGTCTATCTAATCTATCTATCTTATCTTATCCATCCATCCATCCATCCATCCATCCATCCATCCATCCATCCATCCATCCATCCATCCATCCATCCATCTATCTAATCTATCTATCCATCTATCTAGCTATCTAGCTATCTAACAATTCCATCCAGGCATAAGAAAGGAAGTCTTGCTAGACAAATGGAAATGGAAAAGGACTGGACCTCCTCAGAGGTCATTAAAGAATTAATGGACCTGGAGTGTAGGATAGATAGGATAGAACTAGAAAACTGGTAAACAAATGAAATGGAGTGATAGCTGGCTTCAAGTCTTTGTTTATATGAATTCAGCTTCTAGCTGCGCATGGGGCTCATTAAAATAACTTTGCGGGAAAGTTTAAAGGTTAAGCATTTTGTCAGAGATTCCAGGGGAAATAATGTCAAACTGGGTGCCTCTCTCATTCTCAAATCTGCCCATAAAACAATCACGGCAGGCCATATTTATTTGTTCCTGCCACAAAGTTTAAAATGCTTTGTCATTCTCCCACATATTTCTCCATGCAAGTCTGCAGAAGTAGTGAGAAAAAGCTCTTTTTTCTTCTTCTTCTTCTCCAGAAGGCATAAATCCGGCATTACTCTTGTTTCATCTTATAAAAACGGATGGGGGGGGGTAAGGATTTTAAACCTTATGGCAATACTTCCCTCTGGAAATATTTATAATACTTTTAATTTCTTTTGTAGCAAAAGATGTTACTCATATCTGCCCGTTTACTGGAGGTATTCGAGGAACTTTGACAGTTACAAATTACAGACTGTATTTTAAAAGCATGGAAAGGGTAAGGCTTAATAAATTGCTTTTTGCTTTTTCTTGTTTTTGATGGGTTCGTGGCTCTTATTTGAAGGGAGGGCATAGCTCAGTACATGCTTTGTGAGTCACGATGGAATCTCCTGCCTTTCAAAGTGGAGTTGTATATATGAAGTGATTACACAATATAGCCTTCAACATGAAATAATCAGAACTGAAGTTTTCATTGTACAACAAATACTTAGATGCAGCATTTCTTTTTATCTAACATCAGTGGTGGGATTCAGCCAGTTCTCACCGGTTCGGTAGAACCGGTAGCTAATTTTTTGTTGACCGGTGAACCGGCTAATGCCCTAGCCCTTTTTTGCAAGGCCCAGAACAGACTGCTGGAAGTGCATGGACATCACTCCTGGAAGTCCATTCTGAGCCAGGGAGGCCTCCCAGGCCCAAAACGGCTAACCAGAAGTACGTGGACACCACTTCCAGAAGTCCGTTCTGAGCCGGGGAGGCCTTCCACACCCAGAACAACCCACCGGAAGTGGCATCCATGCGCTTCCGGTGAGCCATTCTGGGCCTAGGAGGCCTCCCTGGCTCAGAATGGACTTCCAGAAGTGGTGTCCACGCAGAGAACCGGTTGTTCAGGTATTTGAATCCAACCATTGTCTAACATTATACCAAGCTTTGGATGAAAAAGTCGAATAATTTTATACTTGTATTATCAGCATCCTACATTTTAATTAACCTTAATAAAACATTTCTTTCTCTTTATTTCCAATATTCTAATTCAGTGTTTTTCAACCTTGGTGACTTGAAGATGGGTGGACTTCAAGTCCCAGAATTCCCCAGCTAGCTATTTTGCTCTTAGTCATTGTTTCTTAAACTTTTTTTCAATCGCAGAATCCCTTTCTACTTTTAAAAATTACCAAGGACCCTCAAAAGAGCTTTTGTGCCTATGGGTTATATTTATCAATATTTACTGTATTAAACATTAAAATGGATGCATTCTCTGCCTCTAGGTGTCTGTGGAGATTCTCAATCATCTGGGTTATTGTTGTCCCAAAAGTGTTTTTTCCCAAAAGGCAATTGGACTTCCTTGATTTCTTTTAATAATAATAATAAAGTTGGAAGGGATCTTGGAGGTCATTAAGTCCAACCCCCTGCTCAGGCAGGAAACCCTATACCATTTCGGACAAATGGCTGTCCAGTCTCTTCTTAAAAACTTCCAGTGTTGGAGCATTCACCGCTTCTGGAGGCAGGTTGTTCCACTGGTTAATGGTTCTAACTGTCAGGAAGTTTCTCCTCAGTTCTAGGTTGCTTCTCTCCTTGATTAGTTTCCATCCGTTGCTTCTTGTCCTGCCTTCAGGCGCTTTGGAAAATAGCTTGACTCCCTCTTCTTTGTGGCAGCCCCTGAAATATTGGAACACTGCTATCATGTCACCTCTTGTCCCTCTCTTCATTAGACTAGACATACCCAATTCTAGCAACCGTTCCTTACATGTTTTAGCCTCCAGTCCCCTAATCATCTTTGTTGCTCTTCTCTGCACTCTTTCCAGAGTCTCAACATCTTTTTTACATCGTGGTGACCAAAACTGGATGCAGTATTCCAAGTGTGGCCTTACCAAGGCATTGTAAAGTGGTATTAATACTTCCCGTGATCTTGATTCTATCCCTCTGTTAATGCAGCCTAGCACTGTGTTGGCTTTTTTGGCAGCTGCAGCACACTGCTGGCTCATATTTAAATGATTGTCCACTAGGACTCCAAGATCCCTGTCACAGTTACTACTATTGAGGAAGGTACCCCCTATACTATACCTGTACATTTGTTTTTTCTTGCCTAAATGTAGAACCTTACTTTTTGCTTCTTCAGAACCAAGAAAGTCCAGTTGCCTTTTGAAAAAAAACACCTTTGGGACAATGTTTGTCTCTACCTTTTCTCATGATTGTTTGATGGGGTTTTAATATTGGATTATTTTTTTAAACATAGGTTGGCAAATAATTCTTATTTTGAGGACTGCAGAGACAGCCTTGGGAATCGCCAGGGGTCCTAGAACCATACTTTAGGAAACACTGCCCTAGATTAACTAAATAATAGAATGTCAGTGATTTTTAATAAATATTTTATAAATATCATTCTGTTGAAACAATATAATGTGTCAGCATTTACGACTATACAATGAAAAGGGAGGAGAGAAAAAAAAATCACCTGTGAAAACATTGGAGAGACATTGCCAGCAGCATAGACAAATGTAGGCTAAATGAACCAGAGCTTGTACTGGATATTCATCAACTTCAAATATTCATTAGAGCCGTAAAGCACTTTAGATTCAGTCTCCAAAGAGCAAGTCGGTTATTTCTTGCACAATGATGGCAAAATTTATGATTGCTGTAAGAAGGAGCAGGCATACACTTCAAAGCACAGCTGCAATATTCATGTTTCCATAGCGTGCATGTAACAAAAAGCCACATTATAAATGACGTTTTCTCTTAGAATTTATTTTTTTAGACAACTGTCCTGTGTTGAAATGGACTGTAACTAAGGGAAATATACTTGGTGCTGAGCAGCCATTTAGGTATTGGATTAAGACTGTGGAGATCCAAGTTTATCCACTCTTACATAGTTGTGGAAATTTCCTGAGTGATTTTGGCCAGTCTCACCACCGTACCTCACAGGGATCTTGTTTTGGTGATAAAATGAAAACAGATCCAATGTACTACACTTTGACTTATCTGAGGAATGGTGGAATATAAAGGTAATAAGGATGTATAAAGTAATTAATGCATTAATCCAGGGGTTCCCAACCGGGGGGTAATCCAGGGGGTGCGAAAACTTGGGTTTAGAAGTTTCAAAATTATAGTGTATATGCATAATTCGTTGCCGTTATTTTGAACTTTTGTAAGGGGTGCGAGAATATATTAGAAGCGTTCTAGGGATGCAGGGTATAGAAAAGGTTGGGAGCCGCTGCATTAATCTTAAAGATAACCCCAGCTTTTTGAATGTATTTGTAAGTTTATTGCATGGCTAAGTATGAAAAAAAATCAAACCCTTAGCTCTGTTAGCTCTGTCTAACAATAATTCTTTGGTTTGGATGCTTTATTGATACATTTCCATTTTCTCCAGAGCCCTCCATTTGTTCTAGATGGCCCTCTTGGAGTGATTAACAGAGTAGAGAAAATTGGAGGAGCTTCTAGTCGTGGTGAAAATTCATACGGCCTAGAAATTGTGTGCAAGGTAAACTGGTTTATCAAGAATGGGAAAATACTGTATTGAGTTCATGATCCATAGCATGTAACGGCTATGGCTTGTAATGGTCTTAATTGACTTCAGTAATGCATGTTGACAGAAAATTCATATAATCATAAAATGTAAGGGTTGTAAATGACTCTGAAGATCATTTAATCCAACCCCCTGTCCAATTGAATAATGGACTATGCTGGTTTTACATTTTAAGGTATAATAATTTTAGATGAGGTTCATTGAAGTTAAACATTTTTTGAGTCTGGAGGCCACTGTTGCCTGCATTCATAATTGAATGAAAAGCTAAATTTCAATTAGAGGTTAGTGGGGAATAAAAGCCATATCTTTTTTCCATCCAAGTTTGTGCATCCCTTGAAAAATGTTCATGGACAACAGATTAAGAATCCCAGTTTGAATTGACAGACTTGTGGTTCTTGTCTCTTACAAAATAATTCCCCTCCTCCCCACTGCATAACAGAGAGAATTTGGCAGCAATTAATAAACTAATTTCTCAGCAAATGAATCAGTATGGTGTACTGCTGGATTTCTGTAGGATGTCCGGAATCTTCGGTTTGCTCATAGACCTGAAGGTCGCACGAGAAGATCCATATTCGAGAACTTGACAAAATATGCATTTCCGGTGTCCAATCACTTGGTAAGTATTTTTTTGCTAATCTGACAAACATGATATTTTCCAAGATATAAAGGTAGTCCTTGACTTACTATCACAATGGAGCCCCAAATTTCCATTGCTAAGCAATACATTTGTTAAGTAAGTTTTGCCCTATTTTACGACATTTCTTTCCACAGTTGCTAAGTGAATCACTGCAGTTGTTAAGTTAGTAACACAGCTGTCAAGTGAATCTGGCTTCCCCATTGACTTAGCATGTCAGGAGTTCACGAAAGGCGATCACATGATCCCAGGACTCTGCAACCGTCATAAATTCATGCCAGTTGCCAAGTGTCCAAATTTTAATCACATAACCATGATGATGATGATGCAACTGTCATAAGTGTGAAAAGCAGTCATAAGTCACTTATTTCAGGGCCGTTTTAACTTTCAACGGTCACTAAACGAATGATTGTAAGTCGAGGACTACCTCTATAGTGTGGTCGTAAGATGAAAATGCAGGAAAGTGGAGTGATGTTGATCTTGGTGGAGGCTATTGCAGTGGTGGGATTCAAATACTTTAAGATCCGGTTCTCTGCGTGGATGCAGGCCTGGGCCTCTGAGGCCTAGAATGGACTTCCGGAAGTGACATCAACGCACTTCTGGCAGGCCGTTCTAGGCCTGGGAGACCTTCTCCAGGCCTCCGAGGCCTAGAATGGACTTCCAGAAGCAGCATGGGTTCAGCCGGTTCTCCGAACTCAACAAAACTTAGCTAACGGTTCTACCGAACCGGTGCGAACCGGCTGAATCCCACCACTGGGCTATTGGCTTCTTGAACTCAAGCCAATCTAAAAACAAGGCTGTAATCCTTTCGTATTGCAAAAGAGGGAGGCTCAGAGTTGAATCAGAATGTTCAATTCCCCCCCCCCCCCATAAACGTTGGGATTAGTCACTTTTCCCATAATTGATGGGGGGATATGTGTGTCAAACATTCCTTTCTTTTGAAAGCAGTCTGAAAGGATAAAGAAACCTTTGGATTGAGTTCAACTCCTGGTGACCTGAGGGAAATATCCATCAGGCAACAATACTGAAGTTTTTGCCATTGTCTTCTTCCAGGATGTTTTTTTCAATTTCCACTTCTAGCCTAAGCTCTAAAATCTCCTACTGATCTCCTGTCAAAATACAAATTTGTTCTTATCCTGCTTGGCTTTTTTAAGATCAATCAAGGTTGGGTGTGTGCTACAATCATAAGAACAATGTCTCAAAGGTGCTTTTTCAAAAGGCAACTGGACTGTTATATAGTGATATAGTTTCAGTGCATCCCTTGAAAGTGCAAATCAAACAGGAGTTAAAGGGAGCTCAAAATTTCTCCACTACATCATTTGAGGGACATTTCTCCATACTGAAAACTATTTTTACAGAGTGAAATTGATATGCCTGTACCCAGATACACGAGAGCGGTCTCAGCCAGAAAGAGAGTGCATTTTGTCTCTAATGCCTAGGCACAGCCATTTGATAATATAACACACATGCATGAATATAGGCTTTATATATGACATTTGTTATTATTTCTCTGCTCTCGTCGCTTCTGTGTATTGCCAGCAACACCCTTATTTCATCCTTATCACTACTGGGTGGGGAGGACCAGGGAAGCCCCTATTAAGCCCCTATATGAGGACTACTCTAGGCATTTGTCATATGAAGTTGTTCAGATTTGCTCTCAGGATGGCTTCCTGCGTGTTAAATGATGTTCCTGGTTGGTCAAGACCTCTAGGAAGGTGACATGTAGTTGGAGTCATGCAGTGCTGAATGCATCATTAAGAAAAGGTTTGTTCTCCCAGCTCTGAAGGAGGCGGTGCTCTGGCCCCTTCTCATGAAGCCATTAATAGAGTAGAGTAGAGTAGAGTAGAGTAGAGTAGAGTAGAGTAGAGCTGGAAGGGACCTTGGAAGTCTTCTAGTCCAGCCCCCTGCTCAAGCAGGAGAACCTCACCATCTCAGTAGATGTAATTCAAGATGGTCATCCATCAGTTTAGGGTTAAGTACCATCAGTATGCTGGTGATATCTACAATTCTGGGTTGTATAAAAAGAGGCATAGAATCAAGATCACACAAAGTATTAGTACCTCTTTATAAAACCCTAGTAAGAACACACCTGGAATACAGCAATCAGTTTTTGTCACATACTACAAGAAAGATGTTGAGACCGTGGAAAAAGTTCAGAGAAGAGCAAATAAAATGATCAAAGGCCTGGACACTACAACATATGAAGAACAACTGCAGGACTTGGGTTTAGCCAATCTAAAGAAAAGAAGAAATAGGGGTGACATGATAGCAGTATTCCAGTATTTGAGGGGGTCACATTATTCACCAAAGTACCAGAGGACAGGACAAGAAACAATGGTTGGAAACTGACCAAAGAGAGAAGCAACCTGAAATTAAGAAGAAACTTCCTGACAGTGAGGACAATTAACCATTGGAACAGCTTGCCTCCAGAAATCGTGGGTGTTCCATCACTGGAGATTTTTAAGCAGAGACTAGACCATGGGTCGGCCATCCGAAACGTCGGATGAGCCGCACGGACCCGTTTGTCCAAAAAAAAAAAAACCCTGGGAGCCGCGCGTTCGCGCATGCGTGCGCACCTGCGCATGCGCGCGCGGCCCCGTCCGCGCATGCGCGCGCGCCGTCCGCGCATGTGCGCGCCGTTCGCGCATGCGCGCGAGCCGTTCGCGCATGCGCACCCGTTCGCGCGTGCGCGCGTGTACGCACACCCCCGCACGCGCACCACCCGCACCCGCCCGCGCATGCGCGCATGCGCTCGCCAAAATGGCGGAGGAGGCTCCGGAGCCGCAGGTAAGGCCTCAAAGAGCCGCATGCGGCTCCGGAGCCGCGGGTTGCCGACCCGTGGACTAGACAGTCACCTGTCTGATATGGTATGGGTTCTCCTGCTCGAGCAAGGGGCTGGACTAGAAGACCTCCAAGCTCCCTTCCAGCTCTGTTCTGTTCTGTTCTATTCTAAAGTGCAATCTGTCTTGGTGTTTTGGAGGCTGGAGGGGATCCGGACAGGGGAGAACCCAGACAAGATGGAGGGTCTTGTGGGGTTTGCCCCCCTTGTCCAGAATCGGCTCAGAAGATTTTCATGGCAAATAGTATCAGGGAAGCACCTCCAATTCACCCATAATTGGTTCAAGGTTTCTTTTTTGTTTTTGCTTGCTTGTTTTTTTTTAAAAAAAAAAAATTCCACGAGAACTCTCAGAAAATCTAGGATGCTTTCAGCAATTTCCCTGAGAAAATTTAAAGAGATCATCAAGTTTGGAAGAATTTATCCACATCTTTCCAGTCTCAACGTTTTTTTTTTGAAAGGGAGAAGGGATCACCAAGAGGAGCAACTGATTTCTAGGACTTCTATTAAGCTCAATGTTTCATATTCAGGATGCAAACACCAAAACCTTTGTCCTAGTACAGTGGTGGCGAACCTATGGCACGGGTGCCAGAGGCGGCACTCGGAGCCCTCTCTGTGGGCACACGTGCCGTTGCCCCAGCCTTGCCTCCCACCACGATCCCCTCCTCATCAGCAGCCCCACTGGAGGGGAGTCGCCCCCAAGCGTGGCCCACGTGGAGCAGCGCAGCCAAGGACATGACAGCCAGGCAGCGTAGACAAGACTCTGCCCTCACGCCCCATCGCGCACAGTTGATGCTGTGGGGCGCGGGCAGAGGGTGTGGCAGCCATGGCGCTGCTGGGCTGCCTGGGCGATCTGTGGCGGGCCCTGGAGGCGATGAATGGCCCTGCGGGTAGGCGGGGTGGGGGGTGGAGCAGGGGCGGGGCCAGTTTTTGGGCACTCGGTCTCTAAAAGGTTCGCCATCACTGTCCTAGTAGGTCTGGAAAAAGGAGTTCCTGATGTCTCACATAATATTTTGTTAGAGGAATTGGGAACTCTGTTTCCTGTTCTCCTTAGTAAAACTGCAAGTATGTTGGGACCTGTGCTACTCTTTAATTTGTGAGCTTTTACAGTTTAAAAAAAAAAAGAATCCTTTGCAGAATCCTTCTCTTGATGACGCAAAAGAGAAAGTGAAAAAAGAGAATCCTGAGGTTAGCAAAAATGTTTAAAAACATATCTAGCAACTGTTCAAAATGTAGACAAAAACCAGGCACTTATTACCATTTTTGGTGGACATGCCCCAAAGCCAAAAAATTCTGGTCAAGAGTACACATATGGTTAGAGAAAATTACTAAAAAACATAGATTTTAAGCCAGAATTATTTTTGTTAGGCATAATTGTAGGAAATTATGAGAAAGAGTGTATATATCTAATTGTACATGTATTAACTGCAGCGAGAATTGTATTTACTCAACATTGGGAAAATGAAGATTTTACCAACAGAGGAAGAGTTAATTAAAAAAAATTTTAGATTGTGCAGAAATGGACAGGTTGACATTGAAAATGAAAGAGAAAGAAGATCCAGTATACTTTAGAACATGGGATACCTTTTATCGATGGCTAGAAAAACAAGAGAATCCTTCTCTCGGCACAAAAGAGAAAGTGGACAGTGAAGATTTATGTGCCATGGCATGCATCGATGTTTGGGGGGGGAAGGGTTTGAGCCTTATTCATCATTGTGCACTAATCTAAATGGGAACTGTTGATTGTTCCCTAGTTATAAATCCCACAATTAGCTTTAAGTTCCATGTCACTCAAAACAAACAAAACACCATCTGGAGACCATCACTTACATAGATGGCAATTCTGTGCAAAACTAAGAAACTGAAATTCGGTCCTATGATGCTGCTTTAAAAAACAGTTCTTATTAGGTTTCTTCTTAAGAACCATTTATTTATTCCCTACCATTTTCTTGGCAGTTTCATAGCTCAGAAAATAAAGGAATGTGGAGAAACATATATTGATCAGCTTATTACAACAGATCCATGTTCTGGGATTCTCTGCCTTTCTTTTATGCTTTTATTAAGGTGCACAAACAAAAAAGGCTGCATGGGAATAGTTATTTGAAATTATATATAAAAATGGAAAATGCATTGCTAAAGAATCTCTCCATTGTTTAAGCCTCTATTCGCATTTGAGTATAAAGAAGTTTTCCCAGAAAATGGCTGGAACGTTTATGATCCCATTCTGGAGTACAGAAGACAGGTGAGTTTCACTATTTCACTTCTGGTTTTCATGTTTTGCTCTCTAGCAAACTATCTTATTACAAACCTGCTGGCTGGAAAAAAAATTCTAATGCAGTGCTTGGGAATTCTGGGAGTTGGAAGTTCACACATCTTAAAGCCACTAAGATTGAGAAACATTGTTCTAATGCAGGGGTCTTCAAACTTGGCCCTTTTATGATTTGTGGACTTCAACTGGCTGGCTCAGGAATTCTGGGAATTGAAGCCCACAAGTCATAAAAGGGCCAAGTTTGAAGACCCCTGTTCTAATGGGATAATCAAATAAAAACAATTACCACGTAAGTGTGTCTGAGCCAGATTAATCTAAATCATAGCATATCGCGTGGTTATCCAGGAAAAACTGCAGCAACGATGTTGCATCTATAGAATGACCACCACTGCAGAGGATGTGAAACATTTTTGTGGATCAAAAAAATAAAATAAAAGGCCACCCTATACATTTTCAAAGCAATCTGCTGTCTTTATAGCAGAAGGTGATTTTTTTTTCTCAGTTGCTAATTAAAAATCTAGAAGTAAAACTGATAAAAAAGAAAAATCTGCTCTGCGAAGTAGACAGTGAAATGGATTTGATTTGTCCCAAGTTTTGCAAATATCTAATTTCTAGAGATTAATATCCAGAGAGAGGATCTCCTCTTCTCTCCCCTCTACTCTCCCCTCCCTTCTCTTTCCTCTCATCTCTGTCTTCTCTCATTCCTCTCCTCTCCTCTCCTCTCCTCCTATCTCCCCCTCCCCTCTCATCTCTCCCTTCCTTTCCTTTCCTTTCCTTTCCTTTCCTTTCCCTTCCCTATTAAAATCTGAACAGCTTCTCTTTCCTATGTAGGGAATTCCTAATGAAAGTTGGAGAGTCACTAGCATCAATGAGCAATATGAGCTTTGTGATACCTATCCTGCCCTTCTGGTAGTTCCAGCCAATATTCCAGATGAGGAGCTAAGGAAAGTGGCTGCGTTCCGGTCAAGGGGCCGTATACCTGTGAGTATGCCACTAGCAATATGACTTCTGCAGATTGGTGTCTCCCAAATGTGTTGGGCTGCATCCTTCACCAAGTGGGACTGGAGGCTAAAACATATAAGGAACGGTTGCTGGAATTGGGTATGTCTAGTTTAATGAAGAGGACGAGGGGGGACATGATAGCAGTGTTCCAATATCTCAGGGGCTGCCCCAAAGAAGAGGGAGTCAAGCTATTCTCCAAAGCGCCTGAGGGCAGGACAAGAAGCAACGGATGGAAACTAACCAAAGAGAGAAGCAACCTAGAACTAAGGAGAAACTTCCTGACAGCCAGAACAATTAATCAGTGGAACAACCTGCCTCCAGAAGCGGTGAATGCTCCAACACTGGAAGTTTTTAAGAAGAGACTGGACAGCCATTTGTCCGAAATGGTATAGGGTTTCCTGCCTGAGCAGGGGGTTGGACTAGATGACCTCCAAGGTCTATTATTATTATTATATAACCACTATAATATTATTATTATAACCACTTGTCTGAAATGTTACAGGGTCTCCTGTTTGAGCAGGGGGTTGCATTAGGAGGCCTCCAAGGTCCCTTCCAACTCTATTCTGTAACTAACTAGATATGTTAGTTACAGAAAGTTGCCAAGGTTGAGAAACATTCATTTAAAAAGTGGTTGAATCAGGTGGTCTGAAATGGTACAGGGTTTCCTGCTTAAGCAGGGGGCTGGACTAGATGACCTCCAAGGTCCCTTCCAACTTTATGATGATGATGATGATGATGATGATGATGTGGATTTTGAAGAAGAAAGCAAAGAAAAACCAGTGAGAATTATTTTAACAATTTATGGACCTCAGCCATCCTAGCAGCAGGAATACTTCAGACTGCAGTTGCAGTGGTTTGGTTCAGAGCAGTTAAATACAGAGTCACGATATTCCATTATCTTCTTGACCCACTCTTGCTTTTTTTTTTTTCCTTTCCGTTCTTGTCTTCTACCAGGTTCTGTCATGGATTCATCCAGAAAGCCAAGCCACCGTCACTCGCTGCAGCCAGCCAATGGTTGGAGTCAGTGGCAAGAGGAGCAAAGAAGATGAAAAGTACCTTCAGGCTATCATGGATTCCAATGCCCAGTCCCACAAAATACTCATTTTTGATGCCAGACCAAGCGTGAACGCAGTAGCTAACAAGGTTGGACTCTCATCCCTCTTGCAGCAAGTATTTCAGCCAGCTCCCACCTAGCAGCTTCCAGTACAGATAGTCCTCGCCTTAACGACCTCAATTGAGCCCAGAATTTCTGTTGCTAAGCGGGACATTTGTGAAGTGAATTTTGCCCCATTTTACCACCTTTCCTGCCACATTTGTTCAAGTTAATAACTGCATTGGTGAAGTTAGTAACACAGTTGTTAAGTGAATCTGGCTTTCCCAGGTCGCAAAAGGGGGATCACAGGACGCCAGGTCATTGCAACCGACATAAATACATGCTGGCTGCCAAGTTTGATCATGTTACCCTGGGGATGTTGCAATCATCGTAAGTGTGAAAAACGGTCACTAAGTCGCTTTTTTCAGTGCTGTTGTTACTTCAAATGGTCACTTAATGAATGGTTGTAAGTCAAGGAGGACCTGTACTCTGCTTCTCCCCACCTTGAAGTAACAACCTGAAGTAGATGGGATTCAAACAATAGAATCTCATTTCAGCCTTGGCAGCTGTGACCGTGTCTGGCTGTGCAGCCAGTGATGCTAAGTTGGCATGTCTGAAATCTTAAGTGTTCAGCTATATATGTAAATTCTGCTGAATTGTTCACTCATGAAAAGATAGAAATGATCAAGAAGGATCCATCAGAAAGTCCTCATGCTCCTCGGTACCACATCCCCTAATGGCCTTATTACAATCCCAGTGGATGTGGGCCCAGTTCAAATATACACCAAAAATTTATCAAAATAAGCAGGTCATCACAATCTGGACTTTCCCCAGACTTCCACTCTCCAAATGTAGGGAGACCACACCTCCAAGCCTGTCTAGAGTGTGGAAGGCTGGTATAGTCCTCCTTGGTGTTATCTGAGACGTCTGAAATCTTAGCTAGCCCAAAACAGCCCCGTATTCGTTGTCTTTGCAGGCAAAAGGAGGAGGTTATGAAAGTGAGGACGCCTATCAGAATGCCGAATTGGTTTTCCTGGACATCCATAACATCCACGTCATGAGAGAGTCATTGAGGAAACTAAAAGAGATCATATATCCCAACATAGAAGAGACACACTGGCTGTCGAATTTGGAATCCACTCATTGGCTGGAGCATATCAAGGTCGGTTGACGGGTATTCTGCATGTGTCTGTATTAGGCCACAGAGTCCATTGGGAATGGGTGCCCTAGAACAGGGCTTTTCAACCTGTAGTATGCGTACCACTTGTGGTACATTAATGAGTGGCAGGTGGTACGCAGCCCTGCCTAGCCAAGTGTAGTGGGGAAGGGAAAGAGCCAGCACAGGAAAAGACTTACAGTGAGAGAGTCCTCTGGAGCTGCAGATTTTATTTATGAATGGAGCCATTTGGGGAGGCTGCCTTAGCCGCCAGCCAGTACTTACATTTTTTTTTCTTCTTTAAGTGCCAGCTGGGCTCCTTACTTTCCTTTCTAGCCAGTAGCTAATTCTTAAAGGGGAAGTGCCTTTTTAAGCTAGTTCACTCAGCAGCTTGTCTTTTCTGTCTCTGGAGCCTTTCCTTGTGTGATCAATATATGGAAGAGGGGAAATATGGGGGGGTTCAAATTCTTCCTTCAGAAGGAGATGGGAATGAGAAAAAGGGAGGCAGGGAAGGGAGGGAGGGAAGGAAGTCCCACCTTAGCAGTTGGCCACCAGCAGCTCTGCCATTGACTTTGCTTGTCAAAAGGTTGCAGAAGGGGATCACATGACCCTGGGACACTGTGACCATCATAAATATGAATCAGTTGCCAAGCATCCAAATATAAATCACATGACCCTGTTGCTGCAATGGTCATAAGTGTGAAAAATGGTCATAAGTCATTTCAGTGCAATTGCAACTTTGAACAGGTTTTTTTTTTGTCACCAAGTTTTTGACACCTTGCTAGGTGGTACTCGAATATTGCCATATCCTAAAAGTGGTACAATCGGTAAAAAGGTTGAAAAGCCCTGCCCTAGAAATGCCAGAAAATAAATAAAATGCATTGTGATGGTGTGTTACCGGCATGGATTCATAGCAACTGTTCCTACTGGTAAAGGTTTTCCACTATCCAGGAGCAGAGTCTGCATTTCATGCTTGTTGGCTGCAGTGATAGAGACTTCAGATACTAGCTGGAATTTTCCCGTTGTAAACTTTCCCTTCCTTCTAATGAATAATTGCTAATTAGAGCTATGAGATACTGGTTTGTTGGATTATCTGTTCTCAGTCGAAACAGAAAGAAGGACATCTGACATGTATTCCAGAGAGATCTTATTTTCAAATGAAGCAGGCAGTTCTGATCATGTGATTCTCGTTCATTTTCTCCCACTCTTACGCTGAAGAGGGTCGGTAGTTTGTCTCTCTTGTAAAGAAAGGAGAGAATAAATCTGTTGAGCGTGACATTTTTGCAAGGAGACAGTTGGACTGAGGACATGGAGAGGGTAAAAGAGATCTTTTAGGGCAGGTGTCTCCAAACCTGACAACTTTAAGACTTGTGGACTTCAACTCCCAAAATTCCAGACAAGGAATAATGGATGGAAACTAGTCGAGGAAAGATTCAACCTAGAAATAAGGAGAAATTTTCTGACAGTGAGAACAATCAACCATTGAAACAGCCTGTCTTCAGAAGTTGTGGGTGCTTTATCAGTGGAGGCTTTCAAGAAGAGACTGATAGCCACTTGACTGGAATGGTATATGGTCTCCTGCTTGTGCAGGGGGTTAGACTAGATGACCTATAAGGTCCCTTCCAACTCTGTTATTCTAAGTTCTGATTCCCCAGCCAGCATTGAAGTCCACAAGTGTTAAAGTTACCAAGATTGAAGACCTCTGTTCTAGTGGCAATCTGGAATGATTTGCAGTCAATCTCAACTAGACTTGTCTTCTGCTGATTTGTTTATTTTCTTTCAGCCTACCTTCCACCTATTTTATGCAAAACGGGGGTACTTGTGAAATACAGCAAAAGCTCATTTTACTGGATCCTGACTGATCAGATTTTGCGTGCATCAGACTGAACGTCTGCTGCAATTCATGTCATTGTAAATCATGAAAATGACATAAATATATTGCACTCGTGTCAGAAGCATCAAGGTGCTTCCAGGTTGAAAGGATTAGTCGGTGATATCAGCATTGCCCTGGGGATACCCAGTTGGAGGCTCCTTTCATGTCCCCAGCAGGAGCTGAAGCGAAGGACGAGAGCTCAACCCCGCCCCATGGCAGCTTTCAGGTCTCGAACACGGTCTTGCTAACCTCCTGCCCAGAGTCCCAACCGCTCTCGAGCCACCAGGCTCCAAATTTGCATCATGATGTCATCACAGAAATTAGATAAATCCTCACGATAGTCTTGTCACTGATTCAACATGAGTACCTCTTATCCAATTTATTCACTTATCAAATTAAATAGCCACCCATCTCACAGACCTGACTCTGGGCAGTGTACAATAAAACAAATACCATACAAATAAAAACAAGGGAAAATGGACTAGCATCCTACACACAGTCTATTAAAACAAAGCTCCACTATAGATAGTATGTACCAGGTTTTCTAGAATTCGGCTTTACAGGGATTGACTTGTTATAATTTCTGGTAACTTGATTTGTATATTTGCATTGGAAAACTTTGACATTCCCATGAACCTGAGATGAGTCCATGTCCATAGGTGGCCTCCAAGTGTTCTTGAACTACAGTTGCCAGCCAACATCTCTGATGGCAAAGCATTTTGAGCAGGGGACTTCAAACTTGGCAACTGTCCTTTACAGTCAAGTGTTTCTGCAGGATAGGTTAAAAAAATGTCAAAATGGTGACACAAGGGTGTGATTGAAGCTTCAAACCATGGGTCTTCAAACCTGGCCCTTTTATGACTTGTGGACCAACTCCCAGAATTCCTCAGCCAGGCACGCTGGCTGAGGAATTCTGGGAGTTGAAGTCCACAAGTCATCAAAGGGCCAAGTTTGAAGACCCTTGATCTTGAGGATGGCTTCACTACATCTCCGACTTTTTAAAAACACCTGTAGATGTTCTGTTTTAGTATCTTAAGATGATTTAAGCTTTTTATATATGAATCTGATTGAGCATACTACGGTATGTACGTTAAATCCCATTACTCAATTAAATTGCACCAACAAGAAAGAGAAAAGTTTTCTTTATCCGAAGCTTCTTGATCAGCAATCACTGGATTTGTTCCACATGCCAATGTTTATTTATTTACTGTATTTATTTATTAAACTTGTATGCTGTCTTTCTCACCAGAGGTGACGCCAGGCAGCTTACAGTCATTGAATAAAGTGCCATATAAAACACTAGAACAATAAATACAGATCTTAAATTTAAAAATGTAACTAAAAGTTCAATTGTGTGAATATAGCCAATGAATGACTGAGGATTGAAGCTAAAATGTTTTACAACTGTAGCTTCTGTCAATCTGTTTTAGCAAAGACAATGTGACATGAGGTCATTAGCAAGAAGAGACTTTTATTTATGTTTACACAGGTTCTATCAAGCAAATTCATGATATTCACTGATTGACAAAAGCACTTGCATTACATAGAATGCAGGGACCAAAAGGCTACAAGTGAAAAATTACAGATGAACTGATTTATCTTTCCTTTGTTGTTTTCCACATGACTCATTTCTTTGTCCTTTGCAACCTACGTGACTGGGTCTATTTTCTAATAGAATTGATTTATATTCCTCTACAAGAAAACAGTTGGGACAATGTCATAAAATTGGGAGGGATAGTGACCTCATGTCACACTGTTTTTGCTAGAACAGGTTGACAGAAGCTACAGTTGTAAAACATTTTAGCTCGAGTCCTTAGTCATTCGTTGGCTGTGTTCATACAATGATCGAACAAGGTCACTTAGATTTGGCAATGCATTTTCATAATCTGCAAATCTTGGTTTTAACGTTATTAGTTCTTTTATTAAAAAAGAGGTCAGTATATTGTGCCAATCCAGCCTGTTTGGTACTTTAAGATTCAACATACCATGTAAAGCCAAAATGTAGTTGATACCATAACTAGATTAAGTGTGTGATGAAAACCCATTAAGCTATAGAATTTAACTTAGCTATGGTTTTGTTGAGGCTGTTTCAAGGGTAGAGAATAATGGATAGATTCTTCTATCCAACTCCAGTGGCATAAACTAGAAATTTCAATCTGTGAGACTAACAATCTTGGATTTATAGGAAATATGATTCAAAATATCTAAGTGGCAAAAAAAATGCCTTTCCTGATTTTTTTTATGATAAAGTATGAGCACAAATGCAGTGTGTTGTGTACTAAAATAATATACACGTAAGCCTTAGCAAATAAATTGGATATAATCTTTGGAATATAACAGAACTTTGAGAATAGACGGTGGTTGCCTTCTTACTCAATGCATGAATCAACGTGAAGGTATGAAAAAACATACTGAAATATCCCTTGCTATTTTTTCCATACTGCTCCCATCATGCAAAGATATTAGCTTGGGCCTTTTTAAGGTGAAGATGATGGATGGAGCCCAATTGTTCTCAAGACTACTTTTATTGAGGATAAATACCACAAACACATAATGCCTTTTTTTTTTTAACCCAGCTGATTCTCGCTGGAGCTCTTCGGATTGCTGACAAGGTTGAATCAGGAAAGACCTCAGTGATTGTACATTGTAGCGATGGATGGGACCGTACTGCTCAGCTCACATCTCTGGCCATGCTCATGCTAGATGGCTATTACAGGACAATACGAGGCTTCCAGGTGCTGCTAGAGAAAGAATGGCTGAGTTTCGGGCACAGATTCCAGCTGGTGAGTTAAGATTATTTTTTGGGTAGAACATAGTATTATAAAAATATATTATAAAGTATAATAAAATTATTATGCATTATAAAAACTATTACATATTATAAAACAAGGTTGAGACTCTGGAAAGAGTGCAGAAAAGAACAACAAAGATGACTAGGGGGCTGGAGACTAAAACATATGAAGAACGGTTGCAGGAATTAGGTATATCTAATCTAGTGAAAAGAAGGACTGGGGTGACATGATAACAGTGTTCCAGTATTTGAAAGGCTGCCACAAAGAAGAGGGGGGGTCAACTTATTTTCCAATGCCCCAGAATGCAAGACAAGAAACAATGGATGGAAACTAATCAAGGACAGAAGCAGCCTAGAACTAAGAAGAAATTTCCTAATAGTGAGAACAATTAACCAGTGGGACGCCTTGCCTTCACTGGAGGCTTTTAAAAAGAGACTGTACAGTGACTTCTCTGGAATGGAATAGGTTCTCCTGATTGAGCAGGGGGTTGGCTTAGAAGACCTCCAAGGTCCTTTCCAACTCTGTTATTCTGTTATCAAAGGATTTTGAAACCCAGTTCTTTACCAACAGTTGCAATGTATGGCTGTGAAAGTTGGACCATAAGAAAGGCTGAGCGCCAAAGAATTGAGGCCTTTGAACTATGGTGCTGGAGAAGACTCCTGCGAGTCCCTTGGACTGCAAGGTGATCAAACCGGTCAGTCCTAGAGGAGATCAACCCTGACTGCTCTTTAGAAGGCCAGATCCTGAAGTTGAAACTCAAGTACTTTGGCCACCTAATGAGAAGGAAGGACTCACTGGAGAAGAGCCTAATGCTGGGAAAGATTGAGGGCAGTAGAAGAAGGGGACGACAGAGAATGAGGTGGCTGGATGGAGTCACTGAAACAGTAGGCGTGAGCTTAAATGGACTCCAGAAGATGGTAGAGGACAGGAAGGCCTGGAGGAACGTTGTCCATGGGGTCGCGATGGGTCGGACACGACTTCGCAACTAAAACAACAATAATAGCGGAAGGAGAGGATAATTTTTTTCTGTCTTAAATCAGGTTCCAGGAAAAACATTGAGGGTTTTTCGGTGCACTGGTTCACAGTCAGAATTTTGCTGAATTCTTGTGCCGAACATTCATTCATAGGCTCTTTTCTCTGTTCAGAATGCAGTCTTTTTTCTCTTAGCTATTTCTTTGCATTTGGCCCATTAGTTGATCTTCTAAATACAAGTAGAATTCTATATCTCAGGCTGCTGATCCTTGATTTAAGGTTGTGAATACGCACTTATAAACTGGCTGAGGATTGCTGATCACCACTCAGACATAATTCCAAGAGACTAGCAAAATTCCACAGCCCACTGTGGAAGAATAGAGTGCAATAATTTGAGGGGGGGGGGGGAATGTCAAGGTTTTTGATAACTGTTGAAAGCCAGAAGTGATTATTTTTCAACCTAAACTCTCACAGAATTCCCCTTGGCAAGATTTATTGAGATGAAAGAGATGAGGTTACAAGAATTCCAGCAACTGCGTAATTTTCCTTATAGAACCACTACTGTATATCTCCATGTGCAAGAGGGTGACACTTTTTGATAATTCTTTCTAACAGCCTTGCTATACTCTGGTGAAGAGATGAGCTTTTTTTTTTTTACTCATAACAGGAAGGCTTGCAGGGGGCTGTTCACGTGGATCTTTGAAACCTCTTATCAATCTGGGAGTCAATTCAGGTTATGAATATATAACCCTGCCAAGTAACCCATCTCCCAGTTTCTCAAAGTTTGGGGAAATGTGTTTTACAGCTGATCAGCACAGAAAACACTTGCAAGAAAATATACGCCCCCAATTTCTTTCTTTCACCCAGATGCATCTTTTTGTGTCCCCTCCTCTCCTGCATCTGAAGATGTGTAAGTGTGTCACTGCATTTCTACCCCTATGTTCACATTCGGTGTGATGCCTTCAAATCCAAATAAAATTTCACTGATAGCTTTAATGTGATTGTCATGGCTGTGCTTCCTTTGCAATGTACAGCAGTGCATGTCACCAGATGTTGCATCCTATCGGATTATACAACTTGTCCAAATAGGTTGTTATGGACTATTTTGATTGGAGGTGCCTCTTTGCTTGCTTGGATTTTATTATCACCTGTTGACTCATCCTTTGAACTGAGCTCTCTGCAACTACCAATAAAAGGCCTTGGGATCATAGTAAATAGCTCAGTGAAGATAATTCTGTGCTGCAGCTACGAAAATGGCAAATTCATGTGTATTTTAGATATTATAGTTCCTTATGAAGTGCGATAAGGGAAATTTTGGTTACCCAAAAGCTGAAAACTACGGATAATAAAAGTTAAATTGGAGTATTGAAACTAAAAACTAAAAAATAGCTAGAAATTAATAACGGGATATGGACTGTCTATGAAGACCTATTAAGATATGTATAAGCTAAAAATGCACTGACAAATGTAATAATGAAGTTTTTATTGAGTTTGGTGCAATCAGAAATGTACTGGTTTAAATATGACATAGCTAATGTTAAGGGGAAAAGAGAAGAAATATTTGATGATGCAATCTGAGATCTGTACTAAAGATTTTGTTATTGAACTATTGATTAACCCACTCACCACGTTGCTTTTTAAATACTCAAATGTAAAACTGGAAAACCAATAAAATATTTGTTGTTGTTGTTGTTAGTTGCGAAGTCGTGTCCGACCCATCGCAACCCCATGGACAACGTTCCTCCAGGCCTTCCTGTCCTCTACCATCTTCTGGAGTCCATTTAAGCTCAGGCCTACTGCTTCAGTGACTCCATCCAGCCACCTCATTCTCCGTCGTCCCCTTCTTCTATTGTCCTCAATCTTTCCCAGCATTAGGCTCTTCTCCAGTGAGTCCTTCCTTCTCATTAGGTGGCCAAAGTACTTGAGTTTCAACTTCAGTATCTGGCCTTCTAAGGAGCAGTCGGGGTTGATCTCCTCTAGGACTGACCGGTTTGATCGCCTTGCAGTCCAAGGGACTCGCAGGAGTCTTCTCCAGCACCATAGTTCAAAGGCCTCAATTCTTTGCGTTCAGCTTTCTTATGGTCCAACTTTCACAGCCATACATTGCAACTGGGAAAACCATGGCCTTGACTATACGTACTTTTGTTGGCAGGGTGATGTCTCTGCTTTTTAGTATGCTGTCTAAATTTGCCATAGCTTTCCTCCCCAGGAGCAAGCGTCTTTTAATTTCTTGGCTGCAGTCCCCATCTGTGGTGATCTTAGAGCCCAGGAAGATAAAATCTGTCACTACCTCCATTTCTTCCCCATCTATTTGCCAGGAATTGAGAGGGCCAGATGCCATGATCTTGGTTTTCTTAATGTTGAGTTTCAAGCCAACTTTTGCACTCTCCTTCTTCACCCACATCAAGAGGCTCTTTAGTTCCTCTTCACTTTCTGCCATTAGAGTGGTATCATCCGCATATCTTAGGTTGTTGATATTTCTCCCGGCAATCTTAATTCCAACTTTTGATTCATCTAGCCCTGCCTTTCTCATGATGTGCTCTGCATATAAGTTAAATAGGCAGGGTGACAGAATACAGCCTTGCCGGACTCCTTTCCCAATTTTGAACCAATCAGTAAAATATTATATGTATAAAAAAAGAAAATGGCAAATTCCAGACCAAGAATTAACAAGGAAAGGAACTGAAAAGAAAGAGTCAACATTGTGATGCCCTTAATCAGATCTACAGCAGCTCCATATCTGGAGTACTATGTACTATGTATAGCTCTGAGAAATGCTACACAATACAGATAGTCCTTGACTTACGACCACAAATGGAACAAGACTTTTCATTGCTAAGCAAGACAGTTGTTAAGTGAGTCACATCTGATTTTGTGACCTTTCGGCCATGGTTGTTCAGGAAATCACTGCAGTTGTTAAGTGAAACACATGGTTGTTAAGCAAGTCTGGTTTCCCCTTTGACTTTGTTTGTCGGACGCTATCTGGAAAGGTCGCAAATGGCAGCTACGTGGCCCCAGAACATTGCATTCTTCATAAATTCATGCTGATTGCCAACTGCCTGAACTTTGATCATATGACCCTGGGGATGCTGCAATGGTCACAAGTGGGAGGATCAGTCGTAAGTCACTAAATAAATAGTTGTAAGTCAAGAACTAACATAGTTGGAAAAAGTGAAGAGGGCAATCAAAATAAGCAAGGGTTTTGAATACTTTTCCCACAAGGGAAGACGATGTTTGGAACTGTAATGCAGGAGAAAAAAAATGAAGGGGGGGAGAAAAAGAACAGCATAAAGTTTTCTCATCGCGCAAAATTTTTAGACAGTATCCAGTGAAACCAAATAGAAGATTTAAAACAAAGCATTTTTTTTTTCAAACAGTATATAATTTGCATGTAGAATTCATTAATTCTAGGTGTAATTCTAGTTGACCATCACCATGTAAGTCAGTGATGGCGAACCTTTTAGAGACCGAGTGCCCAAACTGCAACCCAAAACCCACTTATGCATCGTCGAGTGCCGTGTGGGTGTGGCCCATTGGGTGGGCGTGGCTGCGGTGGTAACGGCAGACTGGGTGGGGAAAGTTCAGTCTATCAATTCCAACTTTGCAAAATCTTTTGTTTTCCCGCGAGAAGTTGAAATTGACTGAGTGAACCTTTTGTGGGTTTTTTTGCACATGGCGGCGGAGGCCTAAAGCGAAAATGTTTTATAAAACCCAGCTGAAGGCCTAGGACTGGGGCGACGGCGCGCGTGCCCACAGAGAGGGCTCTGAGTGCTGCCTCTGGCACCCGTGCCATAGGTTCGCCACCACTGATGTAGGTGATGGACATTAACATGGATAATTCTGAAAGGAGATTGAGTAAAGTTGTGGGGACATGTATATCAAGAGCTATCTTGATAGAGTGAACGCCAAGACTCAATATTGAAGAGTCATGTTACTTTAGGATGGGGTGTATGTGTGTGTGTCAATATGTCAAAAATACCAGTTGTGAAGAAACAACATGGAAGAGAGTTATGTCTTTTCACCTTATGAGAGAACTTGAGGAGTATCTAATTGGCCCCTGGAAATGTTGCATTCAGATGACCCTTGCCTAATTCTACACAGTATTAATTTCATATGTTATTAGAGGAGGATGAAGGGTGAAAATATTTACACTGTATGAAAGCCACAGTGAACTTTAAATGGGGAGGGTGGAGGAAGAGAAATGCAAAACTGCTGTTTGATTGTGTTCTTCAGGCTGCAAATCAGAAATTGGGGCTCCACCTGCAGGCCTGTTAAAGTTGCTGGCTTTGGTTCTGTAGGAGGAGGGTAATTGTCGTAGGTCCCATGTCGCTGTGTCTGTGTGTTTTTCCTTCTACCTCTCTTTTTTTATTTCAGAGAGTTGGCCACGGAGACAAAAACCACGCTGATGCTGACCGATCTCCTGTTTTCCTCCAGTTTGTGGACTGTGTGTGGCAGATGACGAGACAGGTACATTTGGGGGACAGCAAAGAACCCTAGAAATAATGTTCCTCCCTTTTTATTGTCAAGCCAATATAAAGTACCTGTGTCAAATGTTTATACGTAGGAAAGGTCGATGGGTTGCAGTTCCATAAAAATATAGTATTTCAATGGCAATAAGCCTGGTAAACTCAATGGGTCTCAGTGCTGAACATATTCTCCATTTGTACAGGCAATCCTCGACTTATGACCACAACTGAACCCAGAATTTATGTTGCTAAGTGACAAATCTGTTCAGTGAGTTTTGCCCCATTTTACAACTTTTCTTGTCACTGTTGTTAAGTGAATCGCTGCATTTGTTAAGTTAGTAACGTGGTTGTTGAGTGAATCTAGATTCCCCATTGACTTTGCTTGTCAGGAGGTCACAAAAAGCTGATCACATGACTTCAGGCCACGGCAACCGTCATAAATATGAACCACTTGCCAAGCGTCTGAATTTTGATCAGGTGACCACGGGGAGGCTGCAACAGTCTTAAGTGTGAAAAACAGTCATAAGTCACTTTTTTTCAGTGCCGTTGTAACTTTGAATGGTCACTAAATGAACTGTGGTAAGCTGAGGACTACCGTACACATAAAGATCCCGAAGGTGCTTTTTCAAAAGGCAACTGGACTCTGTTTTTCCTTGAAGATGTTTCGCTTCTCATCCAGGAAGCTTCAGAACCGAAGAAGCTTCTTGGATGAGAAGCAAAACATCTTCAAGGAAAAACAAAAGACATTTAAATTGCCTTTTGAAAAAAGCACCTTTGGGACAACCATGACCTGGATAGCTGAGACTCTCCATAGACACACACATACACACTTCTCCAGTATACATACACATTTCCCCAATATAATTTTCTGGCAGGAAAATGTCCTTTCAAGTGTCGCGTGGGGAAATCCTGTGTAAATCTACTGTAACATTTCTTCCTTCCTTCCTTCCAAGTTTCCCACAGCTTTTGAATTCAACGAGTTCTTACTCATCACCATCCTTGACCATCTCTACAGCTGTCTCTTTGGGACCTTCCTGTGTAACAGTGAGCAGCAGAGAGTGAAAGAGGTAATCGCAATACTTTAAAATATATATATATATAATAATTCTCCCTACTCATTTATGTATACTTTTCAAATGGAACAACATACTTGCTCCTTACAGGGCCTTTCAGAGAAGACAGTATCCCTGTGGTCCTACATCAACAGTCAGCTTGAAGACTTCACCAACCCTCTGTATGCCAGCTACACCAACCATGTGTTATATCCAGTGGCTAGCATGCGTCACTTAGATCTTTGGGTAGGATACTACATCCGGTGGAATCCTCGAATGAAACCACAGGTAAACCGATTCGTGGGGAGGAGAAAGAGGGCGTGGGTCAAAATCAGATGTTTCTTAGCAGCATTGTAATTATGGTCAGTGGCCTTTCTGTGTTTCGCAATACTAACTAGAAGATATTCGTTTATGACAGGGGTCCCCAACCCCCGGTCCATGGGCAAGTACTGGTCCACGGCCTGTTGGGAACCACGCTGTGCAAGGGGCGGGTGAGCACACAAGCACGCGAAGCTCCATTTGTGTAAGCAGCGGGCGCATGCGTGAAACCATCCCCTCCCCCCACTGCTACCACCTCTGCCAGTCCACAGAGTCAGAAAGGTTGGGGACCACTGTTCTATGATGACCACATAGCAACAAGGATTTATTATTATTATTTTTCTATTTGTTTGTATCCTGCTTTTAATTATTTTTACAAATAACTCCAAGTGGTGAACATACCCAACACATCTTCTCCTCCTATTTTCCCCACAACAACAACAACCCTGTGAGGTGAGTTGGGCTGAGAGAGAGAGATTGGCCCAAAATCACCCAGCTGACTTTCAGGGCTAAGGCAGAACTTGAAGTCACCGTCTCCCAGTTTCTAGCTTGGCATCTTCCCCTTATATTGTGCTTTGACTCATCCAAAATCAATATTTGAAATTGTATGTGTATTACTCCAGGGAATTGGCTGTGTAATTGTTCCTGATACAGGTAGTCCTCGACATATGGCCACAACTGAGCCCAAAATTTCTGTTCTTAAATAAGACAGTTGTTAAGTGAGCTTTTGCCCCATTCTACGATCTTTCTTGCCACAGTTGTTAAGTGAATCACAATCAGTTGTTAAGTTAGTAACACGGTTGTCAAGTGAATCTGGCTTCCCCATTGACTTTGCTTGTCAGAAGGTCATAAAGAGGATCACGTGAGCCCGGGATACTGCAACCGTCATAAATATGAGCCAGTTGCCAAGCGTCCATATTTTGATCACATGACCATGAGGGTGCTGCAATGGTCATAAGCGTGAAAAACGGTCATAAGTCACTTTTTCCAGTGTCGTCGTAACTTCAGTCGCTAAACGAATGGTTGTAAGTCGAAGACTACCTGTATCGCTTGTCCAGAAGAGAATTTGGGTATTGAAACAGGTTGTGGAACAATGCCAGGTCATTAAAAAAAAAAACTAGGTTATTATAATTTTCTGTCCCAAAGTTGAGCCAAGGTGTGTTTTTGTTTTGCCGTTAGGAACCGGTTCACAATCGCTACAAAGAACTCCTAGCAAAACGGGCAGAACTTCAGAAAAAAGTGGACGAGCTTCAGCGAGAAATCACCAATCGCTCCACTTCCTCCTCTGAGAGGGCCAGTTCCCCTGCGCAGTGTGTTACACCAGTCCAGACGATTGTATGACATCATGCACACCCATCTTCCAAAACCTGATGCTCTTTTCCAATGTCTTTGACGCGTCCCCTGGCCGGTCTTGATGGGAGCCGTAGCCCAACGCAGCGAGAAAGCAGCAGATTGAGGAAAAGCTGGAGCAGGACTCTGTGGTGGTGACCCTTTTTCTAAGGAAGAAGCTGATGTGATTAGAAAGGGCTGTCCTGACACTAGACACTGTATTTATTATGTTCTACTTCTCCAGGGTATTTTATTGCAGCTGTAACACTACAAGAGCTGGAATCGTTGTTTTTTTTTAAAAAGAACCTCTTATATGATTAATTTTCTTGTGGGCTAATTAAGAGGAAAGTAACTGCATGGCATCTCGAGGCACAATTATAGGACGTTTATTAATGAGTTCAAAGTGTTTAGCACTGGCTTTTGCTGTGGAACGATGCACTTAAAACAGGGTCATACTTATTTCAAACCTCAGTCACCTGAATACAAAGACCCTCACAGGGATTCCCGATGTACAGGGTGGGCTTTGCTGATCTCCCATTTTACCTTGCCCACTTACAAACTGACCCAAAGGGATTTGCAAGTGGAATGCAAATCAGCACAGTGAGTTTGCATGCTAGGAAAGAAGAACATTCAGAAATTGCAATTGTGCATATGAAAATTAATGAATTCTTGGCTTCTGAAGCTTATCAGTCGCAGACTTTTTTTGTGGTGCCTCATTCTTACACAAATATGGCCTCTAAAAGGGAAAAAGAAGCAAGAATTCAAAACTTCTGAGGTTAATTGCTTTATACAGGGATGAGGAAACAAATGTGTCATCCACATATGTTTCTAGTGGCGTTCGTGTAAGGAGGAAAACCTTGAGGCCCTCCAGATCTCAGTAGATTCCACAGCTGCAGGATGTTCAGTTGAGAGGGAATGTCACTGAAGATGTTGAAGATGCTGGAAATTGAAGCCATACATTTAGCCAACACCTAGGTTGGGGAAAGGTAACTTAGAAGTATCTATGGGAATAGGCCAAATGTATCTATTTTATCTCTGGGTGCTGTGATTTGTGGATCAGGACTTAAACCATACACCATGGTAAACAAATCAAATGATAATCTTGTTCATGCAGTGCTGCCCAGAGGACCCCAATAAAAATGATACCGTTTGATCACTTGATTTGGCTACTTAGGTTTGTAAATCATGGTGTATGATTTAATACAGCGATTCTCAACATTTTCTTCACCACGGACCCTGTTCAAATACCTTTTGTGGCCATGGACCACCAAGACTTAAGATTTAAATCCTAACATTTCTTCAAGCTTTCGTGGACCCCCTGCGATGACATCACTCCCCCCCCCCCCGGGTCTGCATACCACAGGTGAGAATCACTGATTTAGCATATTGTATGAATACACCAATAGATTGAATAGATTTAAATGTTTTGCATTTTAAAAGTTCTTTGATCCCTGGAGTCTCCAGGTGAGTTTCCAAATGATAAGTCTTCAAGGCCACTGCAGATCAGAGAAGGAAAGCAATGCTGGATGAGCCAGTTATTTTCTCTGGTAAAGGCAGTTCTTCCTTTATAACACGGGTGTCAAACTCGCCGTGTCACGTGACGTGTCACGATGTACCGTGCCTTTTTTTGCATTGCCAGAGCTGGGGTGGGCGCGGCCTCCGTATGATGCAGCCGGCCCGCGGGCCAGCAGTTTGATACCCCTGATCTATAAGGTAGTAGTCCTCGACTTAACGGCTACAATTAGGAGCAGAATTTCCATTGCTAAGCAAGACAGCTAAGTGTCTCGTGCCCAATTTTGCAAACTTTTTTCCCCATGGTCGTTAAGCAAATCACTAGTTATTAAGTGAATCATTACATTAAGCAAACCCGGGTTCCTCCATTGGATTTGCTTGTCAGAAGCCCATAAATGGTGATCACTTGAACCCAGGACCCTGTGCCTGAATTCTGATCACGTGACTGGGGAGGCGTGCAACGCTCGTTAAGTGTAAAGACCGGTTGTAAGTTCACTTTTCTCAGTGCTGTGGTAGCTTTTAATAGTTACTAAACAAATGGTCGTAAGTCAAGGGCTACCTGCAATAGGCTAAATTTCAGAAGATGGAGAGAGGGGTTTCAGAAGCCCCAAAATTCTCAAGCGGGATGCTCAAAGGGAACGCTGGGGATTATAATCCTATTACACATGGTGGGTGCCACGCAAGGCAAGATGGATTTATAGTTCCCACACCATCCTTGCCTCTGACTTCCTTTCAAGTTGCATTCATACAACCTCTTGTTTTTTGGGTGTGTGTGTGTGTGTTTTTGGGCTAAGACCAAATATGGTAGCTGTACAATTCCCAGCAGTCTCATCCAGCATTGCCAACAGCCAGGATTTAGTAGGTGTGTAGCCCGAGCATCTTGTATGTTTTCCAGATACTTTGTACAAGCTTTTTGTATATTAAACTGGACTTTAACTTTGAGATGAAGGACCTAGCAGGAAATTACAAGGATGTGCCAGACTTACAAAGTACAATATAACTCCTCCTTTTTGTCAAAGTGCGTAGTTCTTTTTTTTGTGAAGTCATGACGGGGTGAGACAGTACTGAGCTGTTTCTGGTGGCCGTGCAATAGAATGGGACTGTGGCTCTGTAGGCTTTGGATGGGGAGCACTGTTTCTATAAGGACAAATATATCTAATATTCCAGGAAATTCAATCAGAATCCTCACAAGAGTAGTTGATGACATACAACCTATTCCAGCATTTCCACCAAGGTAAAGCCTTCTCTACAACCCCTTAACTGTATTAACGTGGTGATAGCTTTCCTATATCTGTCTGAAACATGATTATTAGTCATGCATTGCCTTGAGGAAAGAGATGTTATAAATCGAAGAGTAAAATCCCACTTACTTGCTTGGTGGCATACTGTATTTCACCCGTTTGCGACAAAACAGTACTGAACATTTAAGAGCAGATTTCCACAGAACTCAAAAACCATCATCCATAACTTATATGTCTAAACCAGGGGTCTTCAAACTTGGCCCTTTTATGACTTGTGGGCTTCAACTCCCAGAATTCCTCAGCCAGGCACGCAGTTGTTAACAACACGGTTGTTAAGTGAATCTGACATAATAATTTTCCACACTTATTACTGTTGCAGCACCACGTGATCAAAATTCAGGTGCTTGGCAACTGACTCATATTTATGACGGTTGCAGTGTCCCTTGGGTCACGTGATCACCTTTCATAGCTTTCTAACAAGCAAAGTCAATGGGGGAAGCCAGATTCCCTTAATAAATACGTTACTAACTTAACACCTACAAGTCATTCACTTAACAACGGTGGCAAGAAAGGTCGTAAGATGGGGCAAAACTCAACCGATGTCTCACTTAGCAACAGAAATTTTGGGCTCTGAGGTTGCAAAGTCAAGAACTACCTGTATTGCAGGCTACCTCTGCCCACAGCTAGGAGTTCGATCCTGACCGGCTCAAGGTTGACTTAGCCTTCCATCCTTCCGCGGCCGGTAAAGTGAGGACCCAAATTGTTAGGGGCAATATGGTGACTTTGTAAACTGCTCAGAGAGTGCTGTAAAGGATTACAGAGCAGGATATAAGTCTAACTGCTATTGCTATTGCTCTTTCCTTCTCGCTTTTCTCTTGCATGGAAGCCCACAGAGGCTGAATTGCTGTTTCTTCCAATCCGCTTTAAAGCGTCCCCAGATCTAACACTGGCCACTTTTATACTTCTCCTTTTATTGCAGCCTAAAGCAGAATCAGGATATCAACCCAAAAGTTCACCGCCCACCTCCCAGTTTGCCAGTTTTCAATCTTGACCCCTTATATTTTGCTTCGAGCCCGGCGAAGGATTATTCTAGTTCCTTCTATTTGGTCTCTGTTTGCAAAAAAGAAAGCGAGGGATTAAGACTGGCGGGAGTAGGCCTGCTTCTTCTTCTGCTTCAGCAGGGGAGGGAAAGAGGCTGCGCCCACCAGCTAGTTTGCCAGGTGTCCATTCTCATTTCAGCCAGCAATGGGCCATCTGTCACCAAGGCAAAATGACAACTAATGATGCTACACCTGCTTTGTGTGTGGATTACATAGATCGGTTCCTGGAGTCCAGCAGTTCATGGAAAGTGGGAGATCAAAGAGCCAACTGGCTTTCGCAACTAATTTATTCCATTTGCCTTTATTGCAGTTCAAATATGATCTCAAAAAGCACAAGCCATTTTGAGTTACTAGTACAGTCCAATCTTCGGAAAGCCTTTACATTATTAATATAATAAATAATATTGTTGCATGTACATTAAAATTGCCTAGTACCAGAACCACCACCAGATCTTCTAGTCTAGGGAATATTAGTTTTTAAAAAGCTGCCTGCCAGTATTAAACAGCATGATCGAAGGCACCATTTATTTGGGGGGGGGGGGGAAATACATATATTAACCTCCCGCTTTTCAGCAAAACAGTAGAAATGAGATAAAATTAACTTGGCGATTCAGTTTCATTCCGAAACCACATCACTTCAATTCCATGGCTAAAATGGGATATAAAATTTGTGTTTGTTTTTTAATGGTGTTTAATTGAACGCCAAAGAAAACCTTCTCACCTCTGTGCATAATTTCCATATTTCAAAACAGGAGCATCTTGCTCAACCATCAAAACGTGAGTTCGCCATGCTGAGAAGGAAGAGCTGATTCTTTTTAAAGAAAAAGCTGCTGATGAGACCTTGAAAAGAGTCAAAAGTGACACAGGGCTTCATACCGTTGCTCCATTCAAAGTCACTCTGTTGTTTATAAAGCAAAGTCAAAAAAATTCCGCAAAGCAAATTTAATTCTGATGCTTTTCCCTGTTGACCTTCAACTCTCCAAATGATTTTTTTTTTTTAAAAAAAAAAAAGAAACCCTCCTTTCTCCACTCGTAGAAGGAAGTTGCCCCAAGCAAGGAGTACAATTAATTGTCAGAAGCAGAACCGTAGGGCAAGGGTTACGTTTTGTAGCAAAATAACCATCACTGGTACCAATGTGAGGTTTAGCAATGAAATAATAAAAGGGCGGCGTATTTTTTTTTATCTCTCTCTCTCTCTCTACCCATCCCCAGCTCCCCTCACGATGGTAACACGATCAGGCATACAGGTAGAATAGGAGAAGCCTTTGTTTAGAAGGTGCCACTCTGGTATTGTCTTTCATCCAGCACGGTAGCTGGTTGGGCCTCCGTAGCCAGAATGATAAAAGGTGCAAACCCCTCAAAACCCCACCACCACACGGGGGAAGACAGGTCAGCAGTCCCAACTGACGTCATCCTTCTGAAGGGAGGACTGTATACTTTGCATGTCTCTCAGAAGCTGAAGGCTCTTCTTACCCTGCCCACTGGGCTTTCTCTTCAGACCGGCCTGGTTCGCCTTCTTGTCTTCGTCCACTTTACTGGAATCCCGAGGGCAGTGCTGCTTGTTCTTGCTGACCTTGAGCTTCTCCAGCTACACACCAAACATACCCGCACAAAAAGTAGTAAGAATCGGGCATTTAAAAGTAACTTGTTTTAACGTCCACCGCGAGCCCTCATTCCCAAAGTGCCACACTCCAGTAATCTCTTTTAATCTATTTAATGTCTGTTCTTGTTCACTTGCACACTCATTGTTACAAATGGTCTCTGTCTCTTTCTATTTTCAGCCAGTCACAGATCACTTAATATTTTTTTCTCGCTCCTCACTACAGGACATTCTATAATGTTCAGGTCTTTAATTAACGTTTCTATAACGTTCAGATCTTTAATTGTATTTAAAGGTACGCAAGTCTCCACAAGTATTCTGCACAACCTTTTGGGCACACTACACTGAGGCAAGCCTACTTCCTCCAATTCCAATGTAGCTTGGTGGGCACCTGTTAATAAATGCAGCACACTATCCTCTTGTTTAAAACACAATACATTTCTCACATGGGCGCAACAGTGTTTTGATTGTGCTTAAGTTGATGGCTGTTGATCCAGCATCTCGGAAGCTGCTTTGCCCAGCAATTAATCCTGCAATTTATCCATAGCTTTTCTCTTCTCTCCATTTCTACAGGTATCCTCAACTTACGATCATAACTGAGCCCAGAATTATGGTTGTTAAGTAATGCTGGTCATTAAGCAGGTCATCACATGACCTCGCCCGATTTTATAACCTTTTTTTGTGGTGGGTCATGAAGCAAATCACTGTGGTTGTTCAGTGAACGCGACAATCATTGAGTATTTTCCACAGTAGGTGCTTTTTGCTGGAAACTTGAAATAAAAGCTGGTTTCTGACAAAAAAAAACATTGTAAATCGTGGTCATGTGATGCGTAATGCTGCAAACAGCCCTAAATGCAGGCCAAATGCGACCACGGGAGGGCCCGGTTGTCAGAATTTTGACTTTGGATTGTAAACAGCCCTAGGGAGCCCTGTCGTAACTTCAAACGGTTGCTACGCAACCTGTCATAAATCGACAACTGCCTGTAGTGCTGTAGCACATTAATTTTTATAATGTCTGTAGCCACACCAAAAAGGAGCAGAAATGTTGTGTAGCTGCAAGGCTATCTACATGGGCAGTAAAAGATAGCACCGACAGAAAGAAACAACAGCTTCTCCTCTGCTTGAGGAGAAAAAAAAAAAGGGAAGTTGGGGAAAACATTGCAGTACTAAATCCTGCATCTTTAAAATTACTCTCGTAACAATATTTCCCAACGCCAACCTATCAGAGCTTTCTGAACCTTAAAACCAATGATAAAAGTAGGTTTAACATGATAAAAGGGGGGAAAAAATGGGAGAAACAAGGTCAAGGTAAGGAATGTATCATATGGTTCATGAGCAAATTAAACAACAGGGCTGGCAGAAATGGTAATGCCAGGTGGTCTCTGGTTTAAGGGGAAAATATTCAAGGCTCACCCTATAGATATCTTTAGCAATTTCTCAGTTTGGTGGGGTTAGGGTTATTCCCTGAGATGCTTGTGTCTTTGCAGAGAAGCTGCTGAAGACAATAGAACAGCTTTTTTTGAACAGTGTCCTCCAACTGTTCAGAATAACCTCCATCATCCTCCAGTCCAACAGATCTAGAAGTAGCCAGAAAGGATGTCCAGATAAAAGAACCGTGGATCAGTTGTCCTTCCTTCTTTGCTCTCGTGCCTCAAACAGAGGCCACAGAATTATCGTCTACAGCTTCATACATGCAGCTCAGCCTTCATGGAGTCCTCTATTTCTTCACTTCCTATCACAAGCAGGTCCTCTGCGTTTGCAATCGGTGTATACACCCAGATTCGGGATTCCAGAAGGTTGTAGAGCCTTCCATTCTTTGGGTTTTACCAAAGCTAAAGAAGGTGATGAGCAGCAAATAATGGCCACTGATTTGCAGAGACCTAATTATTAGGCGCTTCCCTCGCTTTCAGAAGAGGTAAAGCCAAATATCTGAATCATTTTGCAGCAATAAGATGATCTAGGTCAGTGTTTCTCAACCTTAGTCATTTTAAGGCATGTGGACTTCAACTCCCAGAATTCCCCAGATAGGCTGACTAGGGAATTCTGGGAGTTGAAGTCCACATGTCTTAAAAGTTGCCATGGTTGAGAAACACTGACCTAGCTCATCTTATTGCTGCAAAATAGTCTTAAGATATAGGTTGTTTACTGTAGTATATTTTAACATGTTATCTTTAACCTTACTTATATCTCATTTCTCTAGACAGGCTGTAATGATGATAGCCCTTTTAAAGCTACAAATTCTGCTTCAGAGCTTATAACAACAGAAATTAGATAGTGAAACCGGGCAATTATTATTCAACTTGACCAGATGGAATAATTAACAATGTCATTTGGCAACTCTATCTAAATTTTTATATCATTTTATACTACTCTATTTTATAACTATGTTTTCTTTTACGCCTTTACAAGGCAGTTTTATAATGCAATGATTAGCCTTAAATATTTATTCTTTTAGCACTTTCATTTTATTTTATTTTTTAATTTCTATTTCATCTTACTTAGTTTTTTCCCTAACTTAATTGGAAATTGTTACACAAGTCCAACTGGGCTCTGTAATTTACTGTATGTTATGAAACTGTATGCTTCTCTGCTTAATATTTATAATAAAGATATTCTGAGCAATGATTTCATTCTTATTGTTGTTGTCTGTGGGTGGGTGGGTGGGGAGGGTGCTTTCAAATAAGTTTGACTTCTAGCAACTGCCTGGATTAGTCCCTGCAGTTCTCTTGACAAAATTTAGGAAGTCGTTTGCCATTGCCTCCTTCTTCCTAAGGCTGAGAGAGTGAGACAGGCCCCAGATCACCCAGCTGGCTTCATGCCTAAGGCAGGACTAGAACTCACAGTCACCTGGTGATTGGCCCAAGGTCACCCAGCTGGCTTCATGCCTAAGGCAGGAGTAGAACTCACAGTCACCTGGTGATTGGCCCAAGGTCACCCAGCTGGCTTCATGCGTAAGGCAGGACTAGAACTCACAGTCACCTGGTGATTGGCCCAAGGTTGCCCAGCTGGCTTCATGCCTAAGGCCGGATTAGAACTCACAGTCACCTGGTGACTGGCCTAAGGTCACCCAGCTGGCTTCATGCCTAAGGCAGGACTAGAACTCTCAGTCACCTGGTGACTGGCCCAAGGTCGCCCAGCTGGCTTCATGCCTAAGGCAGGACTAGAACTCACAGTCACCTGGTGATTGGCCCAAGGTCACCCAGCTGGCTTCATGCCTAAGGCAGGACTAGAACTCTGTCACCTGGTGATTGGCCCAAGGTCACCCAGCTGGCTTCATGCCTAAGGCAGGACTAGAACTCACAGTCACCTGGTGACTGGCCCAAGGTCACCCAGCTGGCTTCATACCTAAGGCAGGACTAGGAACTCACAGTCACCTGGTGATTGGCCCAAGGTCACCCAGCTGGCTTCATGCCTAAGGCCGGACTAGAACTCACAGTCACCTGGTGACTGGCCCAAGGTCACCCAGCTGGCTTCATGCCTAAGGCAGGACTAGAACTCACAGTCACCTGGTGATTGGCCCAAAGTCACCCAGCTGGCTCCATGCCTAAGGCAGGACTAGAACTCACAAGTCACCTGGTGATTGGCCCAAAGTCACCCAGCTGGCTCCATGCCTAAGGCAGGACTAGAACTCCCAGTTTTTCAGTTTCTCGCATAATCCCTACACCAAACTGACTTTCCAGTGATTTCACAGGGGGCTGAAAGTAGTCATCAGGATAACTCACCCGTGCCCGATGCCTCTGGATTTTATTGATTTGTTCAGCCTTGGCTTCCATCCTTTTCACAAGCACTTCCAAATCCTTCTCCAAGTCTCTCCTTAAGGCAATCGTTGAAGCTTCATGGATGAGCTTTGCCAAATGCTGGTGTTGGCTTGTATGCAAAACAAAGAAACAAATAAAACAAGGTTAAAAAAAAAAGCTGGTAGTGAATTTCTTGTAATACGTATTATTTCAGACCCACTTTGCTAATAGAAACAATATATTATTTTTTTTCACACAGCAATCCCTACTATTGTTTTGGAGCACTCCAATGTCAGAAGAGCCCAGCATTTTGTAAGACATTAGCAAATAAGGAATAGGATTTACTGCTTCTTTTTCCACCTAATTCAACATCACCTTGTAGTATTTCCCAACACTGAAACCGCCAAAAAAAGTCCACGGAGGCTAGCATAAAGGGAAATGTGGCGTCGATTTCTCACTTCAAAACTACTAAGGTGCCTACTCTGATTTTAAAGCAAGGAAACCGAACAATCCCTAAGATACTATGCCGATTCCAGTAATCTTATGACATCATCAACCACATCGCTTGCAGCTGCCAGACAGAATGCAAGGGCAAAGCCCAGCCACCGAGCCCAAAAAAAGTTATTTTATATCATTGCCTACTTGGAATTAAGTCAGATAAAGCTTGTAACATTGTTCAAAGTAGAGATTTAACATACCTAACTACCAAATATTTATACCTGGAAGGAAGTCCCTTTAAATTCAGTGATAGTACCTGGCCCACCTTGGCTGAACTCAAAAGTTTACAGGGTCAGGTTAGTACTTGGACAATCTCCAGGAAACACTAGAACCGTATGGTAGATAGGAAGTTAAAACTCCTAGAGAAAAAACCCACTTCTTTATTGAATGAATGATCACAGTCAAAAACCAGCAACATTAAAATAAATCATATCAAAAACAAAAACAGTTGTAAGCAGCACTACAATGTCAAGACCAAAGTCAATTTGATTTGACTTTGCAATCAGATTCACTGATTTTTTTAAAAAAAAAAATGTTATAAAGAGCCCGCATTATCTCACATCGGGCCTTATATTTACAGCACCGAATTTGGCTACAAGGTGCATAATAGTTGAGGTTTTACCTGGTAACAGAAGGGAGGCACAGAGGTTGTCTAAATAAGGGGTCCCCAACCCCCGGGCCATAACGGTCCATGTACTGTTAAGGACCAAGCTGCATAGGTGGAGGTGAGCGACTAGTGAGCGAGTGAAGCTTCATCTATACTCATAAAAGCGTGAACCCTACTGTAAACCACGCATGCAAGGGACCTAGGTTGTGTGGACCTCTTCCCCCCTCGGTCCATGGAAAAATGATCTTCCATGTAGCCAGTCTCTGGTGCCAAAAGGTTTTTTTGGACCCCTGGCCTAAATGATTTGGTAAATTTGATCGAATGGGTAAACTTCACGTATCTCTATAAAACTTGCACATTGCTTGACAGGGTCCATCGGGTTTCAAGTGCTGCTGAACTACTTGGAATCCATTCCATTCCTTCTACGAAACCCCGTCAAGTAAGTTTCCACAAGGCAGATTCTAGTAGGGTCGTAAATTGAGGACTACCCGTATACCAGCATCCTATGCATGTCTTTTAGATGAAAAGCACGGCCAGACGTGTTTCCAAACCCAACCCGTCCCTCCCCCCCCTCAAATATATATATATATATATGTGTGTGTGTGTGTGTGTGTGTGTGTGTATATATATATGTATGTGTGTGTGTATATATATATATATGTGTGTGTGTGTGTGTATATATGTGTGTATATGTATATATATATGTGTGTGTATATATATATGTGTGTGTGTGTGTATATATATATATATGTATATGTGTGTATATATATATATATGTATATGTATATATGTATATGTATGTGTATATATATATATGTATGTATGTATGTATGTATGTATGTATGTATGTGTGTATATATATATATATATATATATATATATATATATATATATATATATATATATAATTGCAAAGAGCTTTTGAAGTGGTTTGCGTGCTTGCTGGACCACCATCTAATAAACACAGGTATGGTCAGAAAAAGATCACAAGGTGAACATTTGCACAAGAGTTTTGACTCACAAACTCATTTGCCCGAGCTCATCTTGTAATGTCAGAAGCACCTCAGAAAGGTCTCCTTGGGACGTGGAAGAAAGGGAAGACGTAGATGATCTCCTGCCTCTGCTCATCTGCTTGCTCATCGGGGCTTCGCTGATCACGCGGTTGTTGCAGAGGGCTTTTGAATGCTGCTTCATGAGGTGGAGCACGTGCTGCACGTTGGCTGTGACCGAGTGGCTTGGGCTGGTAGACTGCGGTGACAACGGAGAGCAGAAATGAAGAGCAGGAAGGTTATATATTGCAGGGCTTTTCAACCTTTTTACCGATTGTACCACTTTTAGGATATGGCAATATTCGAGTACCACCGAGCAAGGTGTCAAAAACTTGGTGACCAAAAAAAAAAACCTGTTCAAAGTTGCAATTGCACTGAAATGACTTATGACCATTTTTCACACTTATGACCATTGCAGCAACAGGGTCATGTGATTTATATTTGGATGCTTGGCAACTGATTCATATTTATGATGGTCACAGTGTCCCAGGGTCATGTGATCCCCTTCTGTAACCTTTTGACAAGCAAAGTCAATGGCAGAGCTGCTGGTGGCCAACTGCTAAGGCGGGACTTCCTTCCCTCCCTCCCTTCCCTGCCTCCCTTTTTCTCATTCCCATCTCCTTCTGAAGGAAGCATTTGAACCCCCCCATATTTTCCCTCTTCCATATATTGATCAAACAAGGAAAGGCCTCCAGAGACAGAACAGACAAGCTGCTGAGTGAACTAGCTTAAAAAGGCACTTCCCCTTTAAGAATTAGCTACTGGCTAGAAAGGAAAGTAAGGAGCCCAGCTGGCACTTAAAGAAGAAGAAAAAATGTAAGTACTGGCTGGCGGCTAAGGCAGCCTCCCCAAATGGCTCCATTCATAAGTAAAATCTGCAGCTCCAGAGGACTCTCTCATTGTAAGTCTTTGCCTGTGCTGGCTCTTTCCCTTCCCCACTACACTTGGCTAGGCAGGGCTGCGTACCACCTGCCACTCATTAATGTACCACAAGTGGTACGCGTACCACAGGTTGAAAAGCCCTGATATATTGAATGGACCAAACACTAAAGTTTTAACCATGTTAACTTTAGAAGAGAATATTTGTATTTGTACATAAATATATTTATTAGTGGCACTGATGATGCTACCTAGTTGGGTAAGGAAACTTATGCAAGAAAACAAGCAAGCTCAGAGAGCACCAAGAAACCCACTATGTTAATTTTACTCCATTATAAAATCCCAAATGATTTGGGAAAAAGTGCGAAGAACAGCAACTAGGATGATTAAAGGCCTAGAGACTAAAACATACGAAGAACGGCTGCAGGATTTGGGTTTTGCTAGTCTAAAGAAAAGAAGGACTAGGGGGTGAAATGATAGCAGTATTCCAGTATTTGGGGGGCTGCCATAAAGAAGAGAGGGTCAACTTATTTTCCAAAGCACTAGAAGGAAGAAAGAAACAATGGATGGAAACTAATCAAGGAGAGAAGCAACCTGGAATTAAGTAGTAACTTCCTAACAGTGAGAACAATTAACCAGCGGAACAGCTTGCCTTCAGAAGTTGTAGGTGCCTAATCACTGGAAGTTTTTAAGAGACTGGACAGCCACGTGTTTGAAATGGTATAGGGTCTCTTGCTTGAGCAGGGGGTTGGACTAGAAGACCTCCAAGGTCCCTTCCAGCTCTATTCTGATTGAAATGGGTGAAGGGCTCACATTTTTAGACCCCATTTTTACAGTAATTTGTTTAAAACTGCACTGCTTTAAAGGAAAAGAAGTGACACTGTCTTTCCACCAGGATAAGGTGAGGTTCATTTTTGAGAATGGAATTTTGCCATTACTAACAAATCGTGCAAAAAAAAAATATATTATTAAAAGAGGTCCCACTCAGTTTGGACTACAGCCCTTGAAATGTCAAAGTCCTGTGCAATCCTGAATTCAATATTCTAAGCCACCATTTTCAACACTGAATGTCAGTGGATCCCAGAGCTCAAGACCTTCCCTATCTTCTATTTGGGATCCTTTAAAAAAAGGAATAGAGACGGTCAGGAATTTCTGAATGCTATAAAAACTGAATCATGTCCTTTTTTCCATTAATGTGCAATATGCCGAGAATGATGGCTCAATTCCAGCTAGTTAAACATCACACAGCAGGTTAAAGTGAACAAGAACATGTAAGACATAATGTTAAAGTCCTTTTCCCTACCTTGAAGCAATCTATTTACTCCAAGTATGTGACAACCCCCCCCCCCCCAGTAATAATAGAATCAGTGAGACTGTATATTTCCTGGTTTGTTTTAGGAACAGCTCTGCTTTGTGCTCAATTTGTGCCCAATGGCATCGTTGCCAAGAGAACTAGAATCATTAAAACAGGTTTAATTAAGGTTGGATTAGGGGTCCTTGGTGTTCTCTGAGCTGGGCTTTTTTTTCTTGCAGACGTTTCACTACCCAAAGTAAGTAACATCATCAGTGCTCAGAGAGTACCAAGGTCCCTTCATTTCAACCCTAAGCTACAAATACAGGGGTACCTTGGTACTCAACTGCTTTGAAACTCATTGAATTTGCTACTCAACACATTTTGACTTGAAATTTTTGTCCCAGCACTCATCATTTGTTTGGCACACAACGCACAAACTAGAACATGTCGGTGTCAACTGCCCTGTGACTCACTATATTATTCCTTATGGGGAAAATCTGTTTGGTACTCAGTGGTGGGATTCAGCCAGTTCGCACCACTTCGGCAGAACCGGTAGCTGATTTTTTGTGGCCCAGGCCCAGAATGGACTTCCGGAAGCGGCATCCACACAGAGAACTGGTTGTTCACACATTTGAACCCCACCACTGCCGGTACTCATCGTTTTTGGTACTCATCACGCCTCCTGGAACCAAGTAACGATGAGTACCGAGATAACACTGTATTCTCCTTTATTGGTAAGTTTGGATTATCCTTCAAGTAACCGCAGAGGAGTGCAGGCCAGCTGTTTGATGAGTCCATGCTTTCTCATCTTCAAGCCCCCTTTTTCCTAATCTCTTCCTCCCTTGCACCCTCCTCCCCACTCCCTTTTTGGGCCTTCTGTCTATAACCAGAAGCTTGAAAACAAGCATGGCCAATGTGGAGTGCCACAAATTATACAGCTCGGCAACATCTGGAGAACGTCTGGTTTCCCAACCCACAAAAAGCCTACTGAAATCTCTCGTTTTTATTTGTGTACAGTAGAGGTTTTGCCTCCATGAGCAGCAGAATTCTTAATTCAGGACTAAGGTCAGAACAGAGACCCATTTCATTCCGTCTTCTCTTTCAAGAAGGACTACTAAAGATACTTCTGGGATGAGTACGGGAATTTAATGAAACCAGCCGCGCTTTTCCACCTTTGTGCCTAACAGCACCAAGTGATCAAGGCTCTGAAAATAATGCTTCGTTACCTTCCCTGCAACAAACGGCACATCGCCCAGTCGCAGCCTGTAGTGGGGCTGGGAGTGGAAGTGGGTCATTCCCGAGTCAGCCTAAGGAAGAGAGAAGAAGCTTTTTTAAGAGAAGGAATCATGCCAGATCCAATTCTGCTCAAATGAAATCCACACAGGTGGGTAATTAAATGAGATCATTCAGGTCTCTGACACTTGTATTAAAGCAGAGGTCTTCAAACTTGGCCCTTTTATGACTTGTGGACTTCAACTCCCAGAATTCCTCAGCCAGCGTGCCTGGCTGAGGAATTCTGGGAGTTGAAGTCCACAAGTCACAGAAGGGCCAAGTTTGAAGACCCCTGTATTAAAGCCTTGAGAGCAAACCAGTAACATAGCATAAGCCACTGCTTATGCTTCTGAAGAACTTTGTGAAACAAGAGGACTTTTGTTAGTGTCTGTTTTAAAAGAAATGTTTCTTATAACGAGAGTTGGAAAAAATAATCCACGGCGACGTTTGTATCTATTGGAAGAATGACATCCGGCTGAGGCAAGGAGCTATCACCCAAAGAGTCAGAATTCATTACATAAAACAAGACTTGTCAAGTCTAATTCAGGGAGTTCCTGGCCAATTCATTCCTGAACCAAAGAAATTAATTAAGCCATACAGATCCCTGCATTTGGTTACCCAGTGAAAGACTTGTTAAGGAAACTTTATGATCGTTTGCTTAACAGGCTGGATAATCTCAGTGATATCTTTCTAGAAAACTTTTGAGAATCCAGTTTGCTCTTGAGCAAAAGTGTGAGGCTGGCCACCTTGTTGACAAAGTAGAAGGGTCCAGGTTACATATAATCATACTTGTAAAATGTCTGTCACAGAACTTAAGAGTGCAAAAATGCCCTCACTAAATGATACCAAACTATTTCAGAATTCAGTTTCCAGCAGCTACAGGGCAGATTCTTTCAGAAGTTCAAAACAAGGATGCAAGACTGATGCTCCAATCATTGTTTCCTTGCTAAAAGGTCTTACTACGGAAGCTCTGTATAATTATCAGAGCTATCAACAAGCCAAGTTGTATCTCTTTTGAAACTTCACTGAATATGTTGGGTTTGACCTTTAAAGCTACACATTACTTTCGGGCCCAAGTATTTCACACATGACCTTCTTCACATCAGATCAGTGGAACATGCCATTAGTTAACCGAGTCCTTGATCCAAAGACCACTAGTGAATGAAGCGTGTCGGGTAATCCCCTCACAACAGTACTTTTTCAGGGATGGAAACTTGGAATTTAATAGCAATGGGACTAAAGTAATCATGACTTACTTGTCCCTTTTGCTTCTAAACTCAAGTACATTTGTATACAATGCCCCATCAGTAATAGTACTACCGTGTTTCATGAATCTAACAAGACTGTCACCAAGAAGTCAATCCTACTGACTTCATTAACTAAGACCCCAAGCAACTATTTATAAGATTGCAAGCAGGTAGCCTCTACCTTACCTTGTCCAACTGCTTTGATTTTTTTTTCATCTTTTTGGGTTTTGAAGGCATCAAGACTGGTGCTGGCTGGGTCTGGGCCTGAAGCAACCTTCTATTGGTCTCCAATCCTGTCTGAAGCTGCCAAGGTAAGCCTGGGAATTATTTTATTTTATCACAATACCAGAACCTGACACTTGGAATGTGATGAACCATTCCAGAAGCAAGCCCTTCCTTGGCTTGTCAACTTGGATCCCTAAAAGTGGGATTCTATAGAACCGTGGTGGTGAACCTATGGCACGCGTGCCACGCAGAGCCCTCTCTGTGGGCACGCGCATCATCGCCCCAGTCCTAGGCCTTCAGCTGGGCTTTATAAAACCTTTTCGCTTTAGGCCTCCGCCGCCGTGTGCAAAAAAAAAAAAAAAAGGTTCAATCAATCAATTTCAACTTCTCGCAGGGAAAAAAAAGATCTCGCAAAGTTGGAATTGATTGAACTTTTTAGTCCCACCTAGTCTGTCGTTACCACCGCAGCCACACCCAGCCAATGGGCCACGCCCACCCAATGGGCATACCCACCCAATTGGCCACACCCTCCCAATGAGCCACGCCCACCCGGCACCCGACGATACATAAGTGGGTTTTGGGTTGTAGTTTGGGCACTTGGTCTCTAAAAGATTCACCATCACTGCTATAGAAGTTGAATTCCAGAGTGATTTTACTCCCAATCAGGCATTTGGGACCTTAGCTGAGCAAGAGGGAGGGAAAGTATACTGCAGGAAAGAGAAAGGTTAACACATCCTAATTCCCCTTTCCTGTTGCTTTTTACTTCATTGGAGGGTTGGTATTTCTCTATTTTATTACCATTTGGTTTTGATTTTCCCAGATGGCAGCGGAAATTTGGGAGCAATTGGATTGGTTAAGACTTCTGAAAATATATATATATACTATGTTTCCAGCTTAATAGGATGGCGTGGTCAGTGGTTAAGACACTAGGCTTAAGACTCGAGTGTCACGCAACAGGGTGAGCATCCTTCTTTGCACCAGCTTCTGCCAACCTAGCAGTTCAAAAGCATGTAAGTGCAAGTAGATACATAGGTACCACTTCTGTGGGAGGGTAACAGCACTCCGTGACATCATGCTGGCCATATGATCGCAGAAATATGTCTTTAAACGATAGTGGCTCAATGGCCTTGAAATGGAGATGAGCATCGTCCCCTTTGGTCGACAATGACTAGCGGAGTAAAATCTGCAGGAACTCTTACCTTTCCCCCCCAACTTTTGTAGTTTATAGTTAGCAGAACAAAAAATCTGCCTAGAATCTAACTAGTGAACAACTGTTGTATGACCCAAATTATGAAGGAATTGCATGGTTAAATCTCTCTGCCTTTTAACTTTGCAACTGTTCCTATGAACTTTTAATTCTGTTTTTAACTTTATTTTAACTATCTTTTATGAGCTATCGTTTTCTCTGTAAACCCCCCCAGAGTCATACAAGTGTGAATGGGCAATATAAAAGTTCAATAAATAAAACACATTAAATAAATAAACAAATTCAACACAATGCGGTTTGCTGTTTTCCAAACAAAGCATCTGGGGTCTTGATCCTACCTGCTGGCCTGATAGATCAGACACTTAAATGTTGAGTAAAGTGGATAATTTTGTGATAGTTGCTGAAGCAATGCACAACAATTCCCAGTTCCCCATGATCACTTCCTCAGCAAAGGAAGGAGTATCTCATCGGCGGACAACAGCCCAGGTGAACAGGATTTACCTCAGCAGCTTTTTCCTGCACCAGCTTCCTAGCACGTTCTTCCTCTTGGAGCTTCTCTTCCAATTCTTTCATTTTTTTCTGTTTAAAAAGATTAAAGCAGGACAATCACAGGCAAAATGTTACTGCTACTATGCTGCCCTGGATGGGATGCCATGTGACCAATTCAAATCATAGTCTGACCCTTTTAAGAAAAGTAGAACAGGTAGTCCTTGACTCATGACTGTAATGAAACCTGCCCATTATGGTTGCAAGTCATGACAGTCATTAAGCGAGGCAACCATGTGATTGCCTCTCTTAATAAACCCTCCATCCCTGCTCTTCCCGATGCAGTTAAGCAACTATGCGGGTTGTTAAGTGGAGGACGGGGTGCCTCAGAGATGGGAGAGGCCTAGCACAGGTACAGGCCTGCCTGACCTGGGCTTCTCAAGGCCTCACCTCCAGGATACCCCATGCTCTGCTTTTCCACACCTTTTAGGGGCCCTGCAAGCCTTGGGGCTGTTTCTCCCCCGGATTCTTATATTAATAATTTTTTTGTAGATAAAGATATGAGATATGGGAAGAAAAGATATTTTGTTAAAATGTCAGAGAAAGAGATAAATTACTGACGTGGGTTTTGTACTTGTCTCGATGAAGGGGAAAGTTATTTCTTTAAATATTTTTATTTTTTACTTTTCTCTGCACTTTTTTTCTTTATGTTGTTCTTAGTTTGTATTAGTTTTTAGTCTTTGTTTTGAAGGCTATAGAACTGTCATGATGTGTATAGTTGTAAACTCTCAAATTTCTCAGCACTGAATTTGCAAGATGGAGAAATCTAAGTTACTCAGTACATCTTGAGGGTGCCTAGGTTGAGAAGGCCGATAGACAGAATTCCATTACCAAAACTGAACATTTGATAAAAGGTTGAGGATTACATCAGTACAGATCTTGCAATCCACAATGAGCACAACTCCAGGTCTCACCTCTGCAAGAGACTGCATTGAAGTAAGCCGTGTGTATTCTTTCTCAAGCAGATCCAACCTTTCGAACTTGGACTTCACATGGGAGTGATCAACATTCCTCTCTTTTTCCAATGTGGCCTGGGAAAAAAGGACAGGAAAACAAAACACTTTGTGTCATGGAGAAGAAAGAGCCGGCCCCGTTAAATTGCATTCTGCCACTTGATGTCACAAAAGGAGAGAAAAGTTCACAACAAAAATAAACCACATTTGTTAAGTTTTATTTCTCTGAAAAGAGCCATTTTAAAAATTCTTGGACATAGGTAAAATGTTTCCAAGAGCCCAGCTTCAAAATTTTATTCTATGGCTAAACACTGACATTTTAGTCTGGGGACTATCTTTGGCCATTACCAAGTAGTAGTAAAGTGGTTCCTAGACTATACAGTTTTAGACTGTAAGCAGGAAAACAGATATTGTGTGAAGGAGATAATCCTAGGATAATCTTTCAGCAGTCTGAAGTGTTACGTGATAGTCTGAGTATTACTATACTACAGGGGTACAAAACACAATGTCTACCAGATTCCCTTGTCATTTTTTTTTTTTAAGTTTCCTTCAATCTTCATCCTGATTACCAAGAATATCTTTCAACCCTACAGGTTCAATTCCCAACCTTTCCCAGCTGTCGCGGCTAATCTTGAAAATTAAAATACACAGATTTGGAGGATGTCTGTCTATATTGGGAAATGCTGGTCTACTAAACTCAGCAGCTGTATGAAAGTTGCTGGTCCCCATAGCTAGCATTTGAGTTCATTTTCTCTGAATTTGGAGGTAATTTATAGTTATCATGACCAATAACCACTAGCATCCTACCCTAATCACTCTAGTCCCTTTAAAATCAGCTAAATGATGACTTTGACAAATAGTGTAACAGCAAATTCTGTAAACCAGGAAGTTTTAAAAGATGCTATGGCTACTGGCAACTTTTCTGGAATCTATAGATCAGGACTACCTTGATATTTATTTTATTCCTTTTTTTTAAATAAATAATTCAAGATGGCAAACGTAGCTAATACTCTTAATGCTCCTTCTTCCCTCTATTTTCCTCGCAACAACTCTGTGAAATGGGTTGAGCTGAGAATGACTTGGCCAAAGTCACCCAACCAGCTTTCATGCCTAGCAGGACCAGAACTCCCATTCTCCCAGTTTCTAGCCTGGTGCCTTCACTACTAGACCAAACACAAACTCAATCACTAGAATTAAAAAGGCCCATGTACCTGTTTCTCCAAGACGGTCGTCTTTTCAAGTTCTGCCTGCTCTATCATTTCCTTCATGTATTCCAGCTGTTTCTCCAGAAGTACACAGCGAGTCTCGGCTGCTGCCAGTTGTGCTGCCAACTCTGGAGGCAGAGCAGCAAAAGAAAACGAACATGAACCAGGCCAATTGGTTGCTGCAAATCATCTCTTTAAAGCAGGGGTCTTCAAACTTGGCCCTTTTACGACTTGTGGACTTCAACTCCCAGAATTCCTCAGCCAGGCACGTGTGCCTGGCTGAGGAATTCTGGGAGTTGAAGTCCACAAGTCGTAAAAGGGCCAGGTTTGAAGACAGGGAAGTTACCATTTTCAAACAAAGGGACAAGAAGGTTCATATGAGCTCCAGAACCAACACTGAATGGGTTTTAACGAGACTGTCCCAATGGCTGCATTTAGGTTCAGAACTGGCTCTTTGAAACCAGTATGTGGGAAAATTGGAGAAATTTCCAACTTCCACATCCAATGATGTGTCAAAAATAAAGTATGTATCCAGGTATATCAGCAGACCTATGCTACTTTGCATCTACTGCCCGAGGTGCTCGGACCAGCCACAAATGCATCTCAGTGTGGAACAGAAGGATAGAGATCCCAGTGCTGTTGAACCTGATCACATATTTACCTTGGCCAAAGGCTGATTAATGGCAACCTGATGGAAAAGTCTGCCAGTTCTTCAGCAAGCATGACACAACTGAGTATCCTGGTAACTAGGCTGCTTTTGGAACTGGACTACATATGCTAGTCCCAGAAGGTGCGATGGCTAAGCAATCAGAGAACACTCAATTCTAACTGCAGCTTTCCTGAACTGCAGTTATTTTCATCACAGTAATTCTCAAAATGTTTTTCCAGGGATTCTTAGATATTTGTCAATTTAAAAAAAAAACACATAATAGTAGATATGCTGAAAGGTAATTGGCCCCTTTCTGTGGAATTTCCTTGATGAATGCAGTTGGAAGAAATCAGACCCTTCCCAAAGTATTTAGGGCCAAAACATTTCATGCTTTTTCTGAAGTTTTAAAGGCAAAATAGGTATTATGCCTTATAGCCCTTAAGCCTCCAGCTGCTCCCAAATCAGGGATACTGATCCTATTTTGGGGCGAGTGTTAAGTTTCTATCCAACTTAAAGCAACTATTTACCATTTAGACAACTTCTCTTAATGCTGCTTCCCCCTTCCTTCTACTTCTAAGACAGGGATCAATTAATGTCAGGTAACAATCAGGCCCCGTTGTGCCTCCCTGATATGTGTGAACATGACTTTATGGCCCAAAGAACCAACCAACCATACATCTTCGTATGCTTATTTGTTGCCTGCATCCGATATCATCAGAGATCCTTTGGCTACAGGTTGCAAATATTGCACTGAGCTACTTGCAATCCACAAGTATCCTTAACAAATGCTATATTATTCAAAATATAAACTTTACCTAACTCAAAATGTTTTTTTTCAAATAGAGATGCTTATGAACCCACACACAGCTTTTCAAACTTGAGGAAAGCCATGGCATCATATCCACCAGCCATTCATTTGTACATGCAAGCCACAAGTTCAACCACTATGCAAAGGATGTCTATGTACAGCACATGTAGGCAGAACATCTTCGTATCCCGTCCCATGGGCGGATCCCACTTGGCTACAGTGCCTGATTATATAAAAGCATTCAACCTAGCAATAACAGTGTAACAGGGTTGTGATGCATGCCAATTGGAACCAAAATTGGGAGGGATGCAGCAAATGACTTCTGGAAACGCCTCTGCCTCCTTTAATATCTGTCCTCACACATGTAACATTCTCAATGAGGACAAGCAAAGAAGATATATATCTGCATACCATCATTTTTCTTGAACACTTGCGACTTCGATTGTTCTTTTTCCAGCAACTGCTCACTTAGAACTTTTTTATAATCTGAGGTCTCCCTGGTCAGGCTTTTCACGTTCTCTTCTGCTTGAATCCTTTCTAGCTCCAACCGACGTATTTTCTCCTGCAGGTTCTTCAGAGCTGAAAATATGGCTGGTAGATAAATTAAATTAGATCCATCAGTTAGCAAGCGGATAGAAAACAGGTGAAGATGAGGGACTTATGGGTGCAAAAATGAAAAGTCAGTGACAGTTCAGCGGTCTAAGTTTCAAAAGTAGTGGCTGGGGAATTCTGAGAGTTGAAATCCACACATCTTAAAGAGTTGCCAGGTTTGAGTAAAAAAAACACTGGCCTAGGATAAAGCACATTTTTCTCTGTCTCACTTATTTCACAAGGACCATTAGAAAAATGATTAAAAACCATTCCACTTTTACAGGATGAACAAAGTATTAAACACTTTGAAGAGTATATTAGGTCATTCATCAGTTTAATGTAATTCCACATACTACATTTTTCTCTAATTCAGCTTTTGTCCTACTCTTGCTCGCTTTTCAGCTCTGGGCCTGAAAAAAGTTGCACACTTTCTAATATAACAACGTTAACAAAGATTGCCAGCTCTAATGTTTGAGCAACTGAGCCTCTGCAATTAAAGAGGAACAGAGAGAGCTGTAAACAAAGTATGACTTCAGTTCTTCATGCTGGCAGTGCTGCAAGGAAGTAGTTGTCAATGATAATTAGCAGGAGCTCTTTTTCTCCGCAGAAACCAACAGAGAGAACCTTACTTGCATAATCCTATTTTAATTAGGTTATCAGCAGCCAACTCCAAAAGGAAAGGTAATTAATGTCCTGGGGTATACAGGTAGCTCAAAGATTCCCAAGTGCTTCCAGGTAAGGAACCTATAATTTCAAAGGCTGCTCTCCTTCATGAATAGGCCACATCTGATCAAATGGGTATAGGGTGATGAAAATTCATGCAGCTTCCTGGAACTTGGGATCCTCAAGGGACACACTCAAAATAGGGAAAGACAGAAATACGATCCTCCCACTAGATTCCAACACAAATGATAACTGGTAGAACATTTGCCTTAATTCATTAGGGACCAGGAAACTCATCTAAATGACGACATGTAAACCGTCAAAACAGGTTGAAGAGGAAAGATAAATTATAGGTTTTATGACAAAAGGGCAGCTGAGGCATATGATAGCAATCAAGGGAAGAGAAAGCAGTAGCACTTATTTCTTTCTGCATAACTGATACTATAAAATACAGAATGTATTAAAAAGATCTCAGAAAATTACATGTGTCCGAAAAAATTTTTTTCAGGGACTATTCCTTTTCTTCCTCCGTGGATGTGAAGAGACTATCCACTCTGGTTTACAATGCTCTGCCAGGCAAACTGGCGTATCTCAGATTAACAGTGCTAGGTTCTTTATTTTTATTTTCAGAATACTGTAGATACTGTTTTCTTATCTAAACCTAATGTCAGAGCTTTCTCAGCTTTAAGATAGAAATTGCAGAGTTACTACAAAATTAGGCATGAAAAAAAAAAGAAGACATTTTGACCAGGTGGGATTTTGTTCCATTTAATGCCATTTATTCATTTATGTCCCTCTAACTGAACAAAAGTACATTAACACCTTTATAAAATGTAATGACAGAACAGTGCAAAAACAATACATACCCATACAGGTAGTCCACTGATAAGCAGAAATCACGCTCACTTTAGTTTACAGGAGGGGGAAAAAAATTAACCACCAGAGTTTGACAATACCTTTACTAGGACCAAATCAAAATGCAATGCATCTCCATCAGACCAGATGTTATAAAAAAAAACAGAGATTAGGAAAGAGGCAACAATACAGTATGCAAAAATTAATTCATTCACTATTTACAGTAATTGATATGCTGCTTTCTCCTAGGACGCCAGGCAGCTCACCACCAAATGAAAACCATCCAAATAATTCCTCTCAAATTTGACTGCTTCCAACCTAAGTTACACCCTCTGCCCCACAGGTTCACTGAGATGGGTCTTGGTGTCTTTTGGAAAGGAGTCGTCTGCATCTCTGGAGGAAAACTGTTCAGTGTGAGAGGGTTTCTACCAGGAAAGGCTGTTTCCTAGTTCCCTCTCTGACTTTTCTCAGGGGAAGGATTCTCGGCCAGCCCTCTTGGGAGTGGATGGAGACACTCTACCCAAGTTAGTCCCAAAACTGTTAAGCAATGGAACAATCTACCTTTTGAAGTTGTGGGTGCTCCATCACTGAAGGTTTTCAAGAAAAGACAGAACAACCATTTGTTCAGAATGGGATGAGGACTGTGATGGACTAGAACAGGGCTTTTCAACCTTTTTACCGATTGTACCACTTTTAGGATATGGCAATATTCAAGTACCACCGAGCAAGGTGTCAAAAACTTGGTGACCAAAAAAAAAAACCTGTTCAAAGTTGCAATTGCACTGAAATGACTTATGACCATTTTTCACACTTATGACCATTGCAGCATGCCCAGGGTCATGTGATTTATATTTGGATGCTTGGCAACTGATTCATATTTATGATGGTCACAGTGTCCCAGGGTCATGTGATCCCCTTCTGCAACCTTTTGACAAGCAAAGTCAATGGCAGAGCTGCTGGTGGCCAACTGCTAAGGCGGGACTTCCTTCCCTCCCTCCCTTCCCTGCCTCCCTTTTTTCATTCCCATCTCCTTCTGAAGGAAAAAGTTGAACCCCCCCCCCCTCATATTTTCCCCTCTTCCATATATTGATCAAACAAGGAAAGGCCTCCAGAGACAGAAAAGACAAGCTGCTGAGTGAACTAGCTTAAAAAGGCACTTCCCCTTTAAGAATTAGCTACTGGCTAGAAAGGAAAGTAAGGAGCCCAGCTGGCACTTAAAGAAGAAGAAAAAATGTAAGTACTGGCTGCTGGCTAAGGCAGCCTCCCCAAATGGCTCCATTCATAAGTAAAATCTGCAGCTCCAGAGGACTCTCTCATTGTAAGTCTTTGCCTGTGCTGGCTCTTTCCCTTCCCCACTACACTTGGCTAGGCAGGGCTGCGTACCACCTGCCACTCATTAATGTACCACAGGTTGAAAAGCCCTGGACTAGAAGACCTTCATGGTCCTTTCCAATTCTATAATTCTAACAAGGCCCCAAAGGGCTTTATAGGTCATAATCGACATCCTGAATTGGGCCTAGCAGTCTACGGAAAGCCAGAACAGCTGCAAGAAGATTGGCGCTATTCTGTTATTAATAATGGTAATTAGTCAGTAGGCAAGAGGCTGCATTCTAAACTCTAAAGCTTCAGAACTTCCTTCAAGGACAGTCCCATGTATTATAAATTGCAGTAATCTGAGCCTGAGGTGACCAGTAATATCAGATCTACAATTTTATTGCCAGATGCTTAAGCCATGCGGTCTGTCATGCAAAGACAGTCCTGAGATAAGAGGTCGCAGGTTGAATGAAGAGACAGTGTTAACTGTATTTTCTGATTACATCCAATCAAAGGCTCGGGAATTATGCAGTTACTTGGGAAGGAAATATCAAGAAAGCAAATGTGAGGCCAGGAGGGCACTCAGGGAAGGGAGCCAGCAGTGCCTATTCCTCTGGAGGATAAACACAACCAAGCTGCCGTTCTGTGCCTGCGAAATTGATGTACGCATTTCCTAAACACCCACAATTTTTATTAATCTGTGTCATAAAACAACACCTAGCTTTCTTCAAATTTCATATAGTAGTTTTTAAGAAGGGAAGTGCACATCAAGGCCTAGAAAGATAATACCATTTTCAAGATGATTTATTGTTTGGAACGGGATTACATATAAAGTAAAAACTATTCCCGACAGCCCCATTTCCTCTGGGGAGAAATATTACCTTTGCTGTTACTCTCTGGATAGGCAATTACCGGCTTGGCAGGGGATCGGCATAGGTCAGCATTAATGAATGGTTTGTGCCTGGGGTACTCAGAGAAGGAAGCTGCTGAGAGCCCATCCGTGTATGATGTCGATGTGTGACTTGCATGGAGAACGCCCTGAAAGCAAGTAAAAAAAGGTTAATTCAGCGCCTTGAAAAATAAGGAGATATTATCCCACATTCATCCATAACAGAAAGGAGAACAAACTGAATCTTTAGAAGACTATAATGGTTTGATTAGAGAAACCACTGTTGAGTTGGTAAGGATTATCAATCCCTAAAACAGCTACTGTCACACTCCAGCAGACCAGGGACAGGGTCTATAACTTTTACACTGCTAGGCTTCTCTTCACACACTCACACACACACACAATGCTTGAAATCTCCAAGATTTTTGTGCTCTATTCCAGAGAGCTAATCAAGAATGATGGAGTCTCACAAACTCCATCGAGTTTATGGGTTTATGAGACTCCATCATTCAACATCCATTGAGACTTTTGGAAAAAAAAAATGCAGAGAAGAGCAATTAAGATGACTAAGGGCCTGGAGACTAAAACATATGGAGAACGGTGGCAGGAATTGGATATGGCTAGTCTAGAAAAAAGAAGTACTAGGGGTGACATGATAGTAGTGTACTAGTATTTGAGAGGCTGCCACAAAAGAGAGGCATCGACCTATTTTCCAAAGCACCAGAAGGCAAGACAAGAAACAATGGATGGAAATTAATCAAGGAGAGAAGCAATCCATCATTAAGGAGAAACTTCCCTTAACAGTTAATTGTTCTCAACGGTGAGAACAATTAATCAGTGGAAGAAGCTTGCTTTCAAAAGTTGTGGGTGCTTCGTCACTGGAGGTTTTTAAGAAGAGACTGTACTCTAGAAAGAATACAGAGAAGAGCAACAAAGATGATTAGGGGACTGGAGGCTAAAGCATATAAGGAACGGTTGCTGGAATTGGGTATGTCTAGTTTAATGAAGAGAAGGACGAGGGGGGACATGATAGCAGTGTTCCAATATCTCAGGGGCTGCCACAAAGAAAAGGGAGTCAAGCTGTTCTCCAAAGCACCTGAAGGCAGGACAAGAAGCAACGGATGGAAACTAATCAAGGAGAGAAGCAACCTAGAACTAAGGAGAAACTTCCTGACAGTTAGAACAATTAACCAGTGGAACAACCTGCCTCCAGAAGCTGTGAATGCTCCAACACTGGAAGTTTTAAAGAAGAGACTGGACAGCCATTTGTTTGAAATGATATAAGGTTTCCTGCCTGAGCAGGGGGTTGGACTAGATGACCTCCAAGGTCCCTTCCAACTTTATTATTATTATAACCACTTGTCTGAAATGTTATAGGGTCTCCTGCTCGAGCAGGGGGTTGCATTAGGAGGCCTCCAAGGTCCCTTCCAACTCTATTCTGTAACTAACTAGATATGTGAGCACTTCTGCAAGATTTGGCAATTTCTGGAAGTTGAGTCATAGCAACTGGATTTCTTTTCTTTTTCCTGTTGGTTCGAAACATGTCACTGTTTATCCAAGTAGCTTCTTCAATCTGAGCAAGTTGGTTGGGGGGAACCCCATATATGTCCTCCAGGGTGGTTTCAGTTCCCACTTAACATGAATAGGCTCATTAGGTGGGCAGGCAGAGAGTCATTAGGATATAAATGTTCCAACTCCTAAATCAGGGGTCTTCAAACTTGGCCCTTTTATGACTTGTGGACTTCAACTCCCAGAATTCCTCAGCCAGCGTGCCTGGCTGAGGGATTCTGGGAGTTGAAGTCCACAAGTCATAAAAGGGCCAAGTTTGAACACCCCTGTCCTAAATCCTTCCCCTAGGTGGGTTGATAAACATGGTCTTCCTGGTGAACTTGTGAAGGATTGAAGGATTCCGTCAAAAGGGGTGGAGGCCTCGGACACAACTTATCTCCCAATTTTTTTGCTACTCTTTCATCAGTCCACAGCAAGATTAAGACCACTTCACAGGCTCACCAGGGAGGCCACACTTGAAGACCCATCTTCTAGGGCCAGGGTAGGCAACCTTGGCTCTTTTATGACTCGTGGACTTCAGCTCCCAGAATTCCTGAGCCAACATGGAAATGCTGTTCCAAGAAGGCAAAAGTAGATGACTCACAAAGAGCAAACTGAACTGTGGTGCAGAAATTAAATCCTTGTTCAGCAAGAAACGTATTAGGTGACCTCAGGCCTGCTACTGTTCTTTAGCAGTTAAATATACTCTTGAGCATTTATTGAAGAGGAATGAATGAAGGAGTGATATTTGAGCCAATTTGGCCTAGTCATCTCTAGTGTTTAAAACACCAGGCTAGAAATTGTTAGGTCTATTCCCATCTTAGGCATGAAAGCCGGCTGGCTGACGTGGGCCATTCCCTCTCTCTCAGCCTAACCCACCTCACAGGCTTGTTGAGGGGAAAGCAGGAGGAGGAAGGAATATTATATACGTTCACCACCTTATTTATAAAAAAGAATAAAGGTGGAATAATAAAATAAATAAGCAAAGCAAGCAAGCCTTGGGCTTCTTGAAAGACAAGACGGCGTAAAATAGTTATAATGTAAAACCATATTACCCACCTATCTGCTTGGAAATACAGGTAGTCCTCAACCCACCTCAGTTCATTTAGTGACCGTTCAGTTACAGTGGCACTGGAAAAAGTGACTTATGACCATTTTTCACACCTACGACCCCATGATCATGTGATTAAAATTCAGATGCTTGGCAACTGGTTATGACAGTTGCAGCGTCCCGGCATCGTGTGATCACCTTTTGCAACTTTTTGACAAGCCAAATCGATGGAGAAGCCAGATTCACTTAACAACCGTATTAATAACTTATCAACTGCTCTGATTCACTTAACAACTGTGGCAAGAAAGGTCATAAAATGAGGCAAAACTCACTTACAAATATCTCGCCTAACAACAGAACTTCTCAATTGTGGTCGTAAGTCAAGGACTACCTGTAACCAACAACTCTGGTTTACTTCCACAAAAACAGGCTGTATGCTTCCAAGGAAACATGACTAGCATGGCTTCAATATAGCCAAGGCAGGTACTTATTACGTAGCTTTCATTATTATTTCTTCTCTCTCCTGCCTCCTACGTATCCTGTCCAAATGGTTTAGTCCATGTGACATGGAGTGGGAGATAAATCTTTTGTGGCTTACTGTGTTGCATGCCCACAACAACTTAGGTCTAAATTAAGTGACAAATGTTTATTTGAAATACGTTTCTCAGCTGGTTGCTATGCAACATTATGATTAAGTTACTCTTTTGGCACACTCAAAGCTGTTCTAAACTGGAAAAGTATAACATAGAAAGTAAACTGGAGATACTCCTAAAATTATGTATTCAACAAAAGCACTCAAACAAGTTTAGAGGCAATGCAAAGACAACAATGTGACATGGGGACTCAAACAATTATCAGTTCAATGTGCCAAGCTCACAAATTTTAAGATAAGTCAGTAAGAATTTAATTGAATAAGTATCTGACTTCTAGGGCGGCCCAGATGCTAAGCAACTCAGCACAACTCTATTTAAAATTTATCCCTGAATATATAAATCATATATACTTATTTGAGAAACACCCTCTATGGAACTCCCAAATAAATTTATATATGATTATAGTAAAGTAGCAACTGCAGAATTATTCTGTCTCCCCGAAGATTATGCTCTAAACTTAAAAGCTCTCAAGATGCTTCTTTAAAACATTATAAAAATGCTGCAATGTCTAAATTTCTATATTTTACATGTTTTAAATTGCATGCCCTAATCCTTCAAATAAGCTCCTGCAGAAACACTGCTGAAGAGAGGAAACCAGTATTTCCTTACATAGAGATTCAAAACACACAAAAGAAAATATAGGAAACATCCTGCTAAGATCTGAAACTAACTGAAGGTCAGTGGTAATGTTATATTTACATATTACGGTACTGTACTCTAATCCATAATATTGTTTGTTTATTTTTGGCTTTGCGTGTTGAGATAACCCAGCCACTGCACTTTATAAACCATTACAAATAATTACATTTTTAAACTGCCTTTTCTCCAGACAAATTACAAATGTTGTAAAAGCATTAAAAGTTTCTAAAAGATTTAAAAAGAGGAAATGCAATGCAATTAACTAGGGCTATTGTGGGCTGCAAAAATCTGGATAAGAGATACAGAAAACTTTGTGATCTTTTAGTCACAAGAATTTTTGCACCCTGGATATGGAAATTCTAAGGGAATGAAACAATCCACTACTCCTATGTAGACTAGTTAATGTAAATTGAACAGAAGACAAAATGGTAAAAATATCTGGAACAAAATAAATTTTGCTGCCTGATACCAAAAAGACTTCATGCTTTTTGAGGAAAGCTAGACAATCAAAAGTTAAGAACAGGTACATAAGAAGTGAAATTCCCTGAGAAATTTTGTCACCAATAATGCACAAAACCAGTCAATCTTATAGGAGTTAATAGAACACGCAGTTGTCAGAATTTCTAGAATTACAGTAAATATACATGTAGTAAATTTCTATGAAGAATCTCAGTCATCCAGGTCATGGTTGTTCCAAAGGCACTTTTTCAAGACAACTGGACTGTCTTTGTTTTGCTTGAAGATGTTTCACTTCTTATCCAAGAAGCTTCTTTCAGTTCAGCTTCAGAACTGAAGAAGCTTCTTGGACGAGAAGAGAAACGTCTTCAAGAGAAAAACCAAGAAAGTCCAGTTGTCTTTTGAAAAAAGCCCCTTTGGGACCTGCAGCAAACTTGTGACTCTTCAAGAAAAGGAATTTGTACCTTTAACGTACCTTTTAATATAAAAGATATATTCTAAATATAAGTATATACCTTTTAATATAAATATAAATAAATCCATGATAATTATATACCGGCCTTTCCTGATGCTGTTAAGGCCCTAAATGAAATTCTCTTCTTTCCCTATCTACCTTCCCTACACAGCCCAAGGAGATGAGTCTGAGTAATAGCAAGTGGCTCACAGGATCTTAAGCAGAGGCCTTGAAAGGGAGACCACCAGGAGAGACCACCAGGAAGCCCACCAAGCACCCCAGAAAAGCCACTTCCCCCCCTAGAAACTGAGCAGTTTTATTTGAATGGCTTATCCTCATATTTTACACTGAGGTCACTAATAGCCCCCTGCCCCCCCCAAATAAAGTGTTACAGTTAAGGTTCGTTTCAACTATATCTCCCCTCAGCCACTTGTCTATGCTAGACGGAGAGGGTGAAAATACAGGGGAAACTCCCGAAGTTAAGGAATATAGACACTAGCCTAACGGAAAACGCGTTTCTGTGCATGTGAAGAGCGCGTTGTTGTTGTCCCCCTCCCGAGAAGGTACACTCAGGCCTCCACGGACGGCCTACGAGTGCCGCCCCATGTACTGGAGATAAAGTCCCTAGCAGGACCGCCGCGGTCTCGCCTCCCTCCGGCTCACCGTGTGCTCAGGGGCCCCGGCCACCGCCATGTCGTAAAAAGGTGGCCGTGTCGGGTGCATGTCCCTTTAAGGCCAGCAGCGGCTGATACTGCCTCGCTCCCGCCTCCCCCCGGCCTTCCAGCTGTCAACAAGGTAGCTCTATTGAGTGACATAGCAACCGGCCAACCACGATGCAACTCCCTCTCCCTAGCCTAGCGCATCGCATCCGGCTCGTTGCCTCTTAACGGCACGCTTTGCGTCACAGAGTGGAGGCGGCGATTGACGCGACAAACAGCCAGTAGGAATAGGCGATGGGAGTTAGGCGGTGGTTCTTAAGCCCAACCTGGATTTTCGGCGCTGCGTTTCTTTGGAACGTATCAGTAGGGGAGTCAACCGTACAGTCAGAACGGCATGTGTTAAGAGTCGTTTTTTCTAGCTGTTGGCAGAGAAGCGAGAGGAAGAAAAGGCAGGAAGTATCTCCGCTCTCTTCTGCGCAATCGCAGCCATGAGACGGTTGGAAGGAAAAAGCCCTCAAAACTTCAGAAGAGCGCCTCGGAGGACCAATGAGAGAGCGCGAGCGCTCCGGGGCCCCTTCGATTTCTTGATTGGTCGGATTGAGCGTGACGTCACGCGGCGAGGCGGACGGGGGGCAACGCGCGTGTCCTTCCGTCCCGTTCTGCCATTGGGCAGTGAGGTTTGAAGGAAGTATTGCCGCGCGGCTTGGATTGGCCGAGGAGGCGGACCCGCCTCGCGAGGCGTTCATTCGCTCCTTCGCTCGCGCTCTCCCTCTGTTTGTGTGAGAAGGAGGGGGAAAAAAAACGGGTTCGGGCCCCGCCGCTGACACAAGGAAGAGGCGCGGCCTATCGACGCCGGGAAGCGGTCGCGGCGGCGAGGATCGAACCGCGGTTCGTCTGGCTTGTATTTCCTCGCGGGCGGGCGGGCTGGCGGCCGGCCGGCCGTAGCTCTCTCTAGGCCGAGAGGAAGGCGGATGGCGGCAACATCCGGGGCTTCTGGGGCGGCGATCGTGGCGACGGCGGCGGCGGGCGCGGGATCCGGCGCGGCCCCGGCTCTCTACGCCTGCACCAAGTGCAACCAGCGCTACCCTTTCGAGGAGCTCTCCCAGGGACAGCAGCTCTGCAAGGTGCCGCTTCCACGGGGCCGAGGGCGGAGGCGGCGGTAGGAAGGAAGGAAGGAAGGGAGGGACGGTTGCGTGGGTGGCTGCGACCGGCCAGGCGGCTTTTGATTGGAGGCTTGGAAGAAAGGCTTTCGCCCGGCCGGAGCAAAGACTTGGGCTTTATTAGGATTATTTTCTAGAAGCCTTGCAGGTAAAAATGATACACGCTCTCGCACATTAGCACGCACTTATATTCATACACACACACGTACTCACGTATACTTTCACACACATGTTTGTGTGATCACGTGTACACACACACGGCCACATAGCAGTGAAAATAACCCAACTTTGCTTTTTCATGCATTATTCAGCGGCAGAACCCAGATGGTTACTTAAAGTAAACTCTTTGACACCATTAAGTAGAAAAAAAGTCGTCAGGGGGGAAATAAAATTAGTATTAGTAATAATATTAGGGCAGAAGGCTTCAAGGCTCTATACTGTACTGTAGGAGGGACTCCTTTTTCCATTCCTCAGAACAGAGGTGGGGAACTACGGCCTTTTTGAATGACTTGTGGACTGCATCTCCCAGAATTCCTGAACCAGCAGGAATTCTGGGAGTTGAAGTCCACAAGTCATTCAAAAAGGCCGTAGTTCCCCACCCCTGCCTTTAGAAGCTTACAAAAACTGATGCTGTGCCATGTTGCCTGCTGAATTGCACCTTGTAGCCATCTGTGGTTTCTTCTGATGAAAGTAGGGTGGGATTTTTTTCCACAGGGTAGAAAATTAGCAGGAAAATTCAAAATTTCTGGGTAGTAAAAGAACAAGTTTGGTCTGGTGTTTAAGCCACTAGGCTAGAAAACGAGACGGTGAGTTCCAGTCCCTCCTTAGCCAGGAAAGGCAGCTGGGTGACCTTGGGCCAGTCACTCTCTTTTAGCCCAACCTATCTCAAAGGGTTGTTGTGGGGAAAATAAGAGAGTGGGAGGTGTGTTATATATGTTCCCTGCCCTGAGTTATTTGTAAAAATAACAAAGGCAGGATATAAATCAACAAAATAAGGACAACTGTACAACATGTAGTGCTGTTCAGAATGGCAATCTGGTTTCAAATTTGACACTTTTACTGTTGGAACTCTTGACCTCAAGTATTTTGATTTCATCCAGGTTTTTTTCCCCTTGAACTCATTTCTTATGGAATGAGATATACTGGAAAATTTCCATGGGTGGAAAAATGCACAGTGTATCTATTTCTAGATTTTGGGAGTGGGAGGGTAAGAGGTACTGATATCTCTATAGGTTGTGCTTTCATCCTGAGATTTAAAACATAAATTCACTGCTACTTAGATATTTGAAATTAAAAGAATCAGTTGTATGCACCCGATTTTAGTAAGGAAGAGACATCTGTTTTCTCTTAAAAAGAAAAGCTGTGGTCTTTTATGATATAAATTTTCCTAGGCAGTTACAAAATCATCACAGACTGTTAGATGGATCTAGTAGCTGATACATTCCAAGGCATTTACAGTAGTTTCAGGAATTCATAATATCAAAACAAAGCAATAAAAAATGGGAAATGCCAAAAATGGTTGTGGGTTTCTGTCTACATCTGTATTGTCTGTGCTCTCTTATGTAATAGCCTATATATATATATCCATAGACAGTATTCATTGAATAAACGTGTAGTTTGAGGCAGTCTGTTAGGTGTTACAGAAGTGAAACTGCTTAGCAAACCTTGGCTTCAGCAGCATGGATATTTTTTAAATGATAATAGCTGCATAAAGTCATTCAATTAAAATGGTATAGACTAGTCCAATAATCAAGAATAGTTTCCTATTTTACTACCTCAGATAACGAATGTTTAGAATGTTATGTAAGGTGAAATCTAATGCACCTAATATCACTTGTTGCCCTTCAATCAAATATTGATTATCTCTTCTAGGAATGTCGGATTGCGCACCCCATTGTAAAATGTACTTACTGCCGATCAGAGTTTCAGCAAGAGAGGTAAGTTAAATAAATATATTAATGAACAAAGGATTGTTGAAGAAAAGTAACTGTTGGTAGCCCTGGAAATGCCATGCCTGGAGCTTAAATTCATACCTAGTTCTGCTTGCTGAGAATTCTTGGAATTGTAGCCTCCACACCTCAGGAAAATACCATGTTAGAAAACGCTGCCCTACTCCATTTCTTCCTAACATACCTACATGAGTTTCATTAGGGCTGCATTGTGTTTTTTCTTTCCCATTTAGTGGCACGTCTAATATTTTTTCAAATGATAGCCTCAAACTGGTGATCTTCATCCACTTGATGGTCAGAGTGCTAGCAAACTTCCATACCGTTAGTAATTTAAGCCTTATATGGCATAATAGAATGTGGCTTCCCAATATATCATTTTAAAACTTTTTACTAATGCAGCAATATCTTTAATCTCAGTTTATGTGGCTTACTTGCATTAATATATCCAGTTAAGATTAAGTCCTCAATAATTTAAAAATTAGGATTTAAAATGACACACTGAGTAGAAACTTTACTGCTTAGTGGCGTCTGAGATGTAAAATTACTTAAAGTTATAATAGTACATTTGTTCGTTTTGATGTAAAATTCCTATAGAACTAATACACCTAGACTATTCTCATTTTTTTTCTGTATGGAAAATTTGTTCTCTTCTTAATTTATGTGGCAATAACCTATTCTTTGAGAACCTTAGGAGCAACATGTTAATTCACAACTTTCTCCTTTTCAGCAATAATTATAGGTAGGTGGTTGATAACTAAGTAGCTAAAATTTGGAATTTTGCTTTTTCCCCCAGCAAAACTAATACAATATGCAAGAAGTGCGCCCAAAATGTGAAACAATTTGGAACGGTAAGTTAACATCTGTAGTCGTATTTGTGATTGGGTTGCTAAACTATAATTGTCTAGATTCCTACACAAATTGTAGACATTTTACCCTTGTTTGTTTGAAATAATAGAGCAATTTTCTGGGATAGCGATTACAATTTTCCTTGGTTATGTGATGTGAAGAGAAATGACCCATGCATACTGACAATTTATTAATAAACAAAACTGAGGGGATTGTTTGTTTTGAGTTTTTGGGTAGCAGGATAAGGATTTTATGCCTGATGTAGACATCCAGATGAATGCAATTCTAATTTTATGAAGCAGTTCCAGACACTGATTGGAATTATATGAGATGGAACTACTGAAACTCTAAATATGTTTTCGAAGGGATTATAACCCATTATCGCTTGTTCCAGTTATAAAACTTAATGCTCTTCTAGCATGCAAGTACTGTGTTTGATGACAATCTGTCTTCGGCCCCCTGTATAATTATTTGATCTCTCCCCCCCCCCCAATTGATTTTCAGTTCTCAACAACTTAAATTAACATATTTTTAAAGAGTTTCTAACCATTTTTTCCAGCCAAAACCTTGTCAGTACTGCAACATCATTGCTGCTTTTATTGGTACAAAATGTCAGCGCTGTACAAATTCTGAAAAAAAATATGGGCCACCTCAGACCTGTGAACAGTGTAAGCAGCAATGTGCTTTTGACCGCAAAGAAGAAGGAAGAAGAAAGGTAGGCTTTGGTGATTTTAAATAAAAGTTTCCTGTAAAATTGGCGGTGCAAAATTGATCTCAAATCAACTGAGTAAAATCCAGCTTACACTCCATTTTCCCAAGTCAGACCTGAATGTTTAGTTATGCTACTTACTCTTACATGGATGAATATCCATAGCAATGACCAAATCTTGATCTCTCTATATATAAAACAGGTCTATATGGTATCCCTTTTCCTTATGTCTTACGAAACTAGATTAGCTGCATTGTTGATCTGATGTTTTCTAAAAGAAAACTGCCTTTTATATTACATTTAAAATGACTACTTCCAAGTATTTATAGAGAAATAATTTGCATAAAAGGAATCTCTCTTCATATGTTTCTGGGCTAGGGTTTATATATGTCTATGTATCACCTCAGAGTTCATAAGATTATAAACTAATTAATTTGATTTTGCAAAACAGTGGGCAACAAAAATAATTACATGGTTTTTTCTTATATGTTAAGAGGTTCAAATAATGTCAAGTGTCAAAATTGGGTCTATAATTTGCCCAGTTACTATTTATGTGGTATAAGCTATTGCAGTAGTCATTTATATTTATTTGTTCTTCATAGAATTCAGGGTACTGTAGCCTTAGGAATTCATCATGTATAGGAGGACATTCATAGAAGAGCCAGTTTACCTAGTGGTTAAGGCACCAGGCTAGAAAGCAGGCGGTCATGAGTTTATGGCCTTAGGCATGAAAGCCAGCTGGGTGACTTTGGGCCAGTCCTTCTCAGCTGAACCCACCTCACAGGATTGTTGTTGTAGGGAAAATAGAGGAGGAGGATGTATTGGATATATTTCCCACCTAGAGTTATTTGTAAAAATAAAGGCAGGATACAAATTTAAAATGTTAATTTGTGTAGCTCAACATATTTATCAAAACACAAGAACAAATATAGTAGTAACGGAATGCCCTGAATAATCTCTTTGCCTAAACCAGCGACAGTCCTTGGAAAGATAAACAGATTGAAGTCAAGTCAGATTTTTCTTTCCCCCACAAAATTTTCTACAATGTCTAGCATGTTTTCTTTGATATGCTGCTGATGTCATATATATACACACGTATTCATATTCTTGTTTATATTAAGATCTGTGTGCAAGAATAACAGCAGTAGTATTTGATAATTTTATTTTGGCTGTTGTGTGTCTTTTTAGCACTCAGTACGTGTAACATAACTTGCTGCGAATGATTTCCCAAAAGGTTGATGGGAAGCTGTTGTGTTGGCTTTGTACTCTGTCCTACAAGAGAGTACTGCAGAAGACTAAGGAACAGAGGAAGAGCTTAGGGTCTTCACATTCTAATTCTTCTACATCTATTACTGAAAAAGACCAGCATCATTTGAAACACCACCATCACCACCGTCACTCCCACCACCATCACCACCATCATCACAGCAGCGGCCATCACAAGTAAGTGCTATGGGGAACTTTGAAATTGAGCCATCCTAGGAGACACATTCTTGCGAAGTGGTGGATTAAAAAAACAAAAACGTAGCTTCTTGTGAATGCAACAAATTCCTTTTATAAGACACAATTTTCAGAACTCAGATGGGGATGTGGCAAAGATATACTTTGTTCAGAGAAGGTTGCAATTCTCACTGGACAACTTGGATCATATAGCAGTGGTCCCCAACCTTTCCGGCTTTGTGGAGACGCACCCGTAGCTTGTGCAAATGGAGCTGCGTGCGCTTGCCTGCTGCTGATGCAAGTGGAGCTGCGTGCGTGCACACACTTACCCCTTCTGTGGCCCGGTTCCAAGCGGGCTGCGGACCAGTAGTGGGCCACAGCTCAGGGGTTGGGGACCCCTATCAATATAGGATCTTGGTGTGACTGTTAAGAGACTGTATATTGGTCAGGAATATGGCTGTGTGGAACAGGCACGCCTCAACCTATCCCAACTGTTTTCAGTGTCAGGGAAAGTTCTGATCAAACTAGTTAAGGTCACAGAATTGAGCTTGTTAATTTGGGGTTAGCATTTTTTAGAGACCACTGGGATGGAGCCAAAAGTAGCCAAAAGATATAGTTTTGTTTAGGCAATCTCTTTGCTGGAGATGGGAGGGGACTAGATCAAACATAGGACAAATGTACTAACTAATTGTGAGCATATTAGTAAGAGAGAGATGCTGCAGTGGTCATAGATGTGGCTATCAATCACAACGTTAATTTTTCATCACCTTTGTAATTGCAGAGGTATTGTCCAAGCTAGTCACTAAGCAAGGATTACCTACAATGGCATGCAGGGCCACAAAAATTGTCCAACTCCTTATTTGATAAAAAAAAAACCTATTTGCTTTCTTCTCTCCATCTTTTCAAACCATTCTATTTCTGAAGTTACTGACTGAAACCAGTTATTGGAATATTACTGATAAGCTGGTTCAACATTCTGCATTTCTGTATTTTAGAATCGGCAGTCTGAGCCCAGAAGAAGATCAGGGGTTATGGAAGCAGAGGTAAATAGTATTGAAAAGACAATTCTTGCTTTGTATCTGGATTGGAAACTTTTTGTTGTTTCTTTCCCCTTATGAAGTGGTAGATGCCAGCAAATGAAAAATGTGGTTATCAGAACTGGTGAGGACAGAATTGCCTCTTGATCACCCTTAAAATTAATGGGCTGATTGAGAGCATAGCACTAGAGAAGAGAAAGTTAAACTTTGCCACCTGTATTAACTTTTAAAAACATTTCACTGACGACAGTAGAGGCTTTTTGAAAATCTTAATTGCTTTGTAAAAGGCTGGGGATTTTTTTAGGGAGGGCACAGATAGCATTGCATTAACAATAGGATGGGCTTCAAATGTTCCTTGAGTGACAGTTAAGCATTAAAAGAATTAGGAATGATGGACATTTGTTTTTAAAAGTTGAGAGAGAAGCTGAGAGGACAGATTGGACCTGATGCAAGGGAATCCTTGCCTCAGCTTTAAATTTATAATATTGCTTGCTGTTTTGGGTAAATATGGCTATATGACCATATGTCACGCAATATTCTTAATGTTTCTTTGCAGCCATAAATCCTCTTCAGCTATTCAGAATGAAACTCCAAAGAAAAAGCCCAAAATGGAATCCAAGCCATCTAATGGAGATAGGTAAAAATACAGTTCTGAATATTTTTTTTCTGTTCTGTTAAATAAAACATTGTATGAACAAGTAGAGTTCATACTTTTTCTATTTTTTTTTTCAATTTCAACATGAATATTATTCCAGTTCTTGATCTTTGGAGATTTCTACAAAACTAGCCTAAATCTTAGTTGAAAATTCTGCTACCACCAGTTCTTGGGATAAATGAACTAACATTGAATCAGAAATCAGTCTAATGGCAGCAGTGGCATATTTAACCCTTGTGAATCTATTTTATTTTAAATATGGGTAGTCCTTGACTTATCTAAATTGATCCCACAATTACAGTCATTAAACGAGTGATCACATGACAGCGCCCAATTTTATGACACTTGTAGCAGTCATTAAGCAACCCATTGTTTGCTCTGGGACATTCAGTGAACACTGGACTCTGGCAAAAACATAAATTGTGGCTATGTGACTGAGGGATCCTGCAAATGGTTGTCGATGTGGGCTGGTTGTCAAGTGTGCAAAATAGGGTCACGTGACTATGGGGGTGGTGGCTGCCAGAACGTCCAATACTGGTCATCATAAGTACCTTTTAACTTTGAACAGTGGCTAAGTGACCGGTTATAAATTGAGGACCATCTGTACATCGTATGTGAAAAATTAATCTCTCAGTTAACTGTTATTCATATTTTAAAAAAAAACTGCTTCATTAAGCAAGTTTCCGACCCTTTGGAAGTTAATGCTCAAATATAAGTGGTCCTTTTAAAACGTGTCAATTACCTGACACAAAGGATGGATAAAATCTGCTTACAATGGAAGTGATGACGGGCAATGCATAGATATATCATAGGTAGTGCTTGACTTACGACCACAATTGAGCCCAAAATTTCTGTTGCTAAGCAAGGCAGGTGTTCAGTGAGTCATGCCCCATTTTGCGACCTTTTTGCCAAGGTTCTTAAGCAAATCACTAGAGTTGTTAAGTGAATTGTATGTTTGTTAAGCGGATCTGGCTTCCCTCTGTTGACTTTGCTTGTCAGAAGCTCCCTAGAAAGGTTGCAGATGACAATCCCAGGACCCCAGGACACTGCAACCATTGTAAATAGAGGACCAACCTAGAACTCAGGAGAAATTTGCTGACTGTTAGAACAATTAATCAGTTGAATGACTTGCCTCCAGAAGTTGTGAATGCTCCAACACTGGAAGTTTTTAAGAAGAGACTGGACAACCATTTGTCTGAAATCATACAGGGTTTCCTGCCTGAGCAGGGGGTTGGACTAGAAGACCTCTAAGGTCCCTTTCAACTCTGTTATTCTGTTTAATCAGGTAACTGAGGATGCTGCAATGGTCATAAGTATGACAACTGGTTATAAGTGACTTTTTTCAGTGCGGTTGTAACTTTTGGTCATTAAACGAATGGTTATCAAGTCAAGGATTACCTGTATTAAAACAGATAAACATGTATACTTGGGATGCAGTTTGTTTCTGCCTTTAGTTACATTTGATGCTATTTATTTTTACAGTAGCTCTATAAATCAGTCAGCAGACAGCGGAGGCACCGACAACTTTGTTCTAATAAGTCAGTTGAAAGAAGAAGTGATGTCACTGAAACGTCTCCTGCAACAAAGAGATCAGACTATACTGGAGAAGGATAAAAAGGTGAATGGTTTAGACATTTCAGTAGCTACTTTAGAAGTATTCCATTTGTATCTTAAGAATTATGTTTGTCAAATATTTAAAAATGCAGTTAAACCTCCAGACCCTCCCTCCGTGGACTTTCAAAACAACAGATAATAGCTGCATGTGGACAGGACCTCAGAAAACAGACTCCATTGTTTCCCAAGTAGTTTAAGACAATTTATGTAAATTTATGTCATTTGAGTCAATTTATGTAATTACTCATATAATGCAAAATGATGCAAATAGTCTTGAGTGCCTCTAAGAAAATCTATAAATAAGGCTGCACATTATAACACGGGGAGTGGTTTTGAAAGTTGTCCAGAAAATTACTTTTAATATACAGTTTTTCATCTTGGAAAAGAACTTTATCCCATTGCCGCATTTAAGTTTGTTATACGGTCAGCTTGATCATTAAGACACGCATACTCAACTGAAGTGATGAATTCTATAACATGTCCACAGTAAGTACTGCATAACGATTCTAGTTTCTTCAGATTTAGAATGATAAAGGGTTAATATTCCTCAAGTTTCTAATTCCTCAATATATTAAAATAGTCTTGAGTTGCATCTGTTGCAAAAATCAACAGGGCACAAGACATTTCAGGAAAAAAATAATCACTGCTGCAGCCAGCAATATTATCTAAAGCAAATGTACAATATATGGCATGGTATGCTTCTAATGCCAAGAAAAACAATTCCAACATTTTCAACAAGAATATTATATCAGAAAGGAAGGGCTGTGTGTAATTTCCTATCTTCCATCAAACTTGAGAACCAAGAATCTTCTTTTTGGAAAAGAAATAGGATTCAAAGGGAAGATGCCCTAAATTAGTAATCAACTGGGTAAATGACAAATGTACTGGATAAATTCAGGAAAAAAATTTGTCTGGATCATAAAAGGATGACAGTTTAGCTTGGAAGCACTAAAAAGCCTGAAATACTTTAGAAATTAAGCCAAAGAACCTCACTAGAAAGTTTAAGCAATTAGGATAATGTCAGTTCTGTAATTTTATAGTATTCTTCTTCTTTTTTTTCTTAAGAGTTTAAATGTATACTTACCACTTCATAATAGCTCAGACTTTTATGACGAGGTTAAATTTTCAGGTAAATTAGAAAAAGGCCTGTTTTTTTATTATTATTGTTTCTAAAACAATTTAAAGGACAGTGCATTTTGGTTATAATTTAGAAAACATGGACAAAATTCTAAATCACTGCGTTGTATTTTACAGATAAACTCAGCCTCTTTTATATACACAGATAAATTACTTAATGCTGCATGATGTTCTTTTTTCTGGCTTTTAAACCAGCCGAAGAAAACTGGGTTATCTTTAAACATTTACCTAGAAATGCATGTTGTGGATATTTGAGAGTGAGAGCATTGAAGTAACCATGGACAGTATTTTTAAAGAGATAAATCAATTCTTTTTCTCAGCTGACTGAGCTGAAGGCGGACTTTCAATACCAAGAGTCGAATTTAAGAACCAAGATGAATAGTATGGAAAGAGCTCATAAGGACACTGTAGAACAATTACAGGTAAATGGTGTTCAGTAATTAGCTGAGAACGTCCATGAATGAGAGCCAAGAGGCCGACATTTTGAGCCCAGTACTGCTCCGTTGCACTGTATTACCCCAAAATCAGGAGGAGTCATGTGGCGCCTTTTCTGATTTCATAAATGTTTAAAAAACAAACAAACAGTTGGCATCTGATGAAGTGAGCTACAGTTCACAAAAGCTCGCGCCTTTTGATTAAATGGTTTTATAACCGTTTAATGATATTGATTAATAGTAAGAGGTAAATAATGAAGGGTGTTAATCTGAAAAGGCGCTACCCTGTCCAGGGGAGGGGAAACCAAGAACGACATCATGAATTAGTAGTTTCTTTATTGCTGTTCTCCTTTAGTCAAATCTTACCAGACTAAAGCATACTCTGCATTACTATCATATAAATCAGGGGTCTTCAAACGTGGTCCCTTTTATGACTTGTGGACTTCAACTCCCAGAATTCCTCAGCCAGGCACGCTGGCTGAGGAATTCTGGGAGTTGAAGTCCACAAGTCATAAAAGGGGCCACGTTTGAAGACCCCTGATATGAATGCTGGGAAGATCTTCCCTGGGCCCCTTCCTGCACACCAGTGACTCAGTGTTGATTTGTCCCTTCACTCCTCCCTCCTGCAACGCAACGCCAGATTCCATCACCCTACCAGACCCCTCCCTGATTTTGGGCCGCCATAAACTAACGTGACCCTCCTCCTGCGTTGTATGTCCTAGGCTTCCCTAAGGCTGGTTGGATTCTGACATTTCACGCCATAGTAATGTTAGACAGGTAGTAGGTTTTGTAGGTCCAAGCTGGGTTATTTCTCAGTGATTTCCCTTGAGTTTCGTTAGATGGTTTGTAAACATCATCCCAGACCATGGGATGCCTTCTCCCAGCAGCTTCATGTAGATCAGGGGTGTCCAAACTCGCAACGTCCCGTGACGTGTCGCGACGTATTGCGACTTTTTTGCCATTGCCGGCAATGGGGTGGGCATGGTTTCGTATTGATGCATCCAGCCCGTGGGCCGGCAGTTTGACACCCCTGATGTAGATGTTAAAAGTGCAGAAGCAGGGGAAGAAAGAGGGGAACCGCAGGGTCAAACCTTTCTCCCCTACCCCTTCTCCCCACTTATAGCAATAGCCCTTAGACTTATATACCGCTCCGTAGTGTACAGCCCACTGTAAGTAGTTCAGAGAGTCAGCATATTTGCCCCCAACAATCTGGGTCCTCATTTTACCGACCTGGGAAGGATGGAAGGCTGAATCAACCTTGAGCCGGTGAGAATCGAACTGCTGGCTGTCGGCAGAATTAGCCTGCAAGACTGCATTCTAACCACTGCGCCACCACAACTCTTTTGTTTGTATCAAGGGTTCATTACAAAGTGATTTTTGTCCCTTCAGTGGGGTAGCGTATGCTTCATCTGCACTTTATCCTTGCCTGTACAAGAAGTGGGCTGAAACAGCCCTATCCTGAAAGCATTACTTCTCAACTTACAACCCATCGCTTAGCAACCAATTGGAGGACTTATCTGGGGTTACTTACAATCCGGACTCCCACCTCACTGCAGACATGTGACTACACTTCAGGCACTTGGGCACTTGGGCCGTATGTACAGTTACAACTGTTTACAGCATCCTGCAGTCCCATCACTGCATTTTACAATGGTTTTGCTGAAAACTGGCATTTACTTCTGGTTTTGGGCAAAACCAGGCCCGTAGCAAACGACAGTTTGCTTAATGACCACCTTTTTTTTTTTTTTTTTTGCTTAACAACTGCTGCAAAAAAGGTTGTAAAATCAGGATGGTCAGTTACAACTATGATGGGCAAGCTCCATTACAGTCATAACTCGAGAACTGCCTGTATGCAGGAGTGCTGGGAAGTAGACCCCTTTACCCTTCTTCCCTATTGCCTCTTTTTCCCTCAAAGATGCAGATTGGGACAAGCAAACTTCAAGCCGAGTAGAAATTGTTCTGCTGTCACTCTTGAAGCACTACCAACAGGATCAGCAGAACAACTAGAAGTAGGATTTGAGAAGTGGAGGGGGGGGGGGTCTCCATTGTAGTACCACAAGCTGGATGAACCAGCTTTCTGTGTTGGGTTCTCCATCTCTGATATAGTGTATCCCCCCCCCCCGAAATTAGGATTCATATAAATCAGGGGTCTTCAAACTTGGCCCTTTTATGACTTGTGGACTTCAGCTCCCAGAATTCCTCAGCCAGGCACGCTGGCTGAGGAATTCTGGGAGCTGAAGTCCACAAGTCATAAAAGGGCCAGGTTTGAAGACCCCTGATATAAATGGAGTATTAACTGCACTGGTATTTTTGCAGCCTTTGTAATATTTTTAATTTTTTAAAATCTTCACGTAGCAATGTAGAATCGTGCACATTGTACAAAATAACCAGGAGCACCGGCCGTTTCGGATTTTTGTAGGCAAAGAACAGAGAGCTTCTCAAGCAGGTGGCCGCGTTGTCAAAGGGCAAGAAGTTTGACAAAAGCGGGAATATGCTGACGTCACCATAAGAAGATGGCGGCTTGCGTGGCTATTAAATCTCGGAAAGGTAAATCGACTCTGGGGAGACTCCATAGAAACAAACCTTTTGGCGTGCAGAGTTGGTGGCATAGTTCCTATGCCTTTTTTCTAACTGAACAATGCTACCGAGGTTTTGGGGTTTTTTTTTTTTCTTTTTGTTTTGCAAATTAAAAATTATTTGGATTATTAAAGTACTTCAACAAGTTTGAAGAAGGCACGCATACATAGATAATGCAGACATGCAGCCATACAAAAGGAGGCAGCTGGCCAGTCCCTGGTGATCAGTAAGTGTGCTGTTCCCTGGTCATCACAACATGCAATAACATAAATATATACATATATATATATATATATACATATAAAAGGCAGTCCTTCAAGAGGGCAGCTCCCCCAAGTGCTCCTGTTGTGCAGACTGATTGCGTTCGGTTGGACTTTAGCAGGTCGCCTGGAGAAGAGCAAAAACTCACGTAGGAGCTGGACAAAGACATCTGAGGACAACTTTCAATCTGATCTACGTTCCAGCAGCAGCAGCAGCAGCAGCTAATTTGAAAACGAGCAAGAGCACTGGAGACTTAGCAACCCTTCTTGGTCTTTTCAGTCCAAATAAGAGTGCGTTGAGGTTTAAAATCATGGTGCTTTTATTACAAGACGCTTAAACCTATAAATATATGTAAAAGATTTTAATAGTTCTATTCTTAGTAATAACTGGTGTTTTGCATTTCCTGTTATAGAAATTAAAAGAGATTCTCTATTGTAAGTACCCGAACAAAAGGTGTTTTTTTCTGAAAATATGCTGTAGACTTCCTCCTGCAAGTGCCTTTTCTCCCAACGGTTTATTTATAGGAATGTTGGTATTTGTACATACTTTTCTTTTTCTTTAGCCAAGTTTCAGCGTTCCCCTGTATGTATATATTTATAAATGTATATACAGAAGGATCAAATGCAAAGATCAAATGGTTAGAGTGATAGGGAAGGTCCTAAGTACGGGCAGGCAATGAATTTTGGCTGTAGATACTGTAACAGATGTGTCTGTGTAGAGAGTATTTTGTCTTAACTCTTGCTGTGCCTAACTTAATGGGGGTGGGGAGCTTTTAAAATGTAGGGCTTCTATGAATAGATGGTTTATTTTATCTCAGTGCTGATTTGCATTGTATTCTCAGTGATGTGTTCTTGATTGAATGATGAGGGGACAAGATTTGAGCTAGTGTAAAACTCTCCAGGGGTTTCTTTTAATGACATTGCATTGAAATTTAATGCCGTTTTGAGTGAGAACATGACAATTCTACACTGAAAGCTTTGTGTTGCTAAAGGCATTGTCCCACAGACGTTCTGTGGCCAATATATTCGGAGCAGAAAGGAATGTCCCTGGAGAAATCTGAATGCCTAACACTGAGAATTCAAACAAACAAACACAACAACTAGCTTTGTAGTCATAAAACCATGCTGGCCCCATAACCAGGGCTCAGTCTTTACAGTGACGGGACAGTAATGCAGGCTGAAGCACCGTTTGCACTAGAGGGATAAAGTGAGACTGAACAGCACACTTTATACATCGTGGCTCTCCAACTGCATTTTGGGGAGAGACTGGGATTCTGTGGAGGTAGATCAGTAACCATAGGGATCACCATTACTGAACGTCAATTGTATACATATCTGTTGGCGTTTGTTGAGTGTGTCCTGCAGGCACTCTCAATTTCTTCAGGGCAAAGACCTCTCAGCATTGCACAAACTAGTGCACCCTGGAATGTTTCTCCAAACTTTCTGTGATGCGCAGAGGTTTCTAGCACAGTGTTCTTCAAACTTGGCGACTTCCAAGTCGCTTGGCGACTAGCATGCTGCCTGGGAAATTCCTGGGATTTGAAGCCTTACACATCTTAAAAGTTGCCAGATTTGAAAAAGACTGCTCCAGCAGGTAAGCAAGAAGTGACATAAGTTAAGTAAGTTGGAAATCATGATTTGGATGTGTAAAGCTTAAAAACAAAAACCAATAACGCTTCAACATTTTTAAGGTTCTTTATAGGAGAATGACACAAGAGAGCAGCCCCCAGGTTTTTGGGCGCCAGGGACCGGTTCCCCGGAGGGCGATTTTTCCGCAGGCCAGGGATCGTAGTTTCGCACACTGCCTGGATCCTATGCCTGCACGACCCGATTCCTGGCAGGCTGCGAACGGTTGGAGGTTCGCAGCCCCGGGGATTGGGGACCCCCGACGTAAGACATTAGAAAAGTTCATCACCATTCCAGAAGATAGTTTCATTAACCTAACATTTATTAACCTAAACTTGTTTCTATTAAATGGAAAATCCAGTTGATAAAAGGGGTGCTCAATTTTATTATCACATGGATTGCACTTCAGCTAGCCTTCGTGTTGGGGCCTCTCCCGCTACCGGTTTTAGGAGGGTTTGTTCCCAAGAGACTACTGAATAATTGTAATTTGAACACACAAAAAGCTGCTTTCTACAATATTGAGAATTTTTTTATTTTTTTGTATACTAAAGATGAACTTTGTAAATTTATAAATACTATTTGCGGATATTACATGATTATATAGATAGGGTAGAATATTCTTTTGCTATCCTGTTGAATTGCTTTATCATTCAGACTTTTTTTTTTTTTTTTTAAATTGCTGACTTCCATTTCAGAGTATTTTGATACTTTTTCTGATTAAATGACTACCTGTCGTTGGTGGACTTGTTTAAAAAGAAACTGGTCAAAACTTTTCACAAGAAACGTAATGACTTTCTGATCAAGGCATTGTCACTGAAACCTGTTTATGCTGCAATAGGAACATTATATAGAGGAAGAAAACCAACAGTCTGGCTTTTAAGTACCAGGGCTGTGGAATATCCCATTTCAGAACATTTACAAGAGTTTTACTATGTCTAAAGAGAAACTATTTATTTTTAATTGTAGTGTTTCAAAGGCTGGAGATTTGGGTGGCTTTCAAAAAGAGCTTGATGTTATGTAGACCCAAGATGATACACTATGATTTGCATTTAAATCAGTTTTTTTTTTTAATAATTGGCATCAAGGAAGAAAAAAATCCCTTGGGCTTGAATTATTTATATACATTTAGCCTGTAAATAATTGCAGTTTTTTGTTTTTTTGTTTTTTTAGTTAGAATGTCTATCTCCATTTTGAGGTGAAGCTTTTCATCTTACTTACATTTGTATATTGTGTTGAAATTCTGTACTGGCACACATTTGACATTTTTGTACTTTTTCTAAATCCAATATTTCACAATAAAAGCTTCTTAAACCAGCAGTATGCCTGTCTGCCTATTGGGTTCCAGGACTGGGCAAAGGGATAGTTTTAATTGGGGGTTTGACCAGCCTTTTCCAAACTGATGCCTATAAACTTTATCCTTTTTAGCCAACATCTTTACTGTTCTATAGTTTGTGTGTTTCACAGATTGCCTGTAATGAATAAACATTTAAAATAATAAATGAGATTTGAAGTTATGATTTCAAGCTGTTCCTAGTATTCTGTTTAGTTCAGTAGGTTTCAATCTTGGAACTTGTAAGTTGTGGGAACTTCAGTTCCCAGAATTCCCTAGCCAGCATTCTGGGAGTTGAAGTCCGTAAACCTTATGTGTGGTTGAAAAAGACTGGTTTATTTTATCACATTCTGGCAGTTAACTGCAAAAAATGATTTTCCTATATGAGCTGATTTCACATAGATGGAAGGTACCACTTAGCTCCTATTTAGTCCTATGCTGAGAAATTTAATTTAAAATCATTTACAACAGATGGCTACCTAGTTTTTGTATGAACACATCCAAAGAAGAGGAACACACATTGGGATAATTGGTTCCATCACTAGTTGTTCTCACTGCTGGGAGGTTTTTTTTATAATATTCAATCAAAATTGCTTTGCCTATATAATTTAAAATCTATTGTTTAATGTCAGATCCTCTAGAGCAATTGCATTTGTCCCCATAGCATCCTTTCAGATATTTAAAGGGTGCTATTATGTAATGCTCAGATTTCTTAACCAATTTTTCTAGGACTTAGAATTTAGTTCTCTGATTATCTTTCCCCACCCCTTTTCATTTTACTTTATTTGAACATTTGAAATAGCAACAAAGGAAAAAATAGTACAAAAAAAGATTTACAAAGCTATATAAAATGTACAAGAGTGTTCAAAATAGCATTAATTTGTTCTGCATATAAAATGATCTTACATCAGAGTAATAATTTAAAACTGATTAAAATCAAATCAATATTAGCAAAGGCAGCCAATATTATAAAAATAATCAGAACACACAGTTATTAGGACAATCACTTAAATAGGAGCCAGCAGTGTGTGGCAGCAGCAAAAACTAATACAATCCAACAGAGGCATAGAATCAAAATCACGTGGAATATTAGTACTGCTTTATAAAACTTTAGTAAGACCACACCTGGAATAGAGCATCCAGTTTTGGTCACCACATCACAGAAAAGATGTTGAGACTTTGGAAAAAGTGCAGAGAAAAACAACTAGGATGATTAAAGGCCTGGAGACTAAAACATGAAGAACAGTTGCAGAAACTGGGTATGGAAGAAAAGGACTGGGGGGGACATGATAGCAGTATTCCAGTATTTGGGAGGCTGACACAAAGAAGAGGGGGTCAATGTATTTTGCAAAGCACCAGAAGGCAAGACAAGAAACGATGGATGGAAACTAATCAAGGAGAGAAGCAATCTGGAATTAAGGAGAAACTTTCTAACAGAACAATTAACCAATGGAAGAAGCTTACCATTAGAAGTTGTGGGAACTTCATCATTGGAGGCTTTTAAGAAGAGACTGAACAGCCACTTGCCTGAAATTGTATAAGGTCCCCTGCTTGAGCAGGGGGTTGGACTAGAAGACTTCCAAGGTCCCTTCCAGCTCTATTCTGATTGATTGACTATTCTGAGAAAATTTATCCATACCCCGAATCAGGGAAGATCTAATGTTATGTTAAGACAAAGTCACACTTTGGTTGCAGTACAAATCCATGTGCAAAGTGATAGACTAAATTGTTTAGACATTCAGTATAGGTCTTGGTTTTAAAGATTCTTGACATAGATGCATCATTTGTGTTGTTTCTGGTAAAAAACATTCTAGCAGCTGTTGTCACGTCCAGAGTCAAATTCTACAGTATTATGGAGTCCTTGGTGTTCTCTGGGCTTGGCTGTTTGCTTGCAGATGTTTTATTACCAGGTACAATGGATGACAGGGGGTGTGGTTTTTATATTACAATGGCTGTTTTATATTACAATAGCTTGCCTTGCCAGTGTTGATGGGGCTGTGGTTTTCTCCCTGGTAATTCCTCGATTAGGATATTGTTTTCTGCTTGGTTGTTTGTCTGGTGTTAATCCCTGCTTGTCTGAGAGTAGGCTGCAGGAGAGGATGTGTTCTGCTCTTTTTGTTTCCTTCTTAGCTTTTTTATTATCTCTTGAATGGTATGTAAACGTAGTTTATCTCTATGTGTCTATTGATGACTGATGTGACTGAGTGCCAAGCTTCCAGGAATTCTCTTTATCATTTTTGGATTTAGCTTGGTCTAGGACAGTGGTGGCGAACCTATGGCACGCGTGCCAGAGGCGGCACTCGGAGTCCTCTCTGTGGGCACACGTCCCTCCCCCCGCGACCCCCTCCTCACCAGCAGCCCCCCAGAGGAGAGTCGCCCCCGAGTGTGGCCCACGCAGAGCAGCGCAGCGCAGCCAAGGACATGGCAGCCAGGCAGCGTAGACAAGACTCTGCCCTCACGCCCCATCACGCACAGTTGATGCGGGGTGCGGACAGAGGGCGTGGCCGCCATGGCGCTGCTGGGCTGCCTGGGTGATCTGCGGCAGGCCCTGGAGGCGGTGAGTGGCCCTGCGGGCAGGCGGGGTGGGGGCGGGGCAGGGGGTGGAGCAGGGGCGGTGCCAGTTTTTGGGTACTCGGTCTCTAAAAGGTTCGCCATCACTGGTCTAGGAACTACCAAGGAGAAAAACACACCCACTAGCACCGATTATGTTACCTGGTTAGGTAATGAAACATCTGCAGGCAAACAATCAAGCTCAGAGAGCACCCAAGGATTACACAGTTCAACCCTACATTCAAATGCCCACAAACATAGTTGTTTGACAATCCTGAGAGATTCCCCAATGTAGATTGTGAAGTTTGAGTAGGTGTCTTTATAAAAGAAACCCTACTCCAGGCTGATGTATTGTGCAAAAAGCCAAAAGACAACTTTTAATTAATTCAGGCAGATGGCAATATTATGGCCTGACTTATATCGACATTGATTTTTCACCTGTACCACTTTTTTTGTGGGGGGGAAAAGGGCAGTGACTCCTTTGAGTCAATCTGAACATCTCCATGAAGTTTTCTTGCCAGGAAACTGGCTTTCTGTTATTTTCCTCCCGAGTTGTTTTTCCTCCAATTTTCTACACTAACCTTTGACCCTGGTCTTTCTCTGGTGGTTTTCTAGCCGAGTATTAACCATTTGCTGTGCCATTTTGCTTACCCACCTCCAGCTCTTCCTTTCTAAATGAGTGCTTTAATACAAGTGGCCACCAGATGCTGCTTAAATCCCATGCAAGGCATCAGAGTCATTTGGTATGATAAATTCTAAACCTGTATCCAAAATTGCTTTCAATCCTTTGGGTTTTTAGGGATTAGGACTGAGTCACAAATTGAAGGGATGGATAAAGGGGCACGGAGGTCTATGTCATTTCTATAGGTAACAATAGGCAGGTGCATTGCTTCATTAACAAACCTGGGGAAAAAAAAGCTTTTCACTCCTTCATTGGTGAGCTTATAAAAACACACCAACAAAATGGCAGTGGAGGGCAGCAACCAGTGATCAGAGGGAGGGAGCCATTCTTACCGCAAGGATAGGAGTTGTTTGCAAGGAACTGAAGGGTGGTGGCATGCAAGCCAGATTGCATAGGTCATGCCAGCATAAGAGGGCAAATATACTTTGTCTATACGATGTCAGAAAATGAAAGCTTGTAGAGGATGCATGAGCTGCTGACCCACTGGTTGTGGGTAATTCATGCATGCCCTTCCAGGAAACTGGAAGGGCAATCTGCCCTGGGGGGAAAAACCCTCTGCTCTTGTGTCAGCCCTTCAAGGTAGTCCTGACAAGAAGCACAAATCTTTTATTATGCCTTTACTTTAAGTTGCAGTAACAGAATCTTGCAAGTTTGAAAAGTAATTCACTCCTCCGTTACTTTTACTTTCCAGAAGATGGGAGAAGGTCCCTTCGGAGATGCTCCCCACGTCCTCGTTCCTTCTGTGGACTGAGATTTCTTTTGTCAAAACTGTTGTGTAGGCCAGAGTTGGGGAACTATGGCCCCTTTATGACTTGTGGACTTCAACTCCCAGAATTCTGGATTCATGGCTGGTTCAGGAATTCTGGGAGTGGAAGTCCAGCGGTCATAAAAGGGCCATAGTTCCCCACCCTTCAGGGGTAAGGAACCTTGGCTCTTTTATGACTTGTGGACTTCAATACCCAGAATTCCTGAACCAGCCATGCTGACTCAGGAATTCTGGGAGTTGAAGTCCAGAAGTCATAAAAGAGCCAAGGTGCCCTACCCCTGGAGGCTGTGGCTCTTAACAGCTGTATCCCAAGGTCATTTGCATAACACATTACTTCCTGCTATTATTGAAGGATGTGGAGGAGGGGGAAGCTGGGCCAAGGAACTTCCTGTCCTAACCTCTCCTATTTTTTTTCTTTTTATGACTCTATAATCCCTTAATAAAGGATACAGTCAAGGTGACTGAATCATGCTGAGCATTTACTGAACAGATGCCCTTCCTGATGCCTTTGCAAAGTTCGCAGCAGATATTTTCTCCTGAGAGAGAAACATCTGCTGCTACCTAGGATTGAATTCTCAATCTTCTGAATGGGAGGCGAGCGTCTTCACCACTAGGTCACCATGCCACTCCTCTCCCAACCAGTCCTAATTGGCCACTACAAATTTAAATTCCATGGGACTTATGGTTCCCGGATTTTGGACAACTTCTGTAAATTAATCCATTTGAGATACCTTGGTTCAAACATTATTGCCATAAAAAAAATTGGAACTTTGACGTTCCAATATATGCTGACAGCAGCAAGAATATGCGCAAAAATGGAAAGATATTTTGATTCCCACAATGGGCGGATGGCTGTAAAAGTTGATGGAGTTAGCAGAAGTGGCTAAATTGACTGCTTTGATTAAAGAAAAGAATACAATTAATTTGGTTTCTACTTGGAATTCACTTCTGGACTTTGTGCTTGAGGTGGAAAAAATGAAGCTTTAATTTTGGGCTTTGCTGATTAGATAGGTTTGCTTTAGAAATGGCTAGTATATATTATTAGGTAAAAGTAAAAGTAAAGCAGAGACATCACCCTGCCAACAAAAGTACGTATAGTCAAGACCATGGTTTTCCCAGTTGCAATGTATGGCTGTGAAAGTTGGACCATAAGAAAGGCTGAGCGCAAAAGAATTGAGGCCTTTGAACTATGGTGCTGGAGAAGACTCCTGCGAGTCCCCTGGACTGCAAGGCGATCAAACCGGTCAGTCCTAGAGGAGATCAACCCTGACTGCTCCTTAGAAGGCCAGATCCTGCAGCTGAAACTCAAGTACTTTGGCCACCTAATGAGAAGGAAGGACTCACTGGAGAAGAGCCTAATGCTGGGAAAGATGGAGGGCAATAGAAGAAGGGAACGACGGAGAATGAGGTGGCTGGATGGAGTCACTGAAGCAGTAGGCGTGAGCTTAAATGGACTCCAGAAGATGGTAGAGGACAGGAAGGCCTGGAGGAACGTTGTCCATGGGGTCGTGATGGGTCGGACACGACTTAAGTAAAAGTTGAGGTTGCATGTTATTACGTTATTCTACTGCACCAAAAGAAGACGCAGTGGCGCCGCGACTTAAGGACGCTGGACCTGCCAATCCGAAATGGTCAACACCCCAGCTGTTCGAGCCCTGGCAGCATTGCAGGACAGGTTGAGTTCCTGTCACTCGCCGCTAGCTCCTGACCTGCCTACCCAGCAGTTTGGAAGCATTATTATGAGTAGATAAATGGGTACCACTCCAGTGGGAAAGGCTAGCTGCACGAGGAGAACAGGAGCCAGCACTGGACCTGCCCGGACTCGAAGTGAGATCAGCAGAAGAGGCCCCAGAAGATGTTATCAATCCAAACATTGCTAGCCAGCTGGAACAAGCTAGTTCACCTCCCCCTGCCCCCGTGATGCACTGTGGATATGTGCACAAGTGCAAAACCAAATAAACCAGCAATTAGGCTGCCAGGACTACTCTGTAATATGGCAGGGTAAGTCTCCCTGACAAATGTATGACATATAAAGTAAATAAATAAACTGCACCAAAAAGAGTCGGAAGTCAATGCTCTCCTTTTTATCCTACACTTTTTCCTCTTTCCCTTCACTTTTCCCCCCACTACTCTCATTTTTCTTTGTATTTCTGCATTTTATATTTTTGTAACCGCAAAAATTGTCGCCGTATCAGGCGACCGTTTTGCCCAGCAAAGGTTACAGGCACGAGAGGTTCACCAGTATCTCTAGAGGTTAAGAGAGAGGTGCATTCTACATTTTATCCAGAGAACTAAAGGCGTTTTTCATTAAAAAAAAAATAGCACCGGGAACATAGACATAGTTTTAAATTGTTGCAGGCAGGGCAGCACAAAAGTCCACAGGACCTCTAGAGATGAGATACAAAGTTGGCACCCTATCACGGACGGACATCGTCCCTGAGGAATAACAATTCGGCGTTGATGGTAACTCAACATTTGGTGATGCTGAATCCTTGTAGATGACAATTTCTGTCCTGGGAGAAGCCTCATCTGCTGTTTCACCAGCAACATATTCTCAGCCATCTGCACTGCCTCCCACATACACCCTTAATCAGCGTGCACGCATGTAGACCTTCTGCTGAACTTAGAAGCAGGTTATTTTGTGCAACTCATTAGCTCTCCAGCAACAAAGAGTCCTTCAAGGCTTCACTGGCAATAACAAAGGCCCAGCTAATCTGGATTTATCGCCAACAAGAGTCTGAAGGAGACAGCTAGACCGGTGAGGCTGAAGTATTTATTTGCTTGTGCAATTTGCAAGCTTTGGGGTAGGGCTGACAAAAAGCATCTCTCGCCTGGCAGATTATCTGTTATGTAATGACAAATATCCCATTATAATTCCAAAAGGCAGACTTGAACTTAAGTCCATTTGGACTTTTCAATCTCTCCACCTCAAATGCAATAATCTTTCCACAGAAATACTTCTATAATTCCGCTGATCAGTGAATGAATATTTTGATGTTGACCCAGGTCCTTTAGAAATGGTGTTTTGGCTTTGAAGCAAATCAAATGGGATTTCGTGGGACTTATTTCCAGATTGTGTCAGTATAAGATTGCTGGGTTCAGCAACAACAGGAGTTAATTTGTAGGCTCATATTAATGACTACACTCTGCCTTGAATTCCGGTTGCAAACAACGTCCAGTTAGCATTTTGTGTTGATCAAATAAAGGAAAAAAGTCTACAAAAGAACACACACTTCTAAAGCTTGGGTATACTCAAGACACCCTGAAAAAAGAGTTCATAATTGGTGCAATTTGTGTTAAAATTGCCATCAGAAAAATCATGTATCAAACAACAAATACTGGGTGATTTGCATGGTTAAAAAAAATTGTGCAATTTGTACACTAGCACATGACTTACTAGATGACACATACAATATAGCTTCTAGCTTCCGTGTTGCAAACATATACTATATTAAACATAACATATAAGCATAATTTAACATAAACATAATATGTAAACATAAACTATATTGCAAACATAAGCAATGAATTTTGTAGAGTGGTTGGTGCTTTCTGGGCTTAGTTATTTACTTGTAGATGTTTCATTACCTGGCTGGGTAACTTCATCAGTGCTACCTGAGAGAGCACGAAGGACTACATAGTGCAACCCTGGGCTAGAGACCTTCTCTTCCATTGGAATTAATTTTGTCTAGATACTTTTTCTATGCTACAAAATATCTACCAGAGTCAGACCAATATATTTCCCTTGTAATGTGGATAGCGAAGCAAACAGGATTTTCCGTTATTGGTTCGTGGTATGGTACCCACTTGCAGAGGATAGATTTTTGTGTAGTCTTTATGTTATCACTCAGGTTCTAGAGGAAAATATGAACAAGTCTGGAAGAGCAGGTTGGGTGACCAAGTTGTGAACAGAAGCCCTCTCTAGTGCAACGTTTAAGATCCATTTGTAACTTTATGACACCAGATTTGCCTCTTTATTAATCATTGCTTTGAGCAATAAGCAAACAAGTCTAAATTAAAACAAAACCATGTAATTATACCTAATTATATGAGGTATTATATTGTGCAATAAAAAGCAATAATACTCTCTCCTTTGTATATCCAACTCCCCAAACACATTGTTCAAGAACACGGAAGACTATTGAACATTTCCAGCCTGCAAACTCCCCCCACTATATCCCACTAGTACAGGGGTTCCCAACCGTGGGTGTGAGACGATATTCCAGTGGGCGCAAAAACTTGGGTTTTCAAAATTATAGTCTATATGCATAATTCGTTGCCATTATTTCGAACTTTTGTAAGGGGTGTGAGGATATATCAGAAGCATTCTAGGGGTGTGGGGTATAGAAAAGGTTGGGAACCGCTAGTAGAATGAATAGAGTAAGCACCACAGTATTGATTTCATTATTTTGCAGGGTATTCCACTTCTAAGATTTATCATAATGCTAGAATAATGCTATATCACCAAAATATCCCTTGATGATGCATGCAAGGAACCATTAATAAAACTACAACATAAATAAAAAAGAGTAATTATTCCTATTTATTTATATTTATTTGGTGCCTTCAAGTCAATGCTGACCTCTGGTGACTGTCTGGACATGTCCCTGCAGTCCTTGACTTGAAGGTAGAAAAATATGAAAATGTGTATCTATATCCTTGACGTTTATCTGATTAATCCTAGTCTTAACCTTCGGAGTTAATGAGAATAAATTTCAACCTTCCATGATGTGACAGCCCTTCAGATATTTGAAGACAGTCATCATGTCCCCTTTCAACTTGTTCTTCTACAAGCTAAACATATGTAGATTTTTTTAACCATTACTTGAAGAACCTTCTTCAATCTTGCTCTAGTTTATTAGTATCCTTTTTAACCAGAGGTTAAATACTTCAAATAAGGTCTGAACAAGGCAGAGTGGTCAAAGATAATTACCTTCTGAAGTCTGGACTCTGTGCTCTTCTAGATCAGAAGTCCCCAACCCCCGGTCCGTGGACCAGTACCGGGCTGTGGCATGCCAACAACCGGTCTGCACAAACAAGCAAAGCCCCAGCCGCGAAATTCAGGCAGCACACAAAACCACACACCGTCTGGTCCGTGGAAAAACCTCTCTCGGGAACCGGTCCCTGGTGCCCAAAAGGTTGGGGACTTCTGCTCTAGATGCTCTTTGGCCTTCTTTCAATCTGCATTTCACCGTTGGGTCTTGTTGAGCTTGTTATCCACAAATACACCCAAGTCCTTCCCACATGTGCCAAATTCCTCCATCCTGTATATGCTCCCTTTTAAACTAGAGTTAAGGAAGAAAAGAGCAAGAGATGATTGTGTCTCCATTTCCTGCTTGAAAATCTGGTTGGCCACTCTAAGACTGTTGATCTGATCCAACAGGACACAGGCATCCACAGGGGATGGCAAGCAACGAAACATTTGTTGTGATTCAAACTCTGCAACACCACAACACAGAAATGAAAGGGCAAGACTTGTGTTGCGATGTCGTGACAAATATAACCGGCTACATGTAAGATCCAGAGCTTATTTTGTGCCTTGCTTGTCAGTCTCAAAGAGCAAAACCAATAATTGGTTTAGCCAGCTCTGAAAGCTTTCCTCTATCAATCTGGTGCCTTCCAGTGTGCCGGGACTCCAGGATCTCCATCTTCGCAATGTACTCCACAAATGGATAGGGAATCTGGGAGTTGTCACCTCAAACATATCTGAAGGACAGTGTGTCATTGGTTGTACCGTCAGCCTCCAAAATGTCTGGAGGCTATGTAAGAGAAGGCAGCTTGATTGTCTTCCCCCCACACCATTTCCCCCATAATCTAGTCATATGTCAAGGAAAGATATCCAAGCAAAATAATTTCAAAGGAGAGCTTTTCCAGAAGTTGGTTATGACATGGGTAACTAAAGGAAGTAAAGAGTTTATTTTTTTTCCTCTCCAAATGAATTTAGTGTTTATTTTTGAAAAAGATAAGCAGGGTTTTGGTTTAAACACTTGCTCCAGAAATATGTATCTGCCGTTTGATAAGGAAAATAAATGGGGGGGAAATGCATCTTTAAAAAAAAAAAAAGAGGGAAGCATGCTTTATTTTTATGCATTTGTATCTCACCTATGTACAGTATGCATTTGTATCTCACCAAGAAAGCTCCAGAGCAACGGTTACAGTAAGATAAGATAAGATAACCTTTATTGTCATTTTTATATTGTGGGCACAATGGCACACATGAAAAATGAAATTTAGTTGCCCGCTCTCAAAGTGAAACACATACATGACACACACCTAAACATAATATGAACAACATATGTATAGACCCACACCCCTACATATACGTAGCAAATAAATATTAAATACTGTCCATCTTGAATATATAACGCAAGGAGGAAGCTTGAGAGTTCGCAAGGTTAATGCTGTATGGAATGAAACTATGGCTGAATCTGGATGTTCTGCTACGGATACCACGAAGCCTCCTCCCAGAAGGTAACAAGGAAAACAGGTCGTGAGAGGATGTGTAGTGTCCAGATAATCTTACGGACCCTGCTCAAGCAACGCTTCTGTGCTATGTCCTGGATGGGAGGGAGGGAACTGCCAATGATCTTTTCGGCCATCCTCACCACTCTCTGCACCGCCTTCCTGTCTGAAGCAGTGATGCCTCCAAACCAGACTGTGATGCTGTATGACAGGATGCTCTCGATTGTCCCCCTGTAGAAAGTGGTCAGGACAGGGGAAGGAAGATGTGCTTTTCTCACGTGTTTTTAAGTAATCTTGCTATATTTGTGATACTGTTTTTAAATTTCGTTTGAATGCTTTTATAAAACCACTAGACTTACTTCGCAGGGGAATACATGTCAATTGCATAAATAAAAAGACTGAAGAGACAAAAAGTTTCATTGGTTTTTTTTCTTTTTTTCAAACTTTGGAATCTGAAAGTCGTATAGTCATCATGACAAATTCAAACCGTTAGGACCTGCTGTGGTTAAAACTTTCACAGAGGCTTCCATAGAGGTCAACCATTCTAATCCCCCCCCCCAGTACCACAGAGGTAACAATATATCGGGAGTCCCCAAACTTTTTAACTCATCGACCCATTCATAAAATTTCAGATTCTTCGTTGACAGCACCAAACATTTATTTTATGAAAATAATTTAATAAATACTATTTTAACTAATAAATACCATAGGTAGTCCTCAACTTACAACAGTTCGTTTAGTGACCATTCAAAGTTACAACGGCACTGAAAAATGTGACCGTTTTTCAGAGTCACAACCTTTGCAGCATTCCCCATGGTCATGTGATCAAAGTTCAGATGCTTGGCAACTGGTTCATATTTATGACCTTGCTATGTCCCAAGGTCATGTGAATCCCCTTTTGCAACCTTCTGACAAGCATATGCGGAAGCCAGGTTCACTTAACAACTATTAAGTGGGCTGCTAACTTATCAACTGCAGTGATTCACTTAACAACTGTGGCAAGAAAAGTCGTAAAATGAGGCTGAACTCATTTAACAAATGTCTCACTTAATAACAGAGATTTGGGGCTAAATTGTGGTCATAAGTTGAGGATTATCTGTACTGGGTTGTCACTGAATGGTGGAGTTCTGATTTTGTATGTGTAGGACCTCTGAGTATCTCTAATCAACAGGGAATAGCCACCAGCCCCCACAGCGATGAAGAAACAGGGCAGGAATGGTGTTTGAAGCCCTGCACAAGAATTTAAATAACTCCAGGTGCATGTTTAGGATGCTGGTCAATAATTGCCTAGAAAGGATAGTGTCCTAACTTGTTAAAGCATCTTTTCAAAGTTTGCAAAGACTTTTTGAGGGGGGAAACAACAACAACAGCAACACCCACATCCTCTAAATGCTGCTGTTCCATGGACATCTCCCTCCCACAAAGTCAGCTGCTCCTCAATTATAAGACGACACACCTTTTCCAGAAATGAGTTCATTGTTGTAGCTTGTAGCTTAAAAATGCAGGCCCCAACCCATCTTTTGTAAACATCTGCATCACTTTCCTAAGTTATTGAGATATATAACATACAACCCAAAATGGCCATTCAGAGACTGTCCTGAACTTATTGGCTGCTTTGAGGCAACACAGTGTTGGCTAATGGATCATGGCCCTTTAGTTTGGTTTTGAACTCAAATTCCCACCGGTCTTAGTAAACATAGTGTTGAAGGATGTTGGGAGTTGCAGTCCAACAACTTCTAGGAGATCACATACCATCCATTTAGCCCTGTTGAAGGAAAAGTCTTCATCATGGTTCAGTCGAAGCCGGGAATAAACAATATGGTGACTGCTTTGGGAAGAAGGTTGCAGTTTATTGAAGAGGAGAGCCAGACAGAAAGATGAGTCTGGAAGAAAAGAGAGTGAGCACATGTAGGGAGTGGGTTTTTATACCCTCTGGAGCCTTTTGTTTGGAGTTGTTCCTGTGGCATGAACTTTGACCTGAGTCTGAGTGTGCCTTTCTGGTATTCTGATGGTGGTGGGTTAATCCTATTATGTCTGAAAGGTCATATCCTGCTTCCCTGGGGCTGTGGCTGATGACTTAGATTTTTGGTGTGTTGATTCTAGGGATCTTTCTTCCTAATCCCAGTTTCCTGATTCCAGTCTTTCTGACAAGATTATCACATTTGCATTTCTACAGAGCTGGTTTCCGCTTGGGGGAGGGAGACTTGGGTCTATTAAGAAAATTGGGCATGCTTTTCTGCCTCTTTAAGATCCTTTGAGGAAATATATTTTTCTGCCCTTTTAATATTTCCTTCTCTGGGGTGGGGGGTGACTTTCCACAGCCCAAAGTGGACCAGACTAGCTTCCTTCCAAGCTTCTTCTTCACCTCCCTTCTCCTTGGCAGACACAGGATTCTGCTTCCCCTCTTCAATAGCTTCACCCTGCTTTAAAAATGTGGTTCTGTAATTGCACTGAAAACTGAGGCCAATCCACTTTAAAATTAGCCAGTGTTTGTTGTCTGGACAACGTAACAAACCATAGCTAGCTGAAATCCAAAGTTTCTGAATTCTTCCTCCAGAGAGGAAAGAGCATGAATCCAAAAGCATGAATCTCCAAGAGCTAGTTTCTTTTGTGCAATGTTAAAGCTTCAGCATGGGCGAGCTATTTGTCCTCTGTGCAAGGCTAGAATCTATCAATCTCCTACCAATCAATCTAGCATTTATCAGTCGGACTCCTTGATGGATAGAACTGAAAGAAAGAATGGTGAGGTCTCTCTCCATCTCCTCCTCCAAGACATTCCACTCTTTTTATGAAACCCCCCACCCCTCCAAAATGTTAGATTTCCAGGAAATAGATAAATGACGTTTACCAGCAGTCATCTAATGCCTTGCATAGGAGAATTAAAATATGGCCTAAAATTAGAGGTCAGAGATAGCCAGTAGGCATGAAGGTTACTAACACCAGACCAAACCTTGTTTAGTCTGATATTTGGATATGGCTTCTTTCTCATTGCAAGTTTCCTTACTCTGGAAATAGTAGATAGTAGATTAGCTCCTTCTCTCATACTATATTTCTATCACAACTTCTGCAGACCTTTGAGTAAAAGTGAGTGAGGCCATATGTGCAGGCCTGCAGTGGAATGTAGTCTGGATTCCCAGAGGGAGGGGCTGCATTCCAGAGGAGCAGGAGACAGCTAAGTTTAGATAGTTTGGTTGGGAGGAAGAGGCTCGAGACAGCTCCTCCTTATGGGTTCTCAGAATATATCTTTAATGATGCAAGTGCTTTGCTTTAGTTTGGCAAGATGTCTGTCTGTAGGTGAGAAACAATAAAGGAAACTGCTTAGAAGTAACTCAGAGTGTCTTTCTTGGATTTTGGAGCCTAACATTGCCCGAGCTTTTGATTGCAAGTACCCATTTTCAGAGAAGCACAGAACCAGAATCACTTGCTCTCCATTTTCTTTAAAATGAACGAATTGCCTTGAGGATCGAAGCTTTCATTTCAGGAAAGCAAATCTTAGCGACTGCAAGACACTGCAACCGTCGTAAATGCGAGCTAATGGCCAACAGTCTAAATTGCAATCACATGATCCCAGAGATTGTGTGATGGTTATAATGGCGAGCATGGGCTCTTTTTCCAAGGCTGTCATAACTTCAAACCATTGTTAAACAAATGGTCGTAAGTCGAGGATTACCTGGTAGTGTGCCTAAGCCCTGAATTAATTCTTTTTTGCTGCACCAGAAGGATATATATATATGCATTTACTTCACTTATAGTATATTACAGGTAGTCCTCGAGTTAGGACTACAATTGAGCCTAAAATTTATGTTGCTAAGTGAAACATTTGTTAAGTGAGTTTGGCCCATTTTACGACTTTTCTTGCCACAGTCGTTAAGTGAATCAATGCATTTATTAAGTTAGTCACTTGGTTGTTAAATGAATCTGGCTTCCCCGTTGACTTTGCTTGTCAGGTCACAAAAGGGGATCACATGACCCTGGGACACTGCAAATGTCATAAATACGAATCACTTGCCAAGCATCTGAATTTCGATCATGTGACCATGGAGATGCTGCAACGGTCGTAAGTGTGAAAAATGGTCATAAGTCACTTTTTTCAGTGCCGTTGTAACTTTGAACGGTCATTAAATGAACTGTTGTAAGTTGGAAAGAAAGAAAGAAAAGGAAGGAAGGAAGGAAGAAAGAAAGAAAGAAAGAAAAGAAAGAAAGAAAGAAAGAAAGAAAGAAAGAAAGAAAGAAAGAAAGAAAGAAAGAAAGAAAGAAAGAAAGAAAAAAAGAAAGAAAAAAAGAAAGAAAAAGAAAAATCAAAAAATCAAGCTTTTTTTTTTTAAATAATGCCACCAAGTTCCCATGATGCTCTGCGAACTGTTGATGTTATTTTATTCAGAGCAGAATATGCCGAGTCCTGGCGACTGGGAGGAAACATATTTTGTGGTTACCTCTGTGCAACATCTGAGGCATGGGGCCAGACCAATTCTGGCACCCATCGCAACTTGTACAAAGACCAACCCACACAAAGATACGCGATCCTCTTAGAATAAACAACTGCCTGAGAGTCAATCTTTTTCATGTCAAATTCTCAAGTATTTTTCTATTTGGGGGTGTGCCAGGGAGGGTGGGGGGCAAGGAATAAGATAATTATTCAAGTAATGCAAACTGTGAAAATATAGGACAAAAATACTTAAGGACTATCTTCATAGTTTTTGAAAATTTCCAAAAGAATATACATTAAGAATATATTTGGGGTGATCTATGGCAGGGGTCCTCAACCGTGGCAACTTTAAGACTTGTGGACTTCAACTCCCAGAATTCCTCAGCTGAGGAATTCTGGGAATTGAAGTCCACAAGTCTTAAAGTTGCCAAGGTTGAGAACCCCTGATCTATGGCAATAAACACTTGCCTATGCTGGAAGAAAAACTGACAACTAGTTGACTTTGTAAAAGAGCAACTACTACCAGAAGTCCTTGATTTACAACCATTCATTTAATGACCGTTCAAAGTTATAACATCACTGAAAAAAGTGACTTATAACATTTTTCACATTTACAACCATTGCAGCATCCCCATGGTCACATGATCAAAATTCGACCGCTTGGCAACTGGCATGTATTTATGACGGTTGCAGTATCCCGGGATCATGTAATCACCTTTTGCGACCCTCTGACAACAGGGGGAAAATCAAAATCAGATTCGCTTAACAACCATGTTACAGCCGTTAACAACCTGCAGTGATTAACTGTAACAACTATGGCAGGAAAGGTCATAAATCTTATTTAACACCTGTCTTGCTTAGCAACAGAAATTTTGGGCCCGATTGTGGTCGTAAGTCAAGGACTACCTGTATAATATCGTGTTTCCCTGAAAATAAGACCGGGTCTTATTTTTTTTTGCCTCCAAAAAAAGGACCAGGTATCTTACTCACCTCCGTCACCGACAGCCCTGCCCAGCCGGTCCACTTCTTCTGGGGCGAAGGAGCAGCTGCATTGTGCAGCTGCATTCCCGCCTGCATTTTGCAGTCAGAGGCCTTTCCAGAAGGCCTCTGCAGCTGAGTACAGAGCTATGGATTCAATCCATAGCTCGGTCCTCGGCTGCAGAGGTCTTGCAGAACCGAGCTATGGATTGAATTCATAGCTCAGTTCTCAGCTACAGTGGCCTTTCGGAAAGGCCTGTGACTGAGAAATGCAGGCCTGGCTGCAGAAGAGGCCACAGAAGAAGTGGGCCTGCGAGGAGAGGCCTGGTTGCAAGGTAAGCGGGTGAGGGGGGCGTGGGGCAGATCCACCCCCCCCACCCCCGCCCTAGCTTGATTTTTAAATGTGTGCCTCACCCCAAAACTAGGGCTTATGTTGGGGGTAGGGCTTATGCCCATCCCCCAAAATCAAGCTAGGGTTTATTTTCAGGATAGGCCTTACTTTCAGGAAAATGTGATGTCATTCATATATATCTATATATGAGCACTAGTGTGGTGTAATGGTTACCCATGTGGACTTGAAGGAGAGTTGCCAAGTTCTGATCCTCCCTTAGGCATGGGAACCAGCTAAGTTTAACATTAACCAGTCACTCCTTCCTTCTCAGTTCCATAACTGCATCAGGCTCTGCAAAAAACCAGCTGAAAAGCCTAGCTACTCATCACAGCATGCATTGATGAGTTTGTTGGGCGAACTAGATAAACACAGTGCAAGCAAGCAGATCCAGCAATAAGTGCTAAGAAAAGCTGAAATCAGCCAAGTATCAGAAAGAGAAAGTTATGTGGAACAATTGGCTGCAAACTAGAATGAACAGGCATGACCCTCAATGTAGAGAGTCAACGAAGCTGCTGGAAGACTAGTAGGATATTTGGGGTAGTTGGTTGGCCACTGTGAATACTGATGGCTGGATTGGATGGTCCAGGGGTCTTACCAGCAGGGCACTGCTTATATTCTTAAATTAAAAATGAAAGTTGTAATCGGTATTCAGTGAAAGGGACCCCCTTAAATGGGTCTCCTCTGTCTTAGTGCACTCTGTGTTTTTTAGGCCTGGTAGGATTCCCTGCGAAAATTTGAAATGTGCTTGGGTAGTGAAAGGTGATTTACGTGCTTCTTTTACAAATGTGATGTGATTTGCAATATGATGTAATGTATTTCCAAACACATAGAAGAGAATATTTGTAGCTCAGGGTTGAAATGAGGAGTCCTTGGTGCTCTCTGAGCTTGGTTGTTTTCTTGCAGACATTTCATTACCAAACATCATCCATGGCAAAAGGGAGTCAGATTTGTTCTCTGTTTATATAGAGGTAGTCCTTAACTTATAACAGGTCGCTTAGTGACCGTTTTCAAAGTTACAACGGCACTGGAAAAAAAGTGACTTACGACCATTTTTCACAGTTACATTTCCAGCATCCCCATGATTAGATGATCAAAATCCAGATGCTTGGCAACTGGTTCATATTTATGACCGTTGCTGTGTCCCCAGGTCATGTGATCCCCTTTTGCGACCTTCTGACAAGCAAAGTCAATGGGAATGCCAGATTCACTTTACAACCAGGTTACTAACTTATCGACTGCAGTGATTCACTCAACAACTGAGGCAAGAAAGGTCGTAAAGTGGGGCAAAATTCACTTAACAAATGTCTCACTTAACAACAGAAGTGTTGGGCTCAATTGTGGCCGTAAGTCGAGGACTACCTGTACTAGTGGCTTGCCTTGTCAGTGTTGGTGGGAGTGTCCTTGGTGGCTCCTTGATGAGGCTGTAACTTCTGTCTCTCCCAATTCCACTCTGAAATGTTTTCCTATTGCAAATTTAAAAAGGGAACCAGATCCGAAGAGGCAAAGGCTTTGTCCCTTGGCCCTTCTCAGCAACTTTCTCCTCCCAAACGTTTAGAATGCGAGAAAAGCTTCCCCTGGCAAGCAAAGGTGAAGGAGGACAAGTGGTTCTTCTGTTCCCCCAGTGGGGATAGAGGGTGGAGGTCTCCCTGTCCATATATATATATATATATATATATATATATATATATATATATATACTCTAGCTATAGTTGTAGCTCCCACCTCTGCAGGAACAGGTGACGATCATCTGCAGCATATTTTCTCCAATGCAGATGGAGCAAAAGGCAGATGGAACTGGAGACTTGCTGGCTTGGGCAATAGTTTATAATACAAACAGCGTTGAGTTTTGCTTTGCTTCTGGCTAAGCCAGCATGTTGCTAAAGTAATTATGACATTACTTCATCCTTGGCTTTGCGCCCTGTTTTATCATGCTGAGCAAGTCTTTTTGGGAACATCTTGAGTGGGCTAAATGTTTACAGCTCAACAACGATTAGTCACTGAAACAGCCTCTTATTTAAAAGTATCTTATGTGTTGTGGCCTTTCTTTCTTTCTTTCTTTCTTTCTTTCTTTCTTTCTTTCTTTCTTTCTTTCTTTCTTTCTTTCTTTCTTTCTTTCTTTCTTTCTTTCTTTTTCCTGCTCTCAAGGCTTAAAAGTCACCAACGTTAATAAATATTACAGTTCCTAAGAGAGAGGAAGACCATCACACGCACTTCTAAGCCAGTTCTCCAGCTCAGATGATGATGGAAAGACTGTAGCTTACAATACACTACCCTAGGCAAAATCTCGAGTAAATACAATGGGTTAATCTCTGAGTGGGCACAGATTGCTTTATGTGTGCAATGCAATGCCCTGGAAAGGCATCTGGTCACCATCATTTTGGACTTCTTTTTCTGTAGAGAGACAGATCAGCAAATGAAACAGCCTGGGAAAATCTAAATTAGCTGTTGACCCCTAGGAACATACTGTAACCTTACTTTTCTCTTTCTTTGCATTATTTTTGCATAAAATTGGACTGCTTCACTTTCACCCTGTTTCCCAGCCTACTGCCCGCCATATCTCTGTTAGCAATATTAGCTAGCAATTCCTAGAATTGCAGCTGCAGTGTATCCAGACTGAGCAGAATTGACAAAAGTCTTATCTTCAGTAGTGAACATGAGTTTATATATCTCCACTATATTGGAGGTAGGTGCAATGCCAATATTCAGTTTACAATGTCAGAAGTGTTCAGACATTCAGAAGTTCCTTGCTGCACAAATTCACCCAATTCTCCAAGCATAAGTCCTTAGCAGTACCAACTGAAAAACATGCAAGTCATGCTCACTGCAGCAGTTGCCAATCAGTTTTTATGTGCACTTCAAACTATTGGTTTTAACTTATAAAACTCCCTAAATCTTGGCACCTAGGGTCTTGCAGGATCTCAGAAGTGAGCCCTCTGAATCATTTGCTGCATATATCACCCCTTATAAAGTAGACCAGATCAAGAAACTGACACCATGTAGACTCAAAACTTCGTTTATTAGAATAGCTATAATAACAGAAATGTACAAGTCTGAATATGATTCCCTTCCTCCCTCTTTTATATGAAGTGAGGAGGAGAGCTGTCTGAAGCATTTTCATAAGCCACTTCCTTTGTCTGGGCTCAAGACTCGTTTATCTGATTCTTGCCTTTGTAGCAGGTTTTCCCTCTGTTCTTCAAAGTCATCATCTATATACCAAAGTGTTGGCTAGGGAATTCTGGGAGTTGAAGTCCACACATCTTAAAACTTCCAAGTTTGAAGAACACTGCTTTACACTCACAATAGCGTACTCTCCCCTTCATACAGATTTTTTTTTTTTGGTAGTCCCCTGTTGTCAAGAGGTGAAGGGGCAAACAATGTCTTTTCATTTTGCATTGCCCTCTCTCCTGAAATCAAGGTGATACACATCCTCCGGCCTTTTGGAAAATAATAAACCCTGAATTGTGGTGGAGGACAATTCTTGCATATTTATGGATATTATGTTAACATATTTTTCTGCAGATTCAAGGATAGGTGCATTAATGCAGCCAGGACAAATTGCTTATATAGGTTTTTGCCTACTGTTGCTAAAAATCAGCAATGGAGCTTTCTGAACATGAAGGTAGGAGACATAGGTAGACAGTTGTGAAAGAAGTAAAATAGGTTGTTGTTGTTGTTGTTGATGATGATGATGATGATGATGATGAATGTCCCACCAACTCCCCACTCCAAATAGGAAGGTCAGGGCTATCCACTTTGCACCATTGCTGTGTAAACTGCAGTTCCTAGGATTATCAACCTTTGGGGAAACTGCCTAATGAGCTATGCAGACTCAGCTGAAGGAGCAGAACCTGTTTATAAGTGTACAGTTTGGGATGGATGAAGATTAAAAGCTTTTGTGGTGACTAGTTTGGATTATGGAACACAGAATGGAACCATAGGGAAAGAGAGAGAGAGAGAAATTATTTTTCTTAGACCAATCTAATGCAAGACGAAGGCGTCTTAGTGAAGGTTAATGGGCAGTCATCTACAATATTTGTTCAGTGCAGGTTGGCAGACAGATGTGTTTTGACCTCCAGATCTACTGCTGAAAGAGAATAGCTCGACCCAAATCACTCAACTGCTTTCTGTCCCTAAGAGAGGACTAAAACCTGGGTCTCCCCCATTTCTAATCCAACATTTTAATCACTGTACCATCCTGCTCTCTCTCTCTCTCTCTTACTCTCTCTCCCCCCCTCTCCCCCTCCCCCTTTCTCTCTGTGTTAAGCATCTTATTCCAATCTTATTCCACACCCTGGCTAAAGCTTGTCCGTGTGAGCCCAGAAATCCAGAAGGAGCCTGTCACCCTTGAATGTAGCTACTAAATCTTTAAAGTATGGCTAAAGTTGGGTGAACAGATCTGTGAAAACCTAGAAAGTTCTACTTATGCCTCTCTCCAAATCTCAAAATTCTATGCCAAAAGAGAGTGGAAGAGGTGCTGCAATCCAAGGGGAGTGGCAAAGCCAGTTTGGTGTACTGGTTAAGGTGCTGTCCTGGAAACCAGGAGATTGTGAGTTCTAGTTCTTGCCTTAGACATGAAAACCGGCTGCGTTACTTTGGGCCAATCACTAGGAGCCTTTGAGTTCCAGTCCCGCCTTAGGCATGAAAGACAGCTGGGTGACCTTCGCCCAATCGCCTTCTCTCAGCCCAGCCCACTTCACAAGAGGGTTGTTGTGGAGAAAATGGAAAGAGGAGAGAGTATTATGTATGTTTGCTGCACTGAATTACTCATAAAGTAATACAAGGCAGGATAAAAATCAATCAAACAAATAAATAAAGGAGGAACCCTCTCGCTTCAATAATAAATGATGGCTTACCATGACCGATTGATAACCAAAGCAATTTTTAATAAAGCCACATTTTGCTTAGCTTTGCAACAGCCTCCATCTTCTAGCAGCCCCCAACCTTTTGGGCATCAGGGACCGGTTCCGTGGAGAAAGGTTTTTCCTCGGATCTAAGGGGACATGGTTTTGCGACCTGCCTGCATACTGTGGATGGGGCTTCACTTGTTTGCATGGACCGGTTGCTGGCATGCCGTGGACCGGTGCTGGTCTATGGACCGAGGGTTGGGGACCTCTGTTCTAGATCACCAAGAATCTGATAGTAAGCAGAATGGAAGAGAGACATGGAGCATGATCAATCAGAATAACAAAATTACAGAATTGGAAGGGACCTTGGAAGTCTTCTAGTCCAACCCCCTGCTCAAACAGGAAACCCTATACCATTTCAGACAAATGATTGTCCAATCTCTTCTTAAAACCTCCGGTGTTGGAGCACCCACAATTTCTGGAGGCAAGTCATCCCACTGATTAATTGTTCTAACTGTCGGGACATTTCTCCTTATTTCTAGGTTGCTTCTCTCCTTGATTAGTTTCCATCCGCTGCTTCTTGTGCTGCCCTCAGGTGCTTTGGAGAATAGGTTTACCCCCTCTTCCTTGTGGCAGCCCCTGAGATATTGGAACACTGCTATCATGTCCCCCCCTAGTCCTTCTCTTCATTAAACTAGATATACCCAATTCCTGCAACCGTTCTTCGTATGTTTTATCCTCCAGTCCCCTAATCATTTTTGTTGATTTGTTCCTTGAGAGTTGAGGAAACCAGCTTTCCTCAACTCTTGAAAATGTCTTTTGCAAATGCATTTCCTTTTGTTGAGAAGCGAGAGGTTTGGATGTATACAAACCAATTTTCCCAATGCATAAATGGGGTACTGCAAACAGCTCTTGATAAAAGGCCCCGGTGTTTTTTTTTTCTTTTGCCCCAAACTGCATTTTTTCACTGTCATTTTGAATATGACCTCCAGGAGCCCCATGACTTTGACTATATAAGGGCAAAAGCCTACCCTCCATGAAGGATCAGCCAAGGCTTCAAGTTTCAAAGACAGAGAAAAAGTTTGGCTCTGGACGGGGGCTGCAATGGAGAAAATTAGCCATATCAGTCACAGTCTGGATTTTGACTGAAATCAAGCCCCCCCCAAATAAACTTGGATGTGGTGGGGTGGGGCGAGCAGGGAACCCTCAATATAAAATAATTTGGAAATCTTCAGGTTGGCCATATTTTGCTACATCTGAACCAGAAAATCAGAGAGTGACATAGTCATATTTTGTTTGGCTGCAAATCTATTTGAGCAGCAAATATAGGTTGGAATAAAACCTTTTTTGTACAATGAAATGTTTGAGGCCAGATTTAGTCACGATGAACCTCCCACTGAGTTTGAGAGAGTCTACTGTGCTTGACCAAATCTGGATCCAATCCCAATAACGTCAATCCCGACACAAGACTACACCGGGCAGATAGATTGGGCATTTCTAAGGTGGCACCCTTGTGTTCTGGATTGCTTTACTCTCAGCGGGAATGAACAGAAGCACGGGAACTGATCCTGCTAATCAGATGACCTGTAATCCACTGTGTATGGAGAGTAAGTGGTTGAGGAAGGCTGGTTGGCTGTTTCTGGCAAATAGGATTTGGGGAGTCCATCTTCACAATACTGTATGCTCGAGGAACAGGATGATGACCATGATGACCATGATGATGATGATGTTACCCAGTCAGTCATGTCCTACTCTTGGCAATTCTATGGGCCAGGTCTCTCCACATCTTCCGATTTTGAACTACTTCTTTGAGTTGTTCTATGCTCTGGCTGGTGTCAGCTTTGATGGTGCCCCGCCACCGTGTTCTTTGGCAACTTGGTTTCCTTTTACCGCTAACTCTTCCCAACATAATTGCTTTCTCCAGTGAATTGCCTCGCATGACATGGCCAAAATACGTGAGGTGCAGTTTTGTGATTTTGCCTTCCAGGGACATGTCTGGGTGTTATGCGCACCAGGACCTGCTTGTTAGTCACCTTTGCTGTCCAAGGAAGACATTGTAGCCTCCTCTAGCACCTTAATAATACATAAAATAATAATAATATATTAAATAATACGTTGTTTTATTTTTCAGTTAATTTTCCTCGCTCCCCTCTATCCACTTACTTGCCCTAGCCTGCGGGCTAGAGAATTTGGGAAATGGAGTCTGTAGGAGTCAAGCTTTTGTATTCTCATAAATAAATTCATTCTCTGCCTATGGATTCTTCTGTAGCCAAAAGAGGATCGTGCAAAAAAAGGAAGCACTGGGTAGACTTCAATATGAAGCAGCATAACTTTTGCTGAAAGAGAAAAAAGAATGTGCATTTATGTGTGTGTGCACGCACGTGTGTGTGTGTGTGTGTGTGTGTGTGTGAGAGAGAGAGAGAGAGAGAGAGAGAGAGAGAGAGAGAGAGATCTGCATCTCCACCATGGTACCTACTGGTATCACAATATCAGATGGCACTACTAAATTTCTTGCTTCCACATCACCCCTCCCCCCCTTTAAAAAAAAAATCTTATTTAGCCTTCCTGATAAAACACCAAGATAATCTCTGTTTCTGGCAATCCCTCTGAACTTTTTGTAGATCCCAGAGGCATTCTTGGAAAAATAAAATAGCAAGTGCTGCAGCCAAAGATTTTATTCTGAAGTCTTCCCACCATCAAAATACAAAAGTAAGCTGAGTTCATAGGGAGGCAGAAGGGCTGAAGGGAAGCAAAATTCAAAGTTTGACTTCAGGGAAATGGGTGTTTTGTGACTAACTCTGTCCAGCAGGACATACATTGTGTGAATGTGGCCATAGCACAGTCAAGACTTCAGAACTTTTTGGAAATTCCACCCCTTGGGGGGAAGGAAGGAAGGAAGGAAGGAAGGAAGGAAGGAAAGAAGGAAGGAAGGAAGGAAGGAAGGAAGGAAGGAAGGAAGGAAGATATTCACTGTTCTTGGAATACACCTGAGTTTTGCAGAGAGGAAAATTAAAAAGCAGAATAGCCTCATTTGTAATTTCTAACATAACTTTCTTCATCTTCTTCCCCATACATTTTCTCTAATGGATGATTTCTAAACATGTCTTGTAGTGGAGGATACATTAGAGCCTATTAAATATTCCTACTCAATATCTAATCTGTCAAATTAATGTGTGATTTCGCATATCTGCACATGTTTTTGCATGCAGCAAGTTAATATTGTTTCAGTGACCAACTCTGTTGAGCTTTCCCAGAGTGATTATTTTGGATTCAAAGGTCATATCTTTTAGCAAAAGTAGCAAACTGTTAATATGATATTTTAGGTCAGCCATTCTTCTGTTCTTAAATAGCGGCAAGAAAGAAATTGTTGTTAACTAGGCAGCTTGGTAAATCAATTCTCAGCCTCTTAGGCTTAATTGTCCTCAATGTGTTTAAGCAGCTATGCATATTACAGTTTGAAAAACAGGATTTGATCCTCAGACACCAAGTGCTGAAAAATGCTATTATTGCTAAATGAAGGAGAGAAATAAAACCCTTTCTGATTAAGGCTTTCTTGGTTTCAAAAGCTTTTTTACTTGAAATGGATTATAGTTTAAAAGTTTTGTTTACTGAATTCCATCCCCCTTCATCTGCTAAAGCAGTGTTTCTCAACCATGGTAAGTTTAAGATTGGTGGACTTCAAATCCCAGAATTCCCCCGCCAGCCCTGGCCCTAGTGCTCCCTTAAGCATGGATATGTCTATGGAGATTCTCAGTCATCCAGGTCAGTTATCCCAAATATGCTTTTTCACAAGGCAACTGGATTCCTGTTTTTCGTTGAAGATGTTTCGCTTCTCATCCAAGAAGCTTCTTCAGCTCTGACTGAATGGTGGGGAATAGAAAGATTTATACTCCTTGCAGACAGCTGTTCATTTGCATTCTTTTAGTGAGTTGTTAATACTACCTGGAGGCTTATCTGTGTCTTCAGGGTCACCTGAATAGTGCAAATGTGTGTGGTGCCTTCTTGGAACTGTTGAAAGGACTGTGTTGTAGACTGGAGATAGATGGTGTTGTATCCCTCCCCCTCTGTTGAGAGAGGACATTTTGGATAGAGAGAACCACTGGTTTGAAAGAGGGGTCAAAGAGGCCATCTATGTCAAAATTGAACAGCCTTCTCTCAACAGAGAGGGAGGGATACGACATCATCTATCTCCAGTCTACAACACAGTCCTTTCAACAGTTCCAAGAAGGCTCCACACACATTTGCACTACTTAGGTGACCCTGAAGATACAGATAAGCCTCCAGGTAGCATTAACGATTCGTTAAAGGAATGCAAATGAACAGCTATCTGCAAGGAGCATAAATCTTTCCATTCCCCACCATCCAGTCAGAGCTGAAGAAGCTTCTTGGATGAGAAGCGAAACATCTTCAAAGAAAAACAAATCCAGTTGCCTCGTGAAAAAGCATCTTTGGATTAAGCATGGATAAGTCATCCAATAAACTAGCATCATATCTTGTCAGCCCTTTGAGGTAGTCTGGATAAGAAAATACCATGAGTACTAACACTACCTTTATTGTAACAGAATTGTCAAGTGTGGGAAAATCAGAAGATCCAGACAGTTCAACTGAATATATAGGTTTATTGCCAAGCTGAAGCTCTCTACAACAATCTGAACTACTAACTGTTATGTCCTGGGACTGCTGAATGACTCAGCAGGCTTAGAAGGCTGCAGAAGGCCCGGGCAAACCACGTGGTTGCCCGGGACCAGACAGGCTGTCTCCAGCTTTGTGCGCCTGCGCAAGGCGGGAGACTAGCCTTGCATTGATTGGCTGACGCTGTCCCTTGCAAGGGAGTATAAAAGGCCCTGGCGCCATTTTGTGTTCTGTTCTGTTCGAGATCTCAATAAAGAAGTTGTGTTTGTTACTCCTGCCTCGCCTCGATGTCTTTTCTTCGGAAACAGAACACTAACAGTCATAGCAAACTGGCAGTAGATAACAGTCAATGGAATTCAAGGTGGGCTGGACTTAGATCTCTTGTGAGTGTGAAGGAACTCGAGACTAATGATGCATTAGTCGGGTTCAGCCTGATCATCTCCTATAAGAATCTTGCAAATCCGAATGTGTTTTCTCCACAACCATTCCTTCTGTGGGCTGAGATGTCTCTTATCTAACAGTTGCCCAGGCTGCACCTCTTCCTTCTCCTGTCCCTCGAGGATACTCTCACATGCTCAGATAGCTTTTGCTATACTTGCCTGTAGGAAGTAGGTGAGGACAGTGAAAAAAACAAGTCTCTGCAAACTTGTGGGACAAATTCTAAGAAGATCATCTTAGGACTGCGGTGGGGAGGGTGTATCAACTGGCCAGGATTTTTAAACTTTTCATTTCTCTTTAGTGACTGGCAGCAGTTTGGGTTTGGTTAGTTGGTTTCTCCCATACTAACCACGTTAGCCTATTGTAGGGGTCATATTACAGGGGTCCCTGTGTTTCCCTACTCAAAAAGGGGTCCTCATAGGTCCCCCTGGACTTTAGCTGTCCACTCCTATTATATGGCAGTTTCTGGATGAGGGTATAGTAGTGGGAAGTGCAATGAGCTTTCACTTGAGTGCATTTCTTTAACCTGGGTTCCAGCTTTTTCCTACTGTAAAGACATAATTTAATTGTCATGGTTCCGACTGATGGAACCAAATAAATCAGAACTCTTAGACATGAGATTCCCTCAAAGAACATGTTTATTGGATACATCATGTCGGCACGGTCAAAAGTGAAACCAAGTCTAAAATCCCCACCAAAGGTTCAGAGTAATTCAATGCAACAGTTCCCACCCTCCTATTTATTCAGCCATAAATGACATTCTCCAATAGAAGGACTTGGCGGGCTTTCTGACAGGACATCCCTCTTTCTCCATTACGGTGTGGGAATGACCTTGGTTCATTCCCAGGGGATCCATTCATGTGTAGACTAGCAAAGATACCTCGTTCCCCCTCCCCCTCTTGTGGCAACCTAGAACGACAAAGATAGATGCAGCCAGGTTCGTTGTAGAGTTGGCATTAGTTACCATGATGGAATGTAACGAGGAGGTGGGTTCCCTGAAGGGAGGGAGTGCATTTCAGAGGAATAAGAGACAACTCAGCCCACATATCATGTGTGAGAAAAAGAGGGTGAAGACAGCCCTTGCCTAATAGTTCTCAGAGTATATTCAAGAGGGAGATAGCAGAGTGCTTAGTCTGGCGAGATTTTGTCTATAGGTGTGAAACAATAAAGAACCCAGCTTGGAAGAACTGCCACATGTCCTTTTTTGGTTTTCTTGCTTCATTATCATAGCAGGAAAGAGGCAGGATGTGGAAAGGTGACAACCTCCAGGTGATGCCCTGGACTGATCAGCAGGTAAAGCTCAATTCAGTTCTCACATGGCTCTGAGCCACCATCTGTAAATGCCCACATGTCCTGCCTTGATAATAGCAGAGTTCAAACGTTTACAGACCTGTTCAGTACTCCTTCACGTCTGACCTTCAAATTGCTTCTGCAGCATAATCCATATGTTCCCCTTGCATTGATGGTTGGCAGGACAAATTGTAAGAGATGCACCTTATGGACATATTTATCCGCAAAGATGAATTTTCGCTCTGTGTTTAAAGCACTAAGCCATCCTCTACCCTCTTCTAACCTGAAATGTGCAAAGTCTTTTATTTTTTTGGCACAGCAAAAGACGAAACCCAGGATTTCTCCTATGTCAGACTGTACATGCTTGGTTGCTTTTACAATAAGAAAAAATCATCTTGGGACATGTCATGGAACTTGGACTGTGGTTATTTTGGCCTGGCTGAGAGAGATTAAGGTTTAAGTTTCACGTTCCAAGGAAAAATATAGTAAAGAAAATATAATTACTTTTGAAGCGTGCAATTTGCCTTGGACCAGTTCCAGCAGACCTAACAGTATGTGTCTGATTTATTTTATTATTTATTGGAATTCTTAATGAAACCCATCCTGAGGGCATGGGCTTACTCTCCTGAAACTAACATTCCAATAAAAACCAAGAAAATAAAACAGATATCCAGTTCAAACATAAAATACTAAAATAACACATACTGCATTAAAATCCAAGTATCATGTGCTGGCACATTCATCCCACTTGAAAACCCTAGAAATGAACTTACTTTTAAGAATATGGAACTCAGCTGAGTGTAGGTGGCCCAATTCATTTTAAAGGGAGAAAAGAAGAAGTACATGTACCACATATCTCCTTCAAATGTTCAAGGAGACCAAAGCTTGCCCAAGATACTTAATCAGAAAAGAAGGGCAACCCTAGATATATGTTAAAAATAAAAATAGTTGGATTGGAATTCAAGATTTACCATCACAGTGGCAATAATGTCCTTTACCATTCCTGAAAACAATGGATTAATGACTTCATTTTTAGTACAGGTAGTCCTCTACTTACGACCACAATTGAGCCCAAAATTTCTGTTGCTAAGCGAGACAGTTGTGAAGTGAGTTTTTTGACCCATTTGACAACCTTTCTTGCCACAGTCGTTAAGTGAATCACTGCAGTTGTTACGTTAGTAACATGGTTGTTAAATGAAGCTGGCTTCCCTATTGACTTCGCATGTCAGAAGGTCACATGAAATGATCACATGAGTCAGTTGCCAAGCATTCAAATTTTGATCATGTGACCACGGGGATGCTGCAAGGGTCATAAGTATGAAAAATGGTCATAAGTCACGCTTTTCGGTGCCATTGTCACTAAATGAATGGTTATAAGTCAGGGACCACCTGTATTATAAATGCCTCATATTTATGGTTATAATTCCCCAACCGGGTTGCTAACGTTGCTACAGCTCATATTGGCTGTTTTTGTTGTGCTTTTAAAATGTATTTATTATGTAATTTGAGGGCTAATCCACATGGAACTCCATTTCCCTCTGTCCTGTTCGCCATCGTTCGCTCCCTAGAGCAGGGTTAGGCCACCTCGGCTCTTTTATGACTCATGGACTTCAACAGGATAGCTGACTCAGGAATTCTGGGAGTTGAAGTCCATGAGTCATAAAAGAGCCGAGGTGGCCTACCCCTGCCCTAGAGACTAAAATGGACGATCTGAAACTTGAGCTGGCCACAAACAAGGAGTGTATATCGGAGGTGGTGACCCTTTGAGGGCTGTATGCAACAAAATTTCATTTTGATGTATGCGGATTGGTGCACATTCAAAGTGACAATAAAGTTGTTGTTGTTGTTGTAATTGAATGCTGCCAAGAGAAAGTAATTTGGAGTAGTGGTTAAAGGCCAGAAATCAGGAGACTGTGAGTTGTGGTCCCAGCTTAGGCACAAAGCCAGTTAGATGACCTCGGGCCAATCTCCCTCTCTTGGCCCCAAGAATGAGCTGTGTCAAACTACCTACAAACAAAAACAAAATTGCCAAGAAAATTGCATGGACTTGTCCATGTAATCGCCAGGAGTCAACTGAAGGCAATATATTTTAAAAAAGTTTCTTTAGAGTTCCCATGGTGATAGAGGCTGCTTGTTAATTTCAATACACTTTAAAGCTGATGTCTCAAATAATAGCAATTTATGTATTTATTTATTTAAAACATTTACATACAGGTAAAAAAATTATATGCTTTCAACTGTTCGTTTAGTGATCTTTTGAAGTTACAATGGCATTTGAAAAAAGTGACTTATGACCATTTTTCACACTTATGACCATTGCAGCATCCCCATGGTCACATGATCAAAATGTGGACGTTTGGCAACTGGTTCATATTTATGTCGATTGCTGTTTTCCGGGGTCATGTGATCATCTTTTGCAACCTTCTGACAAGCAAAGTCAATGAGGAAGCTAGAGTCACTTAACAACTATGTTACTAACTTGACAACTGCAGTGACTCACTTAACGACTGTGGCAAGAAAGGTCGTCAAATGGGGCAAAACTCACTTAACAACTGTCTCACTTAACAACAGAAATGTTGGGCTCGATCGTGGTCATAAGTCAAGGACTATCTGGAGTTGCCCATCGTGCAACCAACTCTGGGCGACTCCAAATCAAAAGTTAAAACAACATATAAAAATTAAAACTACATATAAAGCTATTGGACAAGGGCCTGAGGAGACCATGTGAAAAAATGATTACAAGTAGCCAGGTCTAGCAAACAAGTGATTTTCCTAAGCTTCTAATTGTGTATAAATTTGTGGTGGAAAGTACCACATATTAATAACAACCCTGTTGTTAAGAGTAAAAGTACAAGTACAAAAGTACAAGTAGACAACAGGGTTGATCTGAAGCTTTTACTCTCTATAGTGCTTCTCTTTCCAGAAGTGAGCTGGAAGAATAGGATAGGATAGGATAAGATAGGACAGGACAGGACGGGATAGGATAGGATAGGACAGAACAGAAATAGACTAGACTAGACTAAACTAGACTAGACTAGAACAGAACAGAACAGAACAGAACAGAATAGAATTCTTTATTGGCCAAGTGTGATTGGACACACAAAGAATTTGTCTCTGGTGCGTAAGCTCTCAGTGTACATAGAAGCAACAAGTGACAAATCATGATTATATAATCATCAAATACATTCATCATAAATTATAAGATACAACACTCATAGGATAGTCATAGGATACTAAATAAGCAATCAAGGTAAATCATACTAGGATACTAAATAAAACAATTAATATAAATCGTAAGATACAAGCAACAAAGTTATAGTTATAAGAAGATAAGGAACAGGTAATAGAAAATATGAGAAGGATAACAGTAATACAGCCCTACTAGGTAGTTTGACAGTGTTGTGGGAATTAATTGTTTAGCAGAGTGATAGCATGTGGGGGAAAACTGTCCTTGTGTTCAGTTGTTTTGGCGTGCAATGCCCTGTAGCGTCATCTTGAGGGAAGAAGTGGAAACAGTTTATATCCAGGATGTGAAGGGTCTCTAGATATTTTCACAGCCCTCTTTCTTGCTCGTGCAATATACAGGTCCTCAATGGAAGGCAGGAGGAAGGATGCAAGACAAACTGAATGTTTTTTTCCTGTCTACTCCAATGACTTGCTGCCCCCTTCAAATATTTGTCACCTGAGACAGCTGCCATGCCCAGCTTGCAGTAGAGCTGACTCTAGCAAATGAGTGGGAAGGAAATACAGTTCAGTGACAATAAGGTGTTTTCCATCCCCAACTTTACCATGTTCACCAGGAAGAAGGAAAGGTTTGATCAATTCACCGTGTGATGTCTATCAATCCTAAATTCTTTCTCCCAAGATAGCAGGTAAGTAAGTACATCTTTAAAATCGGAACCCTTAAAAGTGCCAGGTGTGATACAGACTCACACTGCACTGCCCTTGACTCTGCACTCCAAACTGTAGTCTTGACTGCTCAACCCATGAAAAAGTCACCTCTGTTGCGTCTTTAGCCAAACATTAGCAGGACCCGGGAAGCACCATGGTGCATGAATTGAAGCCTTGGGAGGAAAGATCTCTCAGAAGAAGGCTGATGTTCCTAAAGTGCCTGACTTCTGGAATCAGATAAAAATAACACTAATGAAGGCGAATATACATGTCCCAGGATAATGTTGCAGGATCCAATCTTGGGTCGGTCCTCAGCAAGTAAAACCTCTGGTCCCAGTGGATCCTGCAAGAATAACCCTGAGGATATTTAGTGGAACTGGAAACTTCCAGCGTGAAAATCTCTGGAGCAGCCAAGTGCTACAGTACCCAGAGGGTCTTTATTGTCAAGTTAAACCTCCTTTCCTGGAAACTCAGCTTCGTGTTGGGTTCTTACAATGTTCTACTTTTAAATCTTGACTGTCAGTGAAGAATGCAGTGCATCTTAAATGCTGGATTAATCTGAGGTGAAGATTTCACCTATGGATGCCACTGCAAATAATTCTGCTAATTTTGATTCTGGAGGATTAACGGCTTTGCTAAAATCTTCAGGCCAGCATAGATCAAGAAAGATCAATAAATAATTTCTGTTTTGAATTTTATGGTGATGTTTTGTGATCTTTTTTCCTTCCTTCCTTCCTTCCTTCCTTCCTTCCTTCCTTCCTTCCTTCCTTCCTTCCTTCCTTCCTTCCTTCCTTCTTTCCTCCCTCCCTCCCTCCCTCCCTCCCTCCCTTCCTTCCTTTCCTTCCTTCCTGAATTTCAAATAAACATTATAATGATGTTGCTTGGATTTCTTCAGACCACATGGTCTCTTGTTATGTAAGCTGCTTCGGATTCTGTATGTCTGTAAATAATCATCTTAAAATTAGGCTAATACATAAATAATAAAACAAGCAAATCTTTTCCATGGAACTCATCTTCTTCCATGGAGCACCATTTTATATATCCGATGTCTGAAAGAAGTAAAAGGAATCCCAGGTCTGGCAGGGTGGAGGGGGAAATGAACTTTGTCTAACAAAGCTTGCTGTTACACCCCTGTCAGGCTAAAATCGAAAACACATGGTGACTAGAGGGAGAATGATGGAGGGAGAAAGATGAGGGGTTTCTTTTTTTAGGCCTTTTGTGTCTTTCTGAAAATGTCAACAGACAGCAAGAAAAATGTCAAGGAACAACGATATTCTAAGTGCTTGTTTGTGACATATTTACAAAGTCTTGGGAACAAGAAATAGCAAACTGGTGAACTGGAGACTGCTTTCCCTTCCCAATTAAAAATAATCTGAGCTGGCAAGGCTAAACCAGCTCACACTGTGTATGACTTTAATACATCCAAGATGTCTCTCTCTCTCTCTCTCTCTCTCCCTTCCTCTCCTACCTCCCTTCTTGCAATGTCAACATCTGGCATAAACTTTTCCATTCAAATTGTCCCTTTCAAACCCGAACTGACATGGTTGAGAAGAGAAAACCTATTTTCCAAAGCATCAGGAAGGCAAGACAAGAAACAACAGATGGAAACTAAACAAGGAGAGAAGCAACCTAGAACTAAGGAGAAATATCCTGACAGTTAGAACAATTGATCAGTGGAACAACTTGCCTCCAGAAGTTGTGAATGCTCCAACACTGGAAGTTTTTAAGAAGAGATTGGACAACCATTTGAATGAAAGGGTTTCCTACTTGAGCAGGGGGTTGGACTAGATGACCTCCAAGGTTCCTTCCAACTCTGTTACTCCATGTTCTAAGAGTGATGAATCAAAACCTAAAGTTAGATCTGGATACAGGTAATCCTTGACTTACAAACAGTCACTTAGTGACTATTCGAAGTTACACAGACCTATCCTAGGGCTATTTATAACTCAGACTGGATGGTTTTTCACACACACACACACAGACACACATCCACAGTCATGTGATCAAACTTCACATGCTTGGCAATATGTCCATCATCACCACTGAAACTGTTTAAAACTGAGAGGCCAGTTCAGTATTGGAAATAAGGGAGTCCTTCTCTCTTACTTTTGGAGTCATAAAAACTCAATTTGGAGGTTAAAACAGTAGGTTATAGCCACAATTTAGATCAGGGGTATTCAAACTTGGCCCTTTTATGACTTGTGGACTTCAACTCCCAGAATTCCTCAGCCAGCATGCCTGGCTGAGGAATTCTGGTAGTTGAACTCCACAAGTCATAAACTGGCCAAGTATGAAGACCCCTGGTTTAGATTCTTGTTAAGTTATTGATTGTTGTATATTGTTGTCAGAATTTGTGTTGCAAGGTGGGTAGTAAATCTTCAATCACAGCATGAGGTCTATATATGTAATATTAGTACATAACATTTGTAATACAAGCATGCTAAGTACTAAAAGGAAGAGATGTGTAGCTTGCTTATTTTAATAAAAGTTAGAATATATCCAGAGTTATAACTTCTTAGAAGTATGGTTACCATAATCCAGGATGTTAATAAAACTTGCCTTATTTCTAATAGAGAATGAAGTGAATATATTTCACCACACCCTAACCAACTTCACTTTTGGGAAACAACAGCAACTACTGGAAGCATGATCAAGATTATATTTTTACAAAGGAAGATCTTAAAATTCTGGTTGTTGTGCTTGTGTGAACATGCTAGAATTAATAAGAAAAGCAAAGTTAGAGCATGAGAAAAAGAAACAACGTGATGTACACTCTACTTTAAAATTCCTTCACATCTCATAAGATAAACAGTATCATAGTACTGATTTACATTTGCCACCACACGTAACACTCATTCGACACCCACCCTGCCAAATCTATGCCAGTGAAATTGCCTTCTCCCATCTGTGGCTAGTCAGAACAGAAGGAAGAGGACAATAAATGGATATTCCTTTCTTGATCGCTCTAGAAATGTTTTCTTGTTAGGGCAATTTGTTTTAGAAATCCTGTTTTTATGGAGCAGGGGTAGAAACTCATAATTTGACAGACTTCTAGTTCATAGAAGAATGGAGATATCTTTCGAAGCCAATATTCTTTGTTAACAATCCTGAAATTAGACCCCATGGAACTGGATGATGTACACCAGTGTTTTTCAAACTTGGCAATCTTAAGATGCGTGGATTTTCAACTTCTAGAATTCCCTAGCCAGTATTTTGTGAGTTGAAATCCACATACCTTAAAATGGATGTGCATTAAGTTGCATTTGTATCAGTTCTTTCTCTAAGAAGCTGAAGTTGGTCCCCCTACCCTTTTCTCTATACCAGGGGTGTCAAACTGCCAGCCCGCAGGACGGACGCGTCATCCGGAAGCCACGCCCACCCCATTGCCGGCAATGGCAAAACCGTCCCGATACATTGCGCGACGTCACGTGACGTCGCGGGTTTGACATGTCTGCTCTACACCATTAAATGCAGAATAGCCTTAAGTAATTTCCACACTAACGATTTATAGGGTCTTCATTGCATCATCCAACCATCACTAAAATGATATAAAGCCTGCCCACATTAATGTTAATTTGGCATAACAATGATTGGGTGACTCAGTCTAGTCCAGTAGTGTCCAACCTTGGCAACCTTAAGATTTGTGGACTTCAGCTCCCAGAATTCACGTTGGCTGACTTGGAAATTCTGGGAGTTGAAGTCCACAAGTCTCAAAAGTTGTTAAGGTTGGACACTCCTAGTCTAGAAGATACTGTGAACTGCTAGCATGGAATTGAGTTTGATGCACTATCTGGCACATTATACGGAGAATAACGGAGAACTTTAAACCACGTTTCCTGTTAAACTGGCCACAGACCATTCTTTCTGACTAATATTTAGCCCCCTTTTCTATAGGGCTCGTGAGTCTTCAATCATAGCTTCAAATTCAAATTCAAAATATTTATTACAGTCAAAGACCAGTACAATTAAAAATACACACAAAGTATCTAGTTAAAAGTTCTAGAATAAAATAGTGACAAATAAATAAAATCTATGTTAATGTCACAATTTAGCAGCCTATTTTTCAGTTGCACATAATAAACAAGAGTACAGCCTAAGCTATAATGTAATATTAATCCTTAAATTGTAAAAGCTTAGAGTTATTAGGTGCTAAAATACAAGAGGGTGATAATATCAAAAGATTCGGTGCATTAAATCTTGGCTTCTTTCTGTTATATAAACTTTACTTCCCAGAATTCTCAGAAACTGTCGTGCTGATTGAGGCATTTTGGAATTTGCTGTGCACATCTGAAGTGTGTTCGTGTTTGGGAAGGCTGAACAATTGAAAAACCTCTTCCACGAAACTGCTAAAAGAATGTGGTGTCCAACTTGGTTTTATTAAATATTGGAAAGGAAATGTTCATAATTTCCAGTAAATCAGAGGACGTCCTTATCCTGCTATATTTATCTACAAGCTGGCTTTTTTCAAGAACTGTAAAATAAGGCCCGTTACACTGCATATTTTTTTATGCACAAAAGCTTCAAGATAAATTACTTATCTTCTTGATCACTGGCTTCCCCTGAAAACAGAAAACATCAACGTGTCGTAACTCTCCTTGTGGAAAAAGAAAAACCTGTCCCACTTCCTGACAGTGGTTCTTTAGCTCAAGAAATTTTATTCTGGAGACAAGGGAGGACCTCTTCCTAATCCATCTATTTCTTTTATTTTATTTCATACGGTGTAACATAATACAGGTGGTCCTCGACTTACAACCACAATTGAGCCCAACATTTATGTTGCTAAGTGAGAAATTTGTTGAGTTTTGCCCCACTTTACAACTTTTCTTGTCACATTTGTTAAGTGAATCACTGCGTTAGTAACACAGTTGTGTAAGTCAGGGGTCTTCAAACTTAGCCCTTTTATGACTTGTGGACTTCAACTCCCAGAATTCCTCAGCCAGGCACGCTGGCTGAGGAATTCTGGGAGTTGAAGTCCACAAGTCATAAAAGGGCCAAGTTTGAAGACCCCTGGGTTAAGTGAATCTGGCTTCCCCATTGACTTTGCTTGTCAGAGGGTTCCAAAATGTGATCACATGACTCTGGGACACTGCAACTGTTATAAATATGAACCAGTTGTCAAGTATCTGAATGCAAATCACGTTACCACAGGGATGCAGCAACGGTCGTAAGTGTGAAAAACCTCCATAAGTCACTTTTTCAGTGCTGTGGTAACTTTGAACGGTCACTAAACGAACTGTTGTAAGTCGAGGACTACCTGCACAGCATTAATGCATCTGAAAAGAGCTGTTGTTTTTATATCCATGCTGCTGCTTCATGCCGGGAGATCCTCGTGAAATCCAGCAGCCGGAGTGGGTAGAACTATGTAGCCGTGACAAAGTCACGTTGCCTGGGATGCACCACAAGGATGCTAGTCTACATTGCACCCCTCCCTATTCCATAGGAGGACCTGACTGATTCACAATTTAAATTTTATTGTTTTTATTGTCAAGTTATATCCTGCTTCTTCTCTGGAGCTCAAAGGGGATTACCTCTTAGTTAATATAACAGAATAGCAGAGTTGGAAGGAACCTTGGAGGTCTTCTAGTCCCACCCCCTGCTCGGGCAGGTATTTTTAATGGCTTGTTTGCCAGAAAGAACTTTCAAGAATAAGGATTCTCTGAACTTTCCTTCCAGAATGGCTATTAAAAGGGTGTTAAAAAGTGCTGAGAGGGATTTCTCATATATAAATAAAGGAAAGATCAATGATATTCTGAATCCAGGTAGCAAAACGTTTCAAAATACTTAACAACAAGAAGAGTTCCACTTACGTTTCAGACTGATTGAGACATCCTTTTGGCCTTTAGGTTACCTTTTCTTGAATTAAAAACAGCCCATTCAAACTTACCAGGGCCAGACAGTTTACAGAAATAGAGCAGCAACTGGGGAAAGGAAAAGGTGATGCATTAAGAGAAATGCGTCATCACACAAAAAGGTCAACAGAGGACATTGAACTAAAGATCCTGATCCTTGCAGAACATCTCACTGTAAGGGAGAAAAGCTGGAATAAGAAGACATGTACATCACTGCCGGCATTTCCTTCTTATGTGTCTTCAACTTTAAATCAGATTTAGGCCAGATGTCCTTTCAAATAAACTTCTGGTTCACAGCATGCCATCCTTCAGATGTGTTGGGAGCGACAATTGTCAGAGTGAATTCTACAGTAGGAGTTCAGTTGCTAACCATTGTGGGAAGGATCCAGAGAAGGAAATATTTTGGGAAATATTAAAAAGGCAGAATATATTTCCCCAAAGGCAGAATATATTTCCCCAAAGGATTTTAACGCCCCCCCCCCCAAGTCTCTCTGCCCCAGACAGAAACCAGATCTGCAGAAATGCAGATGTGATAATCTTGTCAGAAAGATTGGAGTCAGGAAGCTGGGATTAGAAAGATCCCTAAAATCAAAAATCCCTCACACTAAAAACATCCAACAGTCATCAGCCCCAGCCCCAGGGAAGCAGGATATGATGTTTGGGACATAATAGGATTAACCCACCACCATCAGAATACCAGAAGGGCACATTCAGACTCAGGTCAAAGGAACAACTACAAACAAAAGCCCAAGAATGTATAAAAACCCACTCTCTACATGTGGTCAGGTTTTTTTCCAGAGCCATCTTTCTGTCTGGCTATCCTCTTCAATAAACTAAAACCTTTTTTCTAAAGCAGTCTCCATGTTGTTTATTCCCGGCTTGGACTGGACCCTGATGAAGATTTTTCCTTCAACACCATATTTGGAAAATATCGTCATGAGCAACCAAACTATAGGTACTCTGCACAGAAACCAATCTGAATAATGGGTAATTTTGTGAAATTCTCTCTTCAAAATGCATGAGATAGAACTAGGCTTACCTATGTTTCCAAACCTGACATTACAGGTAGCCCGTGAGCCCCAAATTTTTGTTGCTAAGTGAAACATTTGTCAAAGTGAATTTTGCCGCATTTGATGACTTTTCTTGCCATTGTTGTTAAGTGAATCCTAGCAGTTGTTAAGTTAGTAACATGGTTGTTAAGTGAATCTGCCTTCCTCGTTGACGTTGCTTGTCAGAAGGTTGCAAAAGGGGATCACGTGACCCTGGGACACTGCAACTGTCATAAATATGAGTCAGTTGCCAAGCGTCCGGATTTGGATGACATGACCGGGGGGATGCTGCAATAGTCTTAAGAGTGAAAAATGTCACAAGTCACTTTTTCCAGTGCCGTTGTAACTTAAACGGTCACTAAATGAACTGTTGTAAATCGAGGACTACCTGTATTTTATTTATTGGATTATTTCAGACCCAGTGCCACTTCTTGGTACCCTAAGTCAGTTGGGCCTTACCTACCCTGGGTCTTGGGAAGAAATGTTGCTAGTCATATGGTTGCAAAAGGGGGTCACGTGTCCCCAGGGACACTGCAATTGTCATAAATATGAATCAGATGCCAAGCATCTGAATTTTGATCACACGATCATGGGGATGCTGCAAAGGTCGTAACTGTGAAAAACCATCATAAGTCACTCTTTTCCGTGCCATTGTTACTTTGAACAGTCACTAAACAAACCGTTGTACTTTCATCGTAAGAAGTTGCATTCTTGTTTTTAACTTGCCTTTCACAGCAGAATATATTGAGAGATTCATGAAAAGAGAAATGCTGGATGCAGCACTGGGAAAACGTAGCAGTGTCTAAAAAAAAAAAAAAGCCACTTCAACACACTCTTCACTTCAAACGATGGTATGAATAATGCCTTACAGTGACAATGCCAAGCTTTTTCAACTTATGCACCAGAAAATATTCCAGTAAAAAAACAGTGGGGGCGAGAAGTGTGTGTGTGTGGGGGGGGGGTAGAGAGATGGATCATCAGTCACTTAATCATAATTGCAGCAGCCATTGTTCTCTTTTTCCCAGAGGCTATTCAATCTGGAACTGTTTTCCTTTCTTAGCTGTTTGCTGGCAATTTTTTGACAGTTTCTTCTCTTTTTCCTTTCCACCTACATCGGCATGTTGTTAAACTGCATTGTTGCCGCACACAGCACGCACCTCAAGCAATACCTTCTTGGCAACGTTTCCTTCGACAACTGCCTCGTTCTGAACCTGGCAGCAAGTGATGATCAAAGAATGGAGTAACTTTAAAATAATAATAATAATAACAGCAACAAGTAACACGTGCTTCTCCAAGTAGCCATTGCTGAATCTATGCACCTTGTGGCAGAAGTCACTAAGGGTTTTCGGTTCTTCTTATATGGTGATCAGATCCAATGTTTCCTAGATCTGCCCCCAAAGCACTTCAGCTGTTGCAGAAAGGGGAAGTAATTTAAGAGAAAAGGAAGAGAAATTTGGCCAGGAAAGAAAATAAGGGTCACAAGTGTGCTAAAATGCAAATCCACCAGAAGCGAGGAATCAGATGGCACAATCCCAGGATTTATTTATATATTTATTAGGGACATGGTGGCCCAGTTGTTAAAGACACTGAGCTTGTCAGCTGGAAAGCTAATAGCCTAGGTTCAAGACCCGAGCACCACACAACAGGGTGAGCTCCCATTCTTTGCCCCAGCTCCTGCCCACCTAGCAGTTTAAAAGCATGCAAATGCAAGTAAATTAAGAGGTACCACTTTGGTGGGAAAGTAACAGCATATAGCCATACTGGCCACATGACCAGGAGAAATGTCTTTAGACAACGCTGGCTCCCTCAGCCAAGAAATGGAGAATAGAATAGAATAGAATAGAATAGAATAGAATAGAATAGAATAGAATAGAATAGAATAGAATAGAATAGAATAGAATAGAAGAGTAGAGTAGAGTAGAGTAGAGTAGAGTAGAGTAGAGTAGAGTAGAGTAGAGTAGAATAGAATAGAATAGAATAGAATAGAATAGAATAGAATAGAATAGAATAGAATAGAATAGAATAGAATAGAATAGAATAGAATAGAATAGTTGGAAAGGACCTTGGAAGTCTTCTAGTCCAATCAGACAGGAAACCCTACCCCATTTCAGACAAATGGTTTTCCAATCTCTTCCTAAAAACTTCCAGTGTTGGAGCATTCACAACTTCTGGAGGCAGGTTGTTCCACTGATTAATTGTTCTAACTGTCAGGAAATTTCTCCTTAGTTCTAGGTTGCTTCTCTCCTTGATTAGCTTCCATCCGTTGCTTCTTGTCCTGCCTTCAGGCACTTTGGAGAATAACTTGACTCCCTCTTCTTTGTGGCAGCCCCTGCGATATTGGAACACTGCTATCATGTCACCTCTTGTCCCTCTCTTCATTAGACTAGACATACCCAATTCTAGCAACCGTTCCTTACATGTTTTAGCCTCCAGTCCCCTAATCATCTTTGTTGCTCTTCTCTGCACTCTTTCCAGAGTCTCAACATCTTTTTTACATCATGGTGACCAAAACTGGATGCAGTATTCCAAGATGAGCACTGTGCCCTAGAGTCAGATATGACTGATAGGGAAACCTTTACCTTTATCCCACCTTTATTATTTTTACAAATAACTCAAGGTGGCTAACATATCCAGCACAGCTTCCTCCTTCTATTTTCCCCACAACAACAACCCTGTGAGATGGGTTGGGCTGAGAGAGAGTGACTAGCCCAGTTTTTCATGACTAAAGTGGGACTTGAACTCCTGATCTCCCACTTTCTAGCCTCATGCCTTAACCACTGGGCCAAACTGGCTTTCTATATTATGGCTGGCAGTCCCAGGTTCAGTCAGCTGCAATGCTTGGCCTATGTGAAAAGTCAAGCTGTTTAACAGATTGAAAACATTTGTGTAGCTTCCTTCCCCTCCACAGCATTAGGAAAAGGACAACTGCCCATGAAACAGCAGTCGCCTCCTCTCCAGTGGCTATTCACTGCCCCATGGAGCCATTTCTTCCTGGGTTGCTGGACTGATATGTTCTCCATTGTTTCAATTGACCCAACAGTGACCTGTTAAATCAAATAATTATCCTGGCCTATACAGGTAATCCTCAACTCATGAGGGTAATTGAGCCTGGAATTATGCTTGTAAGCCAGGGATCTTCAAATTTGGCCCTTTTATGACTTGTGGACTTCAACTCCCAGAATTCCTCAGCCAGGCACGCTGGCTGAGGAATTCTGGGAGTTGAAGTCCACAAGTCATAAAAGGGCCATGTTTGAAGACCCCTGTGGTAAGCCATGCTAGTCATGAAGCGGGTCATCATGTAACTGTGCCCAACTTAATGATCTTTTTTTGTGGCAGTTGTTAAATGAAAAGTCATAAAGCAAATCCATATTCACCAATGGGCGCTTTCTGCCAGAAACTGGCAATAAATACCAGAAACTGACTAAAAATGCCAAAAACCTCAGCCACATAACAATCATACTATAAATGTGTCAAAACCCGGTAGTAAGTAGCTCTGAGGAGATACATCATACCTGAGTGGTCGCTAAGCGACTGGTTGTTAAGCAAGGACTTCAGGTATTGTTTCTTGCAATCTCAACCGTCTGACAAAACCCATTTTGAAGACTCGAATTTCCTGGGAATTCCTTGAACTCAATCTCATAAAGAGGGCTGCATAGGATGGGCCTGTGTCCTTCCTGTCAGACGACAATCCTTTATAGAAGTGGTTCTCAAACATTTTGGCATCAGGACTCCTTTGCATTCTTAAAAATTGAAGTCCCCAACTTTAGTGTATGTGGGTTATATCAATCAATATTTACGATATTTGACATTAAGATTGAGAAAATTTGAAATATTTACTTGACTTTGCGAACCTCCGGGAGGGTCTTGAGGAACCCCTGGTGGTCTCCACACCACACTTGAAGAACCTCTATTCTATTCCAAGGGCTGTCAGGAGAAAATCCTCAGAAGACAATCCCCATTTTGAAATTCTGCCCACTTAAAAGAGGAAAAGAAGAGAGGGGAAAAGCTCTCTCTCAAAGGAGGAAATGCCCAACAAAAGTCCCGATGGAGTGTTGCGTTTCTGTTTAAATGTTAGTAATGATTTCTTAATGTTATTCCCATTTCTACCCTCTCTTAGAGAGGCATTTCATCTGAGTTACTGACGCATGAGTGTTTGTCCTGACAGATTTGCACTGGAGAGCACTATGCATCATCGCAATATTTTTCAGTGACGTCAAATCACTGCTGAGACTTTTTTTAAAAAAATGATTGGGCAGAAACAAATGAGCTGCCATTTCAAGGAGCCCATTTCACACATTTGCGATTTATTAGATTTGGCTAATGCACATGTTAGCCATTATATACATACACATACAGAGGGAGAGAGGGAGAGAGGGAGAGGGAGAGAGAGAGGGAGAGAGAGAGGGAGAGAGAGAGAGTGTTGTTCCATTTTGTTCCATTTCTGGAACAAAACGGGCAGCCCTAAACAAACTAAATTCTAGTCAAAATATCCTCAGAAAACCCAACAGTCAATGGAGATAAATTAGGAGTTGTCTTACAACATATAGTTGCAAAAATCACATTGGACGGCAAAGAGGCAGAAAATTGAGAGAATATGTCCATGAACATCAACCAGCAGTCACCAAATATGATGACATCTCCCTAATTCCACAACATACCGATGAGTTCAACCACAATTTCAGTTGGGAAGCTGTAAATTTGTTAGAACAGTGCTCCTCAACCTTGACAACTTTTAAGTTGTGTGGACTTCAACTCTCAGAATTCCCCAGCCAGCCATAATTCTGGACGTTGAAGTCTACACATCTTAAAGATGCCAAGATTGAGAAACATTGTCTTAAACCAAGCCAGATTCTATCAATTATGGATGCTGAACTAGGATGGGAAGAACAGGACACACCTGAAATAAAAAGCATATGAATTTCAAAGCATGTTCTCAAGAAACGTGAATCTATGGTCCTCAGCCTGTCTTCAAAATCTACATGCAAGCAATCACATAGACCACTATTTTAAGCTGTTTCTTCTTTGCATCCTTTAAAAACAGAGAGAGAGAGAGAGAGAGAAAGAGGGAGGGAGGGAGGGAGGAGGTTGCTAGGAATAAAATAAAAAAGAAGGGGGGAGATATTTGAAATAAAACAAACTCCATCTCCACTTGGGAATTGCAGGAGTCCCTGCATATCTGTGTCAAGTTGGGGTTACTGTCATGGGAAAGTGCTGCCAATTATTCACATTTTGCCAAATCTGTATCAGTATTAAAGACAACACTAATTTTCCAACCGACTGAAGTGTTCCCCTTGGAAGTAATATTAACGAAGCACTTTCAAAGACAAAAGGAAAGAGACAGTGTGTGTAAAACCAGTGTTTAGATGATGGGAATAGCCTGAAGGACATTGTCTCACACTAATAAATGAGGCCATAAACTGAATTACAGCCCAGATTAGTAAATTAGTTATCCAAAGAGACATGTCATTTATAAAGCTTAATGCTCTTGTTGCACAAAATAAGAAGAGGGCATTGGATTCCCATTTCAAAAACTGCTTTTTAAGGGGCTTGTCAATCTTAGGAATCAATATAAACCTAAAGCCAGGTATTGCTTGCTTTTTAAATTGTGGATTTTAACTCTTTCCAAAGGTTTAATAAACAAGAAAAATCCAAAGGATGAGGCATCTTTTAGGGCAGAAAGATTTGAATTTTTAAAGTGGTGCAAGATAACTGTGGTTCATAAATATGAATCAGTTGTCAAGCATCCCAATTTTGATCACAGAATAACAGAATAATGGAGTTGAAAGGGACCTTGGAAGTCTTTTAGTCCAATCCCCTGCTCAGGCAGGAAATCCTGTACCATTTCAGAAAAATGGTTATCCAAACTCTTCTTAAAAATTTCCAGTGTTGGAGCATCCACAACTTCTGGAGACAAGTTGTTCCACTGATTAATTGTTCTGACTGTCAGGAAATTTCTCCTTAGTTCTAGGTTGCTTCTCTCCTTGGTTAGTTTCCATCCACTGCCGCTTCTCCTGCCTTCAGGTATTTTGGAGAATAGGTTGACTCCCTCTTCTTTGGGGCAATCCGTTAGATATTGGAAGAGTGCTATCATGTCTAGTCCTTCTTTTCATTAAACTAGGCATACCCAATTTCAGCAACTGTTCTTTGTATGTTTTAGCTTCCAGTCCCTTAATCAACTTTGTTGCTCTTCTCTGTACTCTGTATGCTGTACTCACACAAACATGGGGATGCTGCAGTGGTCGTAAGTGTGAAAAACAGTCATAAGTCATTTTTTCCAGTGCCACTGTAACGTTGAACGGTCACTAAATGAATGGCTGTAAGACAAGCACTAGATGTGTTGAAAAGAAAAGCAAAGAACGCAGCAGCCTGGCCCAACCACTTCCATCTGTTCCTAAAGAACTAAGATGGTCAGATAAAAAAAAAAAACACTTTTGAACCAAAGCTGGAACACACATGTGCAGGCTGGGAGTGACAGGAAGACAACTTCATCTATTTCTATGCTCAGGAAGCCAGGAATGGCCTGGTGATGGAGCAATCAGGAAGCGCATGTCTGCCCTTCCTGAACATTTTCGGTCTTTCTTTGGAATTCCTTTGATGTTTCTTCTGGAAAAGAAGAAGGAGTCTCTACTTGTACTGATAAAATCTCTGGCTGCTACAAAGAACAAGTTCCATTAGACCTCCTTTGTATGCGAGACTGGCCCCAAATAATTCACTAACTAAGGATGTTCTGTTCACAGGACAGACATGAAGACGAGGCAGTTGGTGCAAAAGATGTTCTTTATTGAGTACATTTGCTGAACAGAAGCATGTCGATAGATTGAACAGAACTAACACAGAATTAAGCACTCACAACAACAACCTGGCCACACTGGCCACTCCTTCTTATATTCCCTAGCAAGGGAATGCTCAGCCAATCGATGCAGGCTATTCTCCCACCTCACGCATGCGCACGAGGCTGGAGACAGCCTGTCTGGGTCCCGGGCAGACACGTGGTCTGTCCGGGTCTCTGCAATGGTCCCGGGCAGACATGTGGTCTGTCCGGGTCTCTGCAACTTGTTTCCAGTCTTCCTGGGCCTTGCTGAATGACTCAGCAAGGCCCAGTCTCTCTGCAGACTTTCTGAGCCTTGCTGAATGACTTCAGCAAGGCCCAGTACATAACAAAGGACATTTCCCCAATGGCTGAATTAAAGTGCTCTCCACCCATCCTTGAGACAGCAGAAAAGAAGACCAAGGTGGCATTTGCTGGTGCCATTGCTGATCCCTATCCATGCCAACCCAAGGATAAAATGTCTCTGCCTCTTGTGTTATGGGATGACAATACTGTAAAGGTCTCATTATAGGTAATCCTTGACTTAACCACGGCAGTGGAGCCCAAAATTAGGAACTGGGCCATGCAAGCGAGCAAAGCTTCATCTGCACATGCATGGGATCTAGGCAGTGCATAAAACCACACACACACACACACACACACACACACACACCCTGGTCCCTGGTGCCCAAGAGGTAGTTTGGGCCCCTGCTCTATAGGGTACAAAATTAAACATGGCATCTTTTTGCAAATTTGAATGCGTGTTTACAAGTAGTTCTCAAATTTATGGCCAGTCACTTAGCATCCATTCAAACTTACAACGCACCCTGAAAGGGGGACTTGTGATCCTGCTTCGCACTTCCAATGTCTGCCCCCCCCCTCAGTCACTCAGCAACCAGCTCAAATTTAAAGCCATTTGCACCAGCCCGTGGTCACGTGACCCCGATTTACAATGTTTTTGCTGGAAACTGGCATTCACTTCCAGTTTCCATCAAAGACTGCCCTTTATGAACAATTTAACACTTTACAACTATTAAAAAATGTAAAACGACTGCCACGTTTGCTTTATGACCAACACATTTGCTTATCAGTCACCAAAAAAGTCACCATAAAATCAGGTCCAGCCATGTGGTGACCCACTTTATGACAATCATGACTTATGACCATAATTGGGCAGTACTACTTAGGTAAACTTGCATATGGACTTAAAATAAGAAAACATGCATATGTGTGGCAGATGCAAAAATTAGGAGCCCCTTTCCCCCATTATTTTTTGCCACTTCCTTTGAAACAAGGAGCAGCTTTTAGATACTTCCTTTGATCAGAACAGATCTTATGATTCTTGCTTTTGGATTCCCCATCCTACCCCCCCCACACACACACACACACTCATTTTAGAAATTTGTTAGTCTATATTCCAAAGGCATTTCAGCATCTGTTTATCCCCTTATGCCAGTGATGGCGAACCTTTTAGAGACCGAGTGCCCAAACTGCAACCCAAAACCCACTTATTTATCGCCGGGTGCCAGGTGGGCGTGGCCCACTGGGTGGGCGTGGCTGTGGTGGTCATGGCAGAATGGGTGGGTGTGGCCAAGGTGGGCATGGTCATCTCAATGTTCCTCCTGTGGGGGCTGGACAGGGTTGGGGGAGATCCAGGGGGTCTCTGGCAGGTGGGGCGGTGGGAGGAGGCTCATCCTGCGCGGAAAGGCCAGGCAAGGCGAGGCAGTGCGGGTGTGCCATTGTCGCAGGGCAAGGCGATGCAGGGGCCAGGGCGGCTGCTGCCTGACACCATCGGACCCTGCACACAGAGGCCAGCGAGTGCATGGGGGCCAACGGTGTCTGTCAGCAGCCACAGCCTGCTGGCCCCTCAACCGGCGCACTCTAGGGCTCCGCAGCCCGCTGCCAGCAGTTCAGAGAAGCCGCCTCTGAGCTCGACGGCCAGCCAACAGCTGAGGAGGCGATGCAGTGGGTCGTGCCCGGGAAAAGGAGAGCATGCGAGGCCAGGAGGGATGGGATGTGGGGGAGGGAAACCAGCTGTGCTGGGATGCATCTGGCCATGTGGGACCTCAGCGAGTTAGCGGGCGGCTGCTTGAAGAGGGATGGTTGCCATCTCCGGGGCATGGCACAAGTGCCCACAGAGAGGGCTCTGAGTGCCACCTCTGGCACCCGTACCATAGGTTCGCCACCACTGCCTTATGCGTTCTAACATGAATTCAGTTCAGTCTAATTTGTACACTCATAGGATCTAGTTGACATCTCCCTTTATGACATGTTTGTCTTTACTATTACTTGCTGAATAGGCTGGGTTAATGTTAGGGGTAGGCAGTGCTCTCAGTTTGATTCCAGAAAGGTGCTTTGGGATATTACTAAGGACCACATGATCCCAATAAGGCTGCTTTAGCAATAGCACTTAGACCAGAGATAGGCAACCTTGGCTCTTTTATGACTCATGGACTTCAACTCCCAGAATTCCTGAGCCAGCATGGCTCAGCTTGGAAACCTCTCCTTTCCCCTCAGCACGGCTGGCTCAGGAATTCTGGGAGTTGAAGTCCACCAGTCATAAAAGAGCCAAGGTGGCCTACCCCTGACTTAGACTTATATACCACTTCAGAGTGCTTTACAACCCTCTCTAAGCAGTTTACAGAGTTAGCATATTCCCACAACAATCTGGATCCTCATTTTACCGACCTCGGAAGGATGGAAGGCTGAATCCCAACAGGATCGAACTCCAGGCTGTGGGTAGAATTTGCTTGCAATACTGCATTCTAACCACTGCGCCACCAGGACTCTTAAAAAGTTGGTCACAAATACTACGTTCATACTCCTGCGTACTCCAAAACTTCTGAAATAATTTCCAAACTGCTGAAGGACTCTAATTTTTTTTGCTGTTGTTGTTTTGTTTTTATATCTACTTTCTGGTTATTCATTTGTCTGTTTGCTGAATTTTTTTTACAAGAAGTAATGATGTGTGATGGCTGGCTTAGAAGCTAAACAGATGGGGAAAATATGTTGATTAAAAACAAAGAGCACCCGTGTGGTTGTTATGAGGTTCTGTTCCAGGTAGCAAAAGAATTTGTGTTGGGGTGTGTGTGTGTATGTCTCTTGCTCTGTGTATGTCTCTATGTGTGTATCATATCACAGAACTTCACTTGGAACCTTTACTAAAAACTCTGCACCCTTAGCTGAAATTTGAAATTGTTTTCTTAATAGAGGTCAATTGGCTGGCTCCAGAAAATTTGGTAGCAAAGAACACTGTTAAAGATTAATAGCAATATTAAAAAAATGACTTCACCTTGCCTTAAATGTCCTATCCATTCACTACCATCATAACTAAGATGATCAAAGGCCTGGAGACTAAAATATACGAAGAACGACTGCAGGACTTGGGTTTGGCTAGTCTAAAGAAAAGAAGAAACAGGGGCGACATGATAGCAGTATTCCAATATTTGAGGGGCTGCCACAAAGATGAGGGGGTCACGTTATTCTCCAAAGCACCAGAGGGCAGGACAAGAAACAATGGTTGGAAACTGAACAAAGAGAGAAGCAATCTGGAATTAAGGAGAAACTTCCTGACAGAGAGGACAATTAACCAGTGAAATAGCTTGCCTCCAGAAATCGTGGGCGCTCCATCACTGGAGATTTTTAAGAAGAGCTAGACAGTCACTTATCTGAGGTGGTATAGGTTCTCCTGCTTAAGTGGGAGGCTGGACTAGAAGACCTCCAAGGTCCCTTCCAGCTCTATTCTATTCAATTCTAATGGTCATGCAATAAAACAATTGCCCATTCCTGAGAACCCAACTGGAAAATAAAAGTGGGGGCATATTTTCAATGGAAAATTCAAATTTTCTTCCAGGCTCTCTATCCCTATTAGACCCACATGTATATTTTGAAATAGGATTAAGACTGGTGGGAAAGGATAAATCCTACAGGCATAATTCTTCAGTGTGGACTGAGTTGGTTGAGAAAATCATGGGTGATTTATTGGAGATTAGCAGATCAGAGTTGAGGAATGTAAAGAGCTTTATGCCAGTATCCCTCCCTGAAAATTTGGTTCAGACTTATGCCTGCTCAATTACATGCATACAAGAAAAGAAATGGAAAATGAGCCGCTCACATTGCTTTTCCCTTTTTACAGGAATGAAAACAGATGTAAGGAATGAGGCATGGAAAGCATCTCATTTTCACATGTTAGTTCTGATCTCCTTAGTTTAAAAGGAGTGGGCAGCAAATGCTTAAAATATATCTAGGTTAGAGAAAGCATTATTGTAGCTAAGTATTCCTTGTGGACATTGTGCTTAAAACACTGCACTTTGGTCTTTCATAATCTCAGATGAAGTCCTATAGACCAGAGGTCCCCAACCTTTTGAGCACCAGGGACCGGTTATGTGGAGAGAGGTTTTTCTGCGGCCCGGAGGAGACAAGGTTTTGTGTGCTGCCTGCATCCTGCGGATGGGGCTTTCCTTGTTTGTGCGGACCGGTTGCTGGCATGCTGAGGCCCGGTACTGGTCCACGGACTGGGGGTTGGGGACCCCTGCTATAGACAGAATGGCTTGGCTTGGCAATCATAGAACCACCATGGCTGGATGGATTCTGGAGCAAATGACATTGGATGAGATCTGGGATTATAAACAATGTGGCCCTTTAGTCAGGCCTGATTTAGGTTACAATTATAAGAAAGGAAGGGCAGGTGAGACATTAGGAGGAAGTTTCCTGACAATAAGAGCTACTGGCCAGTGGAATCAGCTGCCACATTAAGTGCTGAATTCTCATTCACTAGAGCAGGGGTGTCAAACTGCCAGCCCATGGGCCGGATGCGTCATGGCGAAACCGCGCCCACCCCATTGCCAGCAATGGAAAAAAAGTCACGATATGTCGCGACACGTCACGTGATGTTGCGAGTATGACACCCCTGCACTAGAGATAGTCCTCAACTTACAACTGATCACTTAGTAACCATTCAAAGTTACTATGGACCTACCAGGAGGGCTAATTATGATCCAGATTCAAAATTATGACAGCTAGTCTCCTCCTCCATGCTCATACATCTACAGCTCTTGGCAATGTACCATGATCACATGATTGCATTTTATAATAGTTTTGCCCAAAATCATCGTTTATTTCTGATTCAGGGGAAAAACTCACCCAGCATTGTCCGAAAACATTCTCTGTGATCATGTGGCCAGCATGACTATAAGCCAAAGGCGTACAGAATGCTATTGCCTTCCCAGCAAAGTGATACCTATTTATCTACTCGCATTTGTATGCTTTTGAGCTGCTAGGTGAGCAGGAGCTGGGGCAAGGAACGGGAGCTCACTCCCTTGTGCGGCGCTCAGGTCTCAAACCTGGGCTGTCAGCTTTGCAGCTGACCAGCTCAGCATCTTTAACCTCTGAGCCATCAAACCCTCTCTCTCTTTTTTTTTTTTTTTCACAATCTCCAATTAAATTGGAGACCACTTTGGAGTGTCTGAAAGGCAAATGCAATCATATTAATTGCAATCCCTTTTGAAACGATAGCCAAGATCTAGAGGCAGTCCTGTGGGCAAACACATTATCGCCCCAAAAGACTAGGAATATATCGGTGTTGAGAAGAGGGCGAGGGAAATTTGACTGTCCCAGTGTGAGCGCTCTTACCTTCTACGACCAGCTTGGCTGGTTTATTCCTTCTCGTGCACTTTCTAATTAAAACCAATTGCTGAGCATTCATAAAATATACAATCGGTATTCTGATGACTGCAGGCAGATGCATAGCCCTCTCCGGTGAAAGGAGCTTCAGCAAACACAGCCACGTCTGGTCTCATTTCTTTCTTCACATTTCACTACAGGCCTTTGTCAGGTCAATGACTCTTAAAAATAAGGAAAACATGGATCGGTGCCCAGCTTAGATCTTGCTGACAATGCAGTTCCTTTAAGTAGGTATGGAACACTGCTACAACCCAGCGGAAGAGAGAGAGAGAGAGAGAGGGGGAGAGATTAAGTTCTGCAATCCATTATGTTGCATTTAACGGTACATTTAAACCTATAACCTTATCCAGACATTTGTAAACGGTAAAACACGTGGGACATGCCATATAAGCTTTTTAACTACATCAATGTGGATTTGTTTTTTGACTGTTAATTAAAATTTTAAAAAAATCTTTTCCCAGTCTGGCTGTGGTTGCCTTTACTTCCTCGCCTGCCTCTCCATTCTTCGTCATTTTAACAATTCTGAATCTAGTTATTGACAGACAAATACGATGGTTCATCGTACAATCTTTTTTTTTTTAAGTATTTTATTAGTTTTTTATCATTACAATTCATGTACAGGTATAATATAGGGGGTACCTTGCTCAATAGTAGTAACTGTGAGAGGGATCTCGGAGTCCTAGTGGACAATCACTTAAATATGAGCCAGCAGTGTGCTGCAGCTGCCAAAAAAGCCAACACAGTGCTGGGCTGCATTAACAGAGGGATAGAATCAAGATCACATGAAGTATTAATACCACTTTACAATGCCTTGGTAAGGCCACACTTGGAATACTGCATCCAGTTTTGATCACCACGATGTAAAAAAGATGTTGAGACTCTAGAAAGAGTGCAGAGAAGGGCAACAAAGATGATTAGGGGACTGGAGGCTAAAGCATATCAGGAACGTTTGCTGGAATTGGGTATGTCTAGTTTAATGAAAAGAAGGACTAGGGGTGACATGATAGCAGTATTCCAATATCTCAGGGGTTGCCACAAAGAAGAGGGAGTGAAGCTATTCTCCAAGGCACCTGAGGGCAGGACAAGAAGTAATGGATGGAAACTAGTCAAGGAGAGAAAACCTGGAACTGAGGAGAAACTTCCTGACAGTTAGAACAATTAACCAGTGGAACAACCTGCCTCCAGAAGCGGTGAATGCTCCAACACTGGAAGTTTTTAAGAAGAGACTGGACAGCCATTTGTCCGAAATGGTATAGGGTTTCCTGCCTGAGCAGGGGGTTGGACTCGATGACCTCCAAGGTCCCTTCCAACTTTATTATTATTATTATTATATGGGCTTAATGAACAACGTGTTGCCTGGGTTAATTTTTGCTCAGTCATAAAAGTTAAGTTCTTACTCTCTGTCTCGTTTTCCCAACGATTGATAAAATAGGTTCCATGTTTGAAAGTATTCTGTATCTTCTTTTCCTTTAATTCTCAATGTGAGTCTATCCATTGCTGCACAATCCAGTATTTTCTTAATTATCGCTTCCTCTGATGGTATTCTCTCATTTTTCCAGTGCTGCGCAAATACAATCCTCGCTGCTGTTAATACATGTAATGTTAAATATACATTTTGTTTATCAAATTTTTCTGGCATTAAAAGTTCAGGTTTAAAATCTACATGCTTCCCTAATATCTTTTCTAACTAAGTGTGTATTTTTGTCCAAAATTGTTTTGCTTTAATACATGTCCACCACAAGTGATAATATGTACTGGGATTTTGATTACATTTCCAACATTTGCTAGACATATTTTTAAACATGGTGGAAAATGCCATCTATAAAACATTTTATATAAGTTTTCTTTATACGAAGTAGCCATTGGTCTGTTTATAATTTCTTTCCCAAAGATTTTGCCATTTCTCTAATTCTATATTATATCCAAAGTTTTTTGTCCATATAATCATTGTTTCTTTCACTTGTTCGTCTTGCATTTTTAAATTCAATAAAAAATTATATTTTTTTAAAATCATTTTTTCATCAGACGTCAACCACACCTGATCAAACATTGTCTGGTCTTTATAAAAACCATATGTTTTAACATCTTTGTCATACCTCGATTGCATTTGTAATTGGGGCCACCATGATAAGTCAACACCTTGGTCTTCTAGCTCTTGTTTAGATTTTAATTTTCCAACTGTATTCAGAATATCCTTATATATTAATTGTTTTTCAAATTTAACTAGGTTTGGGTGAGCAAAAGTTTCCATCGTTGATAGCTATCCTGGAATAATTTTTTGTTTTTATCTTTTCCCATACAGATAATAATGCATTTCTTATATAATGGTTTTGAAAGTATCTATGAGTTTTATTCTTTTCATACCATAAAAATGCGTCCCACCCAAGTTGTAAGTCATGTCCTTCTAAATATAACAACCTTTTGTTTCTGAGGATTATTCATGCTTTTAGCCATGTTAGCGCACATGCTTGGTAGTATAGGACCCGGTCTGGTAGTCCAAATCCTCCATTTTCTTTGGTTTCTTGTAGCATTTTTAGTTTAATTCTAGCTTTCCTTCCTTGCCAAATAAATTTCAAGATCATTCTATTGGAATCATCAAAAAACTTTTTTTCTATTTTTATAGGTACTGTTTGGAATAAAAAAAGAAGTTTTGGTAAAATATTCATTTTTACAGTAGCTATTCTTCCTAGCACTGATAATTGTAGGTTTTTCCATTTTTCCAAGTCTGTTTTTATTTGGCTTAGTAGTTTTATGTAATTATCTTCTTTTATCGTTACACATCTTGCTGTTAAATATATTCCCAAGTATTTAACTTTCTTAACTATTTGTAGGTCTATTTTTCTGACAATTGTGTTTTTTGCTTATCTGTGAGGTTTTTAACTATAACTTTGGTTTTTTCTCTGTTTATTTTCAATCCTGCTGTTTCTCCAAATTCTTCTATCTTTTTCAGTAATTTGGACGTTGCCTCCAACGGTTCTTCTAAAATAAATACCAAGTCATCTGCAAATGCTTGTAGTTTTTACTGCGTGGGCACTAGCACTGCCCCGTTTTCACTGCATGGGTGCTAGCACTGCCCCGTTTTTGCTGTGCGGCACCCTGTTTTTGCCGCAGCGGCAGCGCTAGCGCGAGTGGGGTGAGTGCGTGCACACACCCGTGTGCATACTGGCCAGCCAGTTCCGCAGCCCGGTGGCCAGTAGGCCACGGCCCAGTAGTGGGCCCACAAGTTGGGGACCCCTGATCTAGTCGTTAGCACTCTGAAGATTGGTTGGTGGTTAGGTCTCTGAGAGTCGTTGAGGCTGTCTTTAAAAGAGTGACCTTTGTCTTTCAGATGTAGATGGGCTACTGAATCTTGTCCTCATGAGAAGGAGGTTTTCAAGGAGAAAAAAATCAAGAAAGTCCAGTTACAAAAACAAACAAACAAACAAACAAACAAACAAATAAATAAATAAATAAATAAATGGATTGTCATGGAATCTTAAACGAAGCTAAAATTGATCAAGCTATGAAATATAGAAAGGGCATTTCGTTGAGTACTTCCATAGCAAGTGAAAATGTACATATGGATTCCATTCAGGACTTTACAGACAAAACTTTTCACAGCTTCCCCACTTCCAGGGATTGGAGTGAAGCCATTTCATACATCGGTGGACCCAAACCAAAACATGTCTCACTGGCGCTTGTTATGCCAGCATCAAGCTCCTTTTTAAATGTATTTTGGATTTTAATCTCCCTATCATTCGCCTGTATTTATATTAGGCTGCAATTCTGCACTTCCATCGTTGCTGCAATTCATTTTTTTAATTACATAAGGATAAGATAATATTTTTACTAATAAAGCCCTGGCTACATAACTCAGGATTCTCAGCTGAAGCTTCTTAAACACTTTAAAGACGTTTTCCTTCTTCTTGCTCCCTTTGGAGCCTACCGAGATTAAATTATTGTAATGGAGCTTTCCCCCTTGTATTGAATTTTGGCAGTGCAACTTTCTGATTTACTATATAAAAATATACAATAAAATCGGTGCATTAAACTGCTAATGTGCTTAATAAAATCATGCCTCTGGAAACAAAAATGGGGGAGACAGGGGAAAAAGTGTCACAGGAATTCTTACCATATTCCGTGGCAAACTTTTAAGGTGTAAACAAAACAAAATGTTTACTTTCTTACGTACTGAGCCTATTATTCTCTATGCTGGATGATATCAAAATATCTATAATTGTGTTCCGTTCTAGACTTCTAAAGATAAAGATAAAGAGATTAAGATAGAGAAAAATAGATAAAGATAGACAGAAATAGAGATAATAGAGACAGAGACAGAAAAGTACAGGTAGGTAGGTAGATTAGATTAGATTAGATTAGATTAGATTAGATTAGATAGATAGATAGATAGATAGATAGATAGATAGATAGATAGATAGATAGATAGATAGATAGATAGATAGATAGATAGATAGATAGATAGATAGATAGATAGATAGATAGATAGATAGATAGATAGATAGATAGATAGATAGATAGATAGATAGATAGATAGATAGATGTTTAGTAAAATATGAAGGCTATCTTGCCACTGACATCCATTTGCCAAAATCTAAGGAGGATTGCTCCAGCCAATCAAAGACTGCTTTATATATTCGATTTCATTGGTTGCTCTGTTGCTCAGATCTTTCCTCCTCCTCCTCCTCCTCCTCCTCTTTCATCTATTTATATTTCAGCCCCCTGTGCTGCTATCACTAAAGCCTATTTATCAAATGCCTGATCTGTATAACAAGTCTCTCTTTTGCTAACCATGAAAAGCAAGTCTCCTGCAGCTACTCAAGGGGCACATTGAAATTCCAGATGTGTGCAACCAATCTACCACTGGAAACTCAAGCACTGATTTCCAAAAGAGAATTGAGCCCTACCCAGATTTATAACCCAAATCTAGTAGCTCTTGTTATAATCTTTGAGATCAGAATCCGAAAGAACAGCCCTACACGTTTGCGTGTTTGGCATAATTTCAACTGATACAAAAAAAAAAATGATGTAAAAAGGATTTCTTGCAACTGCAGATCTGTTCCTTTAATGTTCAATTCCCACATTTTGTCAGAAAATGGGACATTAATCTGAGTGTTTTTTTACACAGACTGGACAGAAAATGTTGGCACCAAAGTTCTACTGTTGCAATCTATTGCGTGCCTACAACTGAGGAACTCTGAAATCTGGTGAGAATGGATTTTTGCCAACCCAATTCACAGTGGGATAAAAACTAGTCAAAACAAAATTTGGCTAGTGTTCATCCTTCTCCGAGGGGAGAGGGGGGAATCTGGTTCAGATTTGGAAAGTGACTAGATTTTGTCTTTCCTTGTAGAAAGAAAATGTCCTACATTCTCACTCCAGTATTGGGTTATCTTGTGTCTGCCGCTTCTTGGAATAGAATAGAATAGAATAGAATAGAATAGAATAGAATAGAATAGAATAGAATAGAATAGAATAGAATAGAATAGAATAGAATAGAATAGAATAGAATAGAATAGAATAGAACAGTGGTTCTTAACCTGGGCGATATCGCCCCCCAGGGGGTGATTTCATTTTTCAGGGGGGCGATGGAACGAAAAGGGGCGACGTGGGGGCGAAGGAATGAAAAGGGAGCGATATGGGGGCGATGAAGCGAGACGTTTTGGGGACACTTTTCAGTCTTCCCCTGCGGCTCCGAGCCTCCTCCGCCATTTGCAGAGAGAGAGAGACAGAGACAGAGATAGGCACTTGCGCTTCCCCTCTCTGTCTCTCTCTCTCTCTCTCTCTCTCTCTCTCATGCAGGGCTCCTGATTGGTCCTGCGCCCGGGTGCCCTGCCCCCTGGGAGCAGCGCGGCCACGAAGTCCCTTTCCCTGGCTGGCCCCATCCGAGGTGCACGTGGCCAGCCCTCCTGCAAGCCGCGGCCCCGAGGGAGAGCAGCCCCTGCGATCCCCAGCCAGCGGGACCGTTGGCCCAGCTGACCGGGAAGGTGCGCTGGAGTCCCGACTGCTTTGTCGGCGAAGGTGAGGTGAGCAGAATATGGGGGGGAGAGGGGGCTGTCCCCGGGCTGCTCCCTGGGCAGCCGAGCCGGCCACACTGTCAAGCCCCCATGGGCTCGACATTCACAGGAAGGGGGGGAAGCATGCTCCAGGCGGCGGCCTACCGGCAGCACGGGAGGCTCCAGCGTTGGTCCTGGCGGGAAGCGGATCGTTGCCCCGGTTCCGACCGAGGACGCCGGCGGCGCGGGAGAATGTTTGGCGACGCAGCTGATGGGGGCCCCGCGGCCCGCGACTTGAGCCCGGGGATGCCGGCGGCGCGAGGGGAGGCTTGGCGAAGCAGCTGATGGGGGGCATTCCGCGGATGCCCTGCAACTTGAGCCCGGGGATGCCGGCGGTGCGAGGGGAGGCTTGGCGACGCAGCGGGCCACGGGGCATCTGCAGAACGCCCCCCATCAGCTGCGTCGCCAAGCCTCCCCTCGCGCCGCCGGCATCCCCGGGTTCAAGCCGCGGGCCGCGGGGCATCTGCAGAACGCCCCGCCCATCGGCTGCGTCGCCAAGCCTCCCCTCGTGCCGCCGGCATCCCCAGGCTCAAGCCGCGGGCCGCGGGCCATCTGCAGAACGCCCCGCCCATCGGCTGCATCGCCAAGCCTCCCCTCGCGCTGCCGGCATCCCTGGGCTCAAGTCGCGGGCTGCGGGGCATCCGCGGAACACCCCCGTCGGCTGCATCACCAAACATTCTCCCGCGCCGCCGGCGTCCTCGGTCGGAACCTGGGCAACGATCCGCTTCCCGCCAGGACCAACGCTGGAGCCTCCCATGCCACCGGTAGGCCGCCGCCTGGAGCATGTTGGGGGAGGGGGGCAATGACAACTTCCTCATTGGCTCAAGGGGGCGATTCGTTCAAAAAGGTTAAGAACCACTGGAATAGAATAGAATAGAATAGAATAGAATAGAATAGAATAGAATAGAATAGAATAGAATAGAATAGAATAGAATAGAATAACAGAGTTGGAAGGGACCTTGGAGGTCATCTAGTCCAACCTCCTATACCATTTCAGACAAATGGTTGTCCAATCTCTTCTTAAAAACTTCCAGTGTTGGAGCACCCACAACTTCTGGAGGCAGGTTGTTCCACTGATTAATTATTTAACTGTCAGGAAATTTCTCCTTAGTTCTAGGTTGCTTCTCTCTTAGTTTCCATCCGTTGCTTCTTGTCCTGCCTTCAGGTGCTTTGGAGAATAGCTTGACTCCCTCTTCTTTGTGGCAGCCCCTGAGATATTGGAATGTTTCTTGCAATGTTTATGTGCATATGGTCAAAATACAGGTCAGGACATGCTTTGCAGAAAAAAAATGGCCATGGTGCAGAGTTCACTATTGCTTAGGAGTGTATGGAGCATTTTCTTTCTAAAAACAAATGGAAAAAGCTGAAAGCTTCAGCCACCTTGAACATCTAGACTACAAGTAAACCTTCCCCTTCCTCCTAAGTAGACAACACAATCATTGTCTGCACATTTTAAGATGTGCTCCCTGGAGAAGGCTCTGATGCTGGAAAAGGTGGAAGGAAAGAGAAGAAGAGGATGATCAGCAGCAAAATGGCTGGTCTCAGTTACAAGAGCAACGAGTGCACTGTTGAAAGGGCTGAGGGACTAGATTAGGGATAAATCATTCTGGAGAAAAATCTATGGGGTCACTAGAAGTTGAAAACTACTTGATGGCATTTGTCACACACAAGAAACCAGGAGCCAGGATAGAATTCAGAAATCACTGTGAGTTTATTCCAAGCAACCTATACACAAGAATCTGATCTACTAAAGGTCGAGGCAAATTGGTGCCAGATAAGAGTCAACGGACTTTAAGGGAGCTGGACTTAGGTCTCTTTCAGGGGCATAGTGACTCCAACTGATGATGCTTTTGACCCCACTCTCAGGGCCAGCCTGATCATCTCCTACAGCAGCAACCCCCAAACCTTTTGGGCACCAGGGACTGGTTCCACGGAGAGCAGTTTTTCTACAGACCATGAAGGGTGTGGTTTTGTGTGCTGCCTGGATCCTCCCCATGCACGGATGGGGCTTCATTTGCTTGTGCAGACTGGTTCCTGGTGGGCTGGAGATCAGTACTGGTCACTGGAGCAGGGATTGGGGACCCGATTACTACAGCATGTAATCAATCAATGTACCTAGAAAAATTTGGGGGATTCGTGAGGAAGTTAGTCCTAATGAGGGAGTTTAGCTCTAGTCAAACCAACTTTATTATCAGGATGCAACATTAGCTGGAAGAGCATAGCACAGATAAACAAATGTCATTGTGCTTATGTGGATGCAAGGGTGCAATTTGGGTGTGATGGAACCACACACCACACTACGAAACATCTCCTGTAGATAAACAGGGCAAACCCTACATTAGGTTGCTGTGGAAATGCCACCGATACGATATGTCTTTGCAAAAATAAACTGGGGGGGGGGGAAGAGATTTTCTACTTGCTTAGAAATGTTTAAGTGACCAGTGTCAGCCAATGTGATTGCACCCTTTGAAATGTCTTCTGTGACACTCACTATATAATTTTTTGTGGATCCAGGGTCTTTCACCTGGGAACATTTCTTAATGTGTCCTTGCATGTCTGACCAGATTCTGGAGATGTTTAATCCATGTCCTCAAGGAGTGGAATGGACCCAAATCTCATCGCCCATTGGCACTGAAGGGAGAAAGACATTTAGAGCTTTTCAGGGTATTTCTCCAAAAATATTTTCTTTAAATGGAGACATAAACCATCCGAACAAATTTATTCCTTAGGCACAATGGGACTAAACAATGCTTCTTTTGCCAGTAGCAGTGTTTCTCAACCTTGCCAATTTTAAGATATGTGGACTTCAACACCCAGAATTCCCTAGCCAGCCCTGCATTATACAAGTGTCCATAGCAGAATCATCTGGAGTAGCAGCTACAAATAAAGCTGTGTTCTTCCTAGGGAACTAATTAATGTTTGACCTGAGCTTCAAATGAAGTAGAACATTAGTTCCTAGTGTTTTTGATAATCTTTTGAGATTGCCAAATGCTGTTATTAAACTCCTGCTAAACCAGTGTATCTAATTCACTGAGGTGCAGGTTGGACTCCCAGTTGGAGTTTCAAGTTTCTAACACAGATACCCACACAAGTATTTTAGTTCTACTTTTAGCACTGCCTTTTTCTGTATTTCAACTTGAGATGCCCTGGGATCTTCTAAACAAGGATAAATACAAGGTAGGCATGCATACATTGCTAAATAGAAAATGGAGAAAAAAAAATTGCATAAAACACGCACGTAATAATTTACAGGCATACAGGAAAATTTCATGCCGAGTAAAGTTTTCTAATTTTTATGCCATTCTTATTCTATTTGATAGGAAATAAAATTGTTTTTTTCACTCCCAAAGAAAAGATATGTTGTGGTGTAATTGTCATAAGCGGAGTAAAGAATTTTTGTTGTTGTTGAAATATGAGAATATCATGTTTTTCACCATTCAGTCATCTTCCCAGCATTCTACTGTTTTATGGAGAATCCCAGCAACAGTGGAAAGTGTGTTTTGTTCTTTTTTTTAAAAGACGACCTTTATTGTCACTTTTTACTGTGAACACACTAACACACACATCTCTCTCTCTCTCTCTCTCTCTCTCTCCGAAATTAAATTCCATCCTGCCTTGTTAGTTCCCTACCCCTTGCCTTCAATGTTGCTGTTACTTTCCTATCATTTTTTATTTTTCAGACAGATAATGCAGTCTCCAGAAGCCTTTGAGAAAAGGCAGTAGAAGATTGAAGCTAGCGTTTTCCTCTGCAGTACACTATGACTTTCTAATCAATCTGTATAAAATTGAATGAGAAAATATACAACCCAAACAGGTGGATAAGGGACCTGCCTTACACCATTAAATGTATCCATGGTACATTGACATCCCACTGGGGATCCATTCATCACTATCTGAATAGAAGGCCCTGTGACCAGCCTAGGCTCTTATTGCTACCCTTTTTCTTGTTGAAATTAGCCTCTTTACAGCTGCAGTCTTTGACTCTAGATGAGTCTCTTCAGGTCATCTAGAGTTCAATCAATACCAATTGGAAAGCAGATGTAGATGTCCCTGCGCTCGAACAAGGAAAAAAGCACACCATAGTTAGGAGGACCAACTATGCTTGCATACCAATGGAGTTTTCAATCACTGTGTTGTAACAGCTGAAAAATAGGTGACCTCTTGGATCCAATGCAGAACTGCAGTGGCAATGTGCTCCAGGAAAGCTAATTCCAGGGCAGCTTGGGAAGACAACATTTCTGAAAAATGTTAGTGATGGTGTGGAAGAATTAGCTGTCACTGTTTTCATTTCAAATCAGCCTTCAGTATCTTGTTTATAGCCTTTGGTGCCTCCAAACCTATGAATCTCAGCAGCAAAATGACCAAATTTGAGGGCCATAATTCTTCCATTTTTTTCCCCTTAAGAAATAAGGATGGGAATGAAAGCAAGAGAATCTTGCCCTCAGTTCTCCTCTCAAACCTCAAAAATAGCCAGATTTTGGAGGGAAAATTTTGGCAGATCATGAGGAGAAAGTTAAAGGGTGCAAGCAGCAATTTACCTGTAGAGGCCCTTATTCGTGGATAGGAATTGTCTGGTTCAGATCATCTTTGTGAGAATTTGAGTACTTTGAGTACCCTGTTGCAATAATTCATATCATAATACAAGTCAATAATGATAAAACGTGCTTTACAGGACCCATCGAACTTCAGTAGTGTTTTGATGAGAGCTGCAGTCCATTTCAGCACTAAACTGATCATGAAAGCCATCCACCTACCTTATTTCTCCTCTCTATTGCTGTAACTCAGCTTTCATTCTTTTACGGGTGTCAAAAAGCCAAACTCCATGTTATATAAGAAAAGTATCTGGATTTTAGATGCAAAGATTTTACTTCAATTACTGTGTGTTTCACTCTGTATCTATTTGATATATGTGTGTGTATAGAGTGCACATACATTGCAATGCAAGGAACAGATGGCCGCAGTTTGTTAAGACAAAACTTGGAAAAATTCTTTTTTAATTAAAGCTAACATGACTCCAAGATAGATGGAGGGACTTTTGAAATTGTTTTCTTTTCTTTACCTTTATCCAAGTAAAGCAGAACAGATGCTCTGAGGCTAAAAGGTGTAATAGCCTGTTTATTAGTCACTGGGTGTTACATATTAATATTCTGTATTAGTTCATTCGGTGAGATGCATTTTATCTGACTTATAAAAGTTACTCTCTTCAAACTGAACTTCTAATTAGACAATTTGCTTCTTATTTAATTCATGTTCAATAAATACTTTGCAAACTTTTCTCCCTTTACAAAAATATTTAAAACAGAAGGAGAAACCATAAAAAAAAAGAATGAAAGAAAGATAGTAGATGACTATTTTTGAAATCTGATTTGACTTAGACTTCTACAAAGAATGAGAACTCTGACTTTCTGGATTTTTGTGAGTGTGTATGTATATGTGGTATGTGTGTGTGTGTACATATATGTACACAAACACACATATAAAAATTTCCTTCCCACATTTATGGGGGGTATGTGTCTTTATATTATTTGCTGTTGTAGCATGCAGAAACCTTTTCAAAAGAGTAATCAGTTCAGAAAAGTGGTCTAGATGTTGATAAATAACATCATGCCAATTACTCAAATTACCTGAAGGGATTACAAGGGATTATTAAAATATTTTTAAAAATAACTATTATGTAGTAGAACATATTAATAACACAGTGGGTAAATATGAAAATGAAAGTATGCAAAAGCCGATAGCCCAGTTTAAGTGCAGGCATTTAAAATCAAAACCAAAACTATATTAAACATTAAAATTAAAATTAAAACTGAAAACCAATTCTGGAAAATTGTGAATTATTCACATCTGTGAATAAGATTCCAGGTTCAAATTAAAGTATAAGTGCCACTGATAGCGCTGGGTCATAAGATGCAATTCTGAGCTCCTACAGCTTGGAGAACATTTGTGTCAAAGGATATTTGCACATCAAAGTCTTGAAACACTTGGGGATCAGCTCTAGACCCAATTTATCTCACATTTATCTTTATTTTTGTCTTGGCTTCAGTCTACTGGAAACTGCAACAACACTGACATTTTCTTTTAAACCACAGACTTGGTGAACAGTCCATTTTCCTACTGCAAGGAGAATAGAATGGAATGGAATGGAATGGAATGGAATGGAATAGAATAGAATAGAATAGAATAGAATAGAATAGAATAGAATAGAATAGAATAGAATAGAATAGAATAGAATAGAAAAGAAAGGGACCTTGGAGGTCTTCTAGTCCAGCCTCCTGCTCAAGCAGGAGAACCTACACCATCTCAGACAAGTGACTAGCCTCTTCTTAAAAATCTCCAGTGATGGATCACCCACAATTTCTTGAGGCAAGCTGTTCCAATGGTTAATTGTCCTCTCTGTCAGGAAGTTTCTCCTTAATTCTAGGTTGCTTCTCTCTTTGATCAGTTTCCATCCATTGTTTCTTGTCCTGCCCTCTGGTGCTTTGGTGAATAACGTGACCCCCTCTTCTTGGTGGCAGCCCCTCAAATACTGGAATACGGCTATCAGGTCACCCCTATTTCTTCTTTTCTTTAGACTGGCCAAACCTAAGTCCTGCAGCTGCTCTTCGTATGTTTTAGTCTCCAGGCCTTTGATCATCTTAGTTGCTCTTCTCTGCACTTTTTCCAAACTCTCAACATCTTTTATGTGATATGGTGACCAAAATTGGCTGCAGTATTCCAGGTGGGGTCTTACTAGGGTTTTATAAAGTACTAATACTTCGCGTGATCTTGATTCTATGCCTCTGTTTATACAACCCAGGATTGTATTAGCTTTTTTGGCTGCTGCTGCACACAGAGATTGGGCTCTCTGTCCAGACTCCGCATTTCAAGGTCAGCAGAAGTCAAGGTAACAGAGTTATTTTCAGAGGAGAGAAAGCCAGGTGGAAGGGAAGTGCCCCCTGGAGGTTTTTGGGGAAGTCTGTACTCCCCCAATCTATTTAGATATGCAGTAAAACCTCATAAAGGTAAAGTTAAGGTTTCCCCTGTCCAGTCGTGTCCGACTCTTGGGGGTGCTGCTCATCTCTGTTTCTTAGCTGAGGGGGGTCAGCATTGCCCAGAGACACTTCTGTGGTCATGTGGCCAAACTGACCATATGCCAAGGCGCACTGAACACTGTTACCTTCCCACTGAAAGGGTACCTATTTATCTACTTACATTTGCATGCTTTTGAACTGCTAGTTTGGCAGGAGCTGGGCCAAGTAACAGGAGCTCACCCCATTGCACGGCACTCAGGTTTTGAAGCTCAGTGTCTTTAACCACTGAACCACCATGCTCCCCCCCCCAAAAAAAAACTTATACAATTAGTCAATTAATTATCATCTGGTTCTCCCCAAGGTGCCTTTTCAAGAGGCAACTGGACTTCCTTGTTTTTCTTTGAAGACATTTCACTTGTCATCCAAGAAGCTTCTTCAGCTCAAGATCAAAACACAGGAATTGGAAGCGTTCACCAAACATATCAAAAAGAGCTGAAGAAGCTTCTTGGATGAGAAGCGAAATGTCTTCAAAGAAAATCAAGAAAGTCCAGTTGCTTTTTGAAAGAGCAACCTTTGGGACAACCATGACCTGGATGATTGAGAATCTCCATAGACTTTTTCTTCTGGTTCCTTTTCCAGGAAAAATGCAAGGAACTTTTGCAGCCCCTTCCATGCCCAACCACATCTCAATCTCATGGTAGGCCTTTATGTCAACAGCTCTTGATTTATCATTGTATTTCTATGACTAAGCAAAATGGTCAGGTCAGTTGCTCTCAGCGATAATAAATACTCTGCAGGATTGCCACCTGGCTGGTTTTATCCTTGTGTGTGTGTCCTATCTATTTCTGAAGCCTTCAGGATGTTTTTATTTTGAGTTCAGGTTCACAGCAAGCCAATGAGGAAGTTAAATTTACTGTCTGTGTGTGCAGGCAGGCATGTGCCTGCACACCCTATAATGTTCATTTGATTGCTCAGCTTGCCTACAAATGTAGTTCTCCAGAAGATTTCCTTATCATTGAGCCAGCCCTCCATCACCTTCATGGGCAATGATGCAACAGTGATGACGCTGGAAGTTGGTTTTTATAGTTGAAGGACATCCAGGTTGGAGAAAATAAGGCATTATTTTAAAAGATGCTGTCCATTAATTTGTTCACACAAGAAAAGAATGCCTCTGTGTCTTCGTTGCAGCAGTGGTAAATCCATGGGTTGCTTTCAAAGGAGGAGCTGAAAATATGTACTTCAGCAACTTTGCTAAAACTCAGCAGGTCTGGAGAGTCAATGCTTTATTGGTAGAATACTTAGGACAGTGGTGGCGAACCTATGGCACGGGTGCCAGAGGCGGCACTCTGAGCCCTCTCTGTGGGCACGCGCGCCGTCGCCCCAGTCCTAGGCCTTCAGCTGGGTTTTATAAAACCCTTTCGCTTTAGGCCTCCGCCGCCGTGTGCAAAAAAAAAAAAAGGTTCAATCAGTCAATTTCAACTTCTCGCGGGGAAAAAAAAGATCTTGCAAAGTTGGAATTGATTGATTGAACTTTTTACCAATTGGTCACACCCAGTCAATGGGCCACACCCACCCGGCATTTGACGATGCATAAGTGGGTTTGGGGTTGCAGTTTCGGCACTCAGTCTCTAAAAGGTTCGCCATCACTGACTTAGGATGCCTATGTTTCTGGCTCCTAACCAGAGGCAATGATTATTCTGTTAAACATTTTATTATTGTTCAGGCAGTTCCTAGGTTATGCAAGCCAGGATTGGCAAAAAACCGACTTTAAGGAACATAGTAGCCATGAGAGTTTTGGCATGTATGCAAAGCATGCAATCCAGCATGCATTAAAATCAGCTTTGACAAGTGTTCCTCAAACTGCCTGTAGACAGAATACAGCACCTTTACCAGAGAATTGACCATCTCTGAATAGGTGAAGGAAATGTAACAAACTCTGTGCCAATTATGGTTGAAAATCCTTTGTACCAATTTATACTGCTGCCTCCGAAAAAAAAATGGATGGAAACTAATCAAGGAGAGAAGCAACCTGGAATTAAAGAGAAACTTCCTAACAGTGAGGACAATTAACCAGTGAAATAGCTTGCCGTCAGAAGTTGTGAGTGCTTCACCAATGGAAGTTTTTAAGAAGAGACTGGATAGCCACTTGTCTGAAATGGTATAGGGCAGTGATGGCGAACCTTTTAGAGACCGAGTGCCTAAACTGCAACCCAAAATCCACTTATGTATCATCGGGTGCCAGGTGGGCGTGGCCCATTGGGTGGGCGTGGCCCATTGGGTGGGCGTGGCTGCGGTGGTAACGTCAGACTGGTGGGACCAAAAAGTTCAATCAATCAATTCCAACTTTGCGAGATCTTTTTTTTCCCCACGAGAAGTTGAAATTGATTGATTGATTGAACCTTTTTTTTTTTTTGCACACGGCGGCAGAGGCCTAAAGCGAAAACGTTTTATAAAACCTAGCTGAAGGTCTAGAACTGGGGCGACGGCGCGCGTGCTTACAGAGAGGCCTCTGCGTGCCACCTGTGGCACCCGTGCCATAGGTTCGCCACCACGGGTATAGGGTCTCCTGCTTGAGCAGGGGGTTGGACTAGAAGACTTCCAAGGTGCCTTCCAGCTCTATTCTGATTGATTAAGCCTCATCCTCTCCACTGGAGACAGTTGTGTGTTAACATTTTTTGTCTCCCAGTCTAGATAGCTACCATAATTTAGGCTGTGATTTCCCTACCACTAGCAGAACCCTGGAATTATGTCTGTCAATTGATGAACAAAAGACAGAATATTATGGTCAAATATTATGGTAGAATCTGTCAACAAAATGGAACAAACAGAAATCCAGTCTTTAAAAGGTAGGCTACTTTTTCAGAGAACCAGGTCTAAGTCATAATGTTCTCAGGCATTCTCTAGCATGTTTTCCCCCCCCAACCAGATGTGTTGGATATTCAGTTGGTCTTGATCGTGGTGGCTTTTAGAAAAGCTGCAGAGACTTGGGTCTTTCCCTGGGCTTTTCCTGATTGCATGATGGTGGTCCCCATTTTATTATTTTATTGTTTCATTATTGTTTATATTGGTGGGGAGGTTTGTTTGTTTTTGTAAGTCACCATGGGTGGCCATCTAAATGTTTGAAATAAATGAACAATATTCTAATGTCTAGAAGATTACTCATTTAATCTTGAAGTAAAGAATGCCTATCTTGATTAGACTACCTAGTCAAGATGGCTTTGAGCCATGTTCTGGAAATCGTAGCCCCAACACATGTGGTAGACACCAGGTTTAGTGAAGGTTGATTTGTGATTACCCACACCACTGAAAAAAAAATTAGACAAACATAGTGCCTGACTACTGAAAGAAAATAGACTTTGTGTGTGTGTGTGTGTGTGTGTGTGTGTGTGTAGAGAGAAAGAGAGAGAGAGAGAGAGATGCTCACATATACATACACACAGACTGAATTGATATGCAGAACCCTAAATTTTGTGATAGCAAATTGTACAGTTTAATAGAAGTTGTGAATGCTCCAGAAGTTGTGAATGCTCTAACACTGGACGTTTTTAAGAAGAGACTGGACAACCATTTGTCTGAAATGGTATAGGGTTTCCTGCCTAAGCAGGGGGTTGGACTAGAAGACCTCCAAGGTCCCTCCCAACTCTGTTATTCTATTCTAACAGTGTGATATCCTGAGATAGAAGATACAAGGGGAAAACAAGAAATACAAGGAAACGCAATGAACGCAATGCAACAATTTTCTCCCAGGTTCACCAAAGAATACATGGCTACTTCTTCTAGCAAATGAGTAAAGTGACTGAGCCATCTGAAAGGGTCCAAAGACAGCAGACACCATGGGAGGCAATATATGAATACACAGACCCATATATAGATAATCTTCAACTTACAACAGTTCATTTAGTGACAGTTCAAAGTTGCAACAGCACTGGGAAAAGTGACATGACCGTTTTTCACACTTATGACCGTTGCAGCATCCCACATGGTCACCTGATCAAAATTCAGACGCTTGGCAACTGGTTCCTATTTATGACGGTTACAGTGTCCTGCAGTCTTGTGATCACCTTTTGCGACCTTCTGACAAGCAAAGTCAATGGGGAAGCCAGATTCACTTAACAATCGTTTCACCAGCTTAACAACTGCAGTGGTTCACTTAACAACTGTGGCAAGAAAGGTTGTAAAATGGGGCAAAGTTCACTTAACAAATGTCTCACATACGGTAGCAACAGAAATTTTGGGTTCAGTTATGGCCATAAGTCAAGAACGACCTGTACATATAAATTTGATTTGTAAAGAAGAATGTGGATTCCTTCAAAACCTTTGTTCCATTTTCTTGGTCCATTAAAATCTTCTGCTCTTCCTCATCTTTCTCATCCATGGTATGCTTGTACTGTGGCCATTCAATAATTTTGCCTTTGCCCCAGGCAAAATCATTTTTCTAAATTGCTATGGTTAATGCAGTTCTTACTATGGTGCTGGAGAAGACTCCTGCGAGTCTCCTGGACTGCAAGGCGATCAAACCTAGAGGAGATCAACCCTGATTGCTCTTTAGAAGGCCAGATCCTGAAGTTGAAACTCAAGTACTTTGGCCACCTAATGAGAAGGAAGGACTCACTGGAGAAGAGCCTAATGCTGGGAAAGATTGAGGGCAATAGAAGAAGGGGACGACAGAGAATGAGGTGGCTGGATGGAGTCACTGAAGCAGTAGGCGTGAGCGTAAATGGACTCCAGAAGATGGCAGAGGACAGGAAGGCCTGGAGGAACGTTGTCCATGGGGTCGCGATGGGTCGGACACGACTTCGCAAGTAACAACAAAATGCAGTTCTTAACCTAGTTTTGAAACCAGGGCTGAGTTGCCAATTATAAGAAAGGGGGAAAGAGATCCTTTTTTTCATAGGTGTAAACCATGTGGTGGTTAAAAAAACCTTTTTTCCCCATATATATATATACACAAAAAGGGGGGGAGGGAGGGGGAACATGAGAGGGGGAGAAAAAAGAGAGCAAGAGAAACCAGATGTTTGCTTTAGTGCTTAAGGAGAATGTGTCTCTTCCATAGGAAAAAAATATTTAAATCCAGAGACTGTGCTATTGGGAGTTTGTTGTTGAATAAACAGCACCTCTGCATTTTTGCATGCATATTACCAAAGCCAGACCAAGACATTTTACTTCCTAAGACAAACAGGGAGGTGACCAACTCCCGTTTAAAAATTGCATTGCGATGAAGCTTGAACAATTAGACTCAGATAAAGAAGGGGGAAAGAGAAAAGTCTATTTAAATGGCCAGAGGGAAGTGAAAATCAGCATTGGCTTTGCATTGAACACCCTTTCTCTGTAATAGGATGTGAGAATAACCTTGGGAGACAGAAGGAAGATTCACAGCCTACATAACACTCTGAAAAAGAGACCCTCAAGGGACCTTCCCTAATTGTCTGGAAAGTAAAGGCGAGGGAGGGGAATGCTTTCAGATCTGCTGTATTCTGTTACTGTAACTAATAATAATAATAATAATAATAATAATAATAATAATAATAATAATAATAATAATAATAATAATAATAATAATAATAATAATAATAATGATGATGATGATGATGATGATGATGGAAGGGACCTTGGAGGTCATCGAGTCCAACCCCCTGCCCAGGCAGGAAACCCTACACCATTTTGGACAAATGGTTGTCCAGTCTCTTCTTAAAAACTCCCAGTGTTGGAGCATTCACTGTACAGTAAAGGTAGCCAATCTGATCTAGCACCATGCTGGAAACCAGGAGATTGGGAGTTCTAGTCCCATCTTAAGCATGAAAGCCAGCTGGGTGAGTTTGAGCAGCCCCTCTCTCAGTCCAACCCACCTTACAGTGTTGTTGTTGTTGTTGTGGGGAAAATAGGAGGAGGAAAGAGATTGGATATGTTTGCCGCTTTGGGTTGTTTATAAAAATAATGAAGGCAGGATATAAAATAAGTTAAAATAAATAAATTAGTTTTCATAGTTTTGGTTTCCTATCTGAATTACCTTGAAGGGGTGGCTGTCCCATCCTTTTCTATGTGTGGACATTTCTCTCTCTTTTTAATCTCTCCATCTCCATAACTATCTGTCTGTCTGTCTGTCTGTCTGTCTGTCTGTCTGTCTGTCTGTCTGTCTGTCTGTCTGTCTGTCTATCTATCATCTATCTATCATCTATCTATCTATCTTGTCTCTCTCTCTCTCTCTATCTCTCTCTCTCTCTCTCTCTCTATCTATCTATCTATCTATCTATCTTGTCTCTCTCTCTCTCTCTCTCTATCTCTCCATCTATCTCTGTATCTATCTCTCTCTCTATCTATCTATCTATCTATCTATCTTGTCTCTCTCTCTCTCTCTCTCTCTCTATCTATCTCTCCATCTATCTCTGTATCTATCTCTCTATCTCTCTATCTCTCTATCTCTCTATCTCTCTATCTCTCTATCTCTCTATCTCTCTATCTCTCTATCTATCCATCCATCCATCCATCCATCTATCTCTATTTCTATCTCTCCATCTATCTCTGTATCTATCTATCTCTGTATCTGTATCTATCTCTCTATCTAGCTAGCTATCATCATCTATTTAGCTATCTAGCTCTCTACCTATCTAGCTATCTAGCTAGCTACATAGATAGATGATAGAGATAGATAGATAGATAGATAGATAGATAGAGAGATAGAGAGATAGAGAGATAGAGAGATAGAGAGATAGAGAGATAGAGAGATAGAGAGATAGAGAGATAGAGAGATAGAGAGAGATAGAGAGAGATGATAGATGATATAGATAGATGATAGATAGATAGATAGATAGATAGATAGATAGATGATAGATAGATAGATAGATAGATAGATAGATAGAGACAGACAGACAGACAGACAGACAGACAGACAGACAGACAGACAGACAGACAGATAGATAGATAGATAGATAGATAGATAAATAGATAGATAGATATTTCTATCTCTATCTCTCCATCTATCTCTGTCTCTATCTATCCATCCATCCATCCATCCATTCACCTGATGGAGGGGGAAAATCCAGGAAACCAAGCAAAAGGAGATATTGAGATTTTCTATTAGTGGGAAATCTCCCTCCCTGTCAGCTCTGGAGCAACTTGGCTTTCCAACCTCTATACAAGCCTGACATCGTGAGCAAACTGGGGTTAAGGTGATATTCTCACATGTGGAAGAGACCTTACTTTGCCACTTGTATGGAGTTAGTTATTTTAGTTGTGCACATGAAAGATATCTGTCACACCCCTGGCAGCCACTTACAACTAAAAAAAAAGCAAGAATCGCCAAGTCTTCTTCAATCAGATTTCTTGAAAGATAACCGGAATTAGGTTACAGAAATTTTGGCAACTGAGCAATTTTGAGCACCCGATTTTTTTCTCCAAATTAATTAGGATAGAACTTCTTTTATCTTCTTGCTAATTGCTTGCTTGATATAGTGGGGAGACGAATACCCATTTTCTTGATGCAGAATATAGAGTCGGTCTGTGCTTGTAATAGTTTGCAAACTGTCATCCCTTTCCCGGGCTCAAGGCAGCCCACGGAAGTACCATGTCTAAATTTTGGTTCATTACTGGAAAGAAGTCAGCTAAATGGATCAATATTGTTTCATTCATGCATAACATTAAGATATAATCTGTTGTAAAAATTGGGGAATCGCATTAGGTCAGAAAAAAAGGGAGTGGGACATCTGAAATGAATGTACCTTCTGCAGGACTTTTGGATCCTTAAGAATTTAAACACTATACTTGCACTATAAAGTATGGTCCTAGGCTGCACCAACACGAAGTACGGTATTAAGGTCATGTGAAGTGTTAGTAGCACTCTAAGTAGCACACTTGGAATATTGCATCCAGTTTTGGGCACCACGATGCAAAAAGTATGTTGAGACTCTAGAAAGAATGCAGAAAAGAGCAACAAAGATAATTAGGGAGCTGGAGGCTAAAATAGACAATGAATGTTTGTAGGAATTGGGTATGTCCAGTCAGAATGGGACAACTCGCTGCGGCCAAGTCACCACAGCCAACTGACCACAGGACAACTAGCCATGGCCAACTCACCATGGGACAGCTTGCTACAGGACAATTTAACAATTTAATTATTTAAAATAAATAAAATATTATTTAGATTTTTGTCATTTTCATTTCATTCTGTCCCTCCTTTTGCATCCTTTCTTCAATGATTCTATTCCTCCATTTCTTTGATATTAGTGTAATTTTTGTCCTGCCGCGAGTTGTCCCACGGCAAGTTGGCCGTGGTGAGTTGTCCCTCAGCGAGTTGGCCGCAACAAGTTGGCGGTGGCGAGTTGGCCGTGGTGAGATGACTGCGGCAAATTGTCATAGACCCATGTCCAGTCTAATGAAGAGAAGGACTAAGGGGTCACATAATAGCAGCCTTCCAATATTTGAGGGGATGTCATAGAGTAGTGGGGGGGGGGTCAGCCTATTCAGCCTATTCTCCAAAGCACCCGAGGGCAGGTCAAGAAGTAACAGATGAAAATTTGTCAAGGAGACATCCAACATAGAACTAAGGAAACATTTCCTGACAGCAAAAACAATGAATCAGACTTGCCTCCAGAAGATGTGCGTGCTCCATACTGGAAGTTTTTAAGAAGAGATTGGACAGCCATTTGTCAGAAATGGCATAGGGTTTCTTGCTTGAGCAGGGGGGTGGACTAGAAGACCTCCAAGGTCCCTTCCAATTCTGTTATTCTGTACTCTGTCTTCATGCTAATTTAGAAACCTAAAAGGAAATGAGGGGCAGTTGTATCTCCAGGCATTTTCTGCCTTTCCCAAAGATTTGTGATGTTTAAGGAAATCACTTCAACCTTCCCAATAACACAAGCAGGCCTTCCTGCAACTTTTCTTTACTTCCAGCACCATAAACAAAAATATTGCTGTTTGATAGCAATTTTTCATTATTTGGGAGATTGTAGAGCTCAATTAATGTGGACATTCTTGACCAGCTAATAACAGAGTGTTCAAAGTGTGTTCTGCAAGGTGTGACACCAGCTCAAAGTGCTTGCTATATTTGTGTGATGAATTTTCAATGGTGTGTCTATCACTTCTTCTTTTTTTTAAATACCTATGAGAGTGCAGATGAATTTGCTATTTTGCTATTTGCCACTTGCTATTTAGTATGCATTTATTCAGTTATTACATAACTTGTTTTTGTATCCTGTGGCTATATTGTCACATGGGTCTCAGTGGTGGAACCAAATAAGATTAGAAAAACGTGATAACTGTACTTCGATGTTTGTTTTGAAGAAAGAATAAATCCCTAGTTGCAGACACACAATGTACAAAATGGGAGTTTGGGATTTTGTCTCTTCCATTACTTTTTTTAAATAGAGGGGGGGGTGGCTTTGGTACACCCACGGGGTCTCAAAAAATCAAGAGGGCATCTGTGAAAGTCTTTCTCTTCCTTTTCATAAATTGCCCCAGTGTGGTGGAATGTAGTCTGGATTCCCAAGAGGGAGGGGCTGCATTCCAGAGGACCAAGAGACAGCAAAGCTTAAATATTTTGGTTAGGAGAGAGAGAAAGTTAAGACTCCCTAGCAATTCTCAGAGTATATCTTTTAGTGATGCAAATGGTTGCTTTAGTTTGATAAGATTTCTGTCTATAGATGAGGAAAAATGCTCAGAAGTAACTTTACATGTCTCACTTGGTTCTTGGGGCCTGACAACTTGTGACACATGTAAAAAAGGAACAAGGCTTCAGTCATGTGATCGCAGACATCATTTTGTTTTGTTGATGTCCCTGGATATACCATCAATGCTCAAGAAGAAATCTGGGCCACGGACCAAACCACCGAAAGATTTCTAAAGAAACTACTGAAAGAAACTACTGACTTATTCCCGATGTTATTATCCACAATTTGTATATATTTTGCGGACAGTCAGATGGTATACAGGAAGTCCTCGGCCTCAGACCACAATTGAGCCCAACATTTCCGTTGCTAAGCAAGACAGTTATTGAGTGAATGTTGCCCATTTTATGACCTTTCTTGCCACAGTTGTTAAGTTAGTAACATGGTTGTTAAGTAAATCTGGCTTCCCCGTTGACTTTGCTTGTTAGAAGGTCGCAACAGGTGATCACATGACCCCGGGACACTGCAACTGTCATAAATACACACCAGTTGCCAAGCGTCTGAATTTTGATCATGTGACCAACGCGGATGCTACAACTGTTGTGTGAAAAATATTCATAAGTCACTTTTTTCAGTGCTGTTGTAACTTCGGTCACTAAATCAATGTTTGCAAGTTGAGAACTACCTCTTTTTATTTATTTATTCGATTTCTGTTGCTACCTAACTCAACCAAGACAAGGAAGAAAGTATATTTCCTCCTTTCTCCCATTTTCCCAATTTGGGAATTACATCCATCCTTTAACTTAGTAGCTTTTTGGCAGGTTGAATGAAAAATAGGCAGCACATAGGATCAGTAAGGAGGAGCTATGAAGATATGGCTCCTAAAACCAATTGGCCTTTTGTCTTAGGTCAGAGGTAGGCAACCTTGGCTCTTTTATGACTCGTGGACTTCAACTCCCAGAATTCCTGAGCCAGCATGGCTCAGCATGGAAACCTCTTCCTGTCCCCTCAGCATGGCTGGCTCAGGAATTCTGGGAGTTGAAGTCCACGAGTCATAAAAGAGCCAAGGTTGCCTACGCCTGTTCGGTTCTGAAGCAGCATTTACTCCTTCCTCCAGAGAAGCGGAAGAAGTCATAGTGGAGAAAGTAGATGCTGTCGTTTTCTTAACCTAAAAAGCACAATCCACGCTGCATTTGCTGGATGGAACATCCTTTAATGCCTCAGCATGTAGGAGATGTGACGTGTGCCCCAGATGGCACAACAGTGATTCAGCCACCAGATGGCTACACCTTATGGACGGTTTGTTTTTCAGCATAACAAGGCAGTATTAAATGCAGATATCAGTGTTTAGGTCAACCACAAGTACAGGCAGTCCTCAACGTACGGCCGCAACTGAGCCCAAAATTTCTGTTGTTAAATGAGTCAGGGTTTGCTCCATTTTACAACTTTTCTTGCCACCCTTGTTAAGTGAATCACTGTAGACATTCAGTTAGTAACACGGCTGTTAAGTGAATCTGCCTTCCCCATTGACTTTGCTTGTCAGAAGTTCTCAAAAGGGGATCACATGACCCCGGGACATAAATAAACCCAGGGACCGTCATAAGTATGAGTCAATGGGCATGTGTCTGGATTTTGATCACATGACCATGGGGGCACTGCAATGGTCATAAGCGTGAATAAAACGGTCATAAGTCAGTTTTTTCCATTGCCGTTGCAACTTTGAACGGTCACTTCTGTAAGTCGAGGACTACCTGTATTCAAAAAAGCTGCCTAGAGTTTAATATATAAATAAATAAAGCTAAAAAGTACTCCAGGTACTATGGCTGAAATAATATACTTCATCAGATTTCTACATCCTCAGATAAAATGGTGTCTGAGATTATTTTTTTCTAGATGGAATAGTCAGTGGCCTACTTGAAAGCTGATGCATGATTTGAACTAATTTTCAGTAGCATGACTCAGCCATCATCTAAAGGAAGACCTTTAAAAAAAAAAAAAGTGAAAGAGGACCTAATGAACAACATTCATTTAGAAAATCCAAGTTCCAGAACCTTCTGAAAGTATAGGTCTGATTCATAACATCACCATTTTTATCCAGGAATGTTAACTTGCCCTTGATGCAGGAATTCTTTTTCAATTTTAATACATCTTTTTTTTTAAAAAAAGTTGGTTTTAATTGTCTCCAGAAATGGCTTTGTAGGGGTTCTTAGAAAATAAAAATTGAGCTGTTGAGATTAACAACAGTTGTGTGTATGCTCCCATTACAGCCCTCTTGAAATCTTACTTCTGAAGGGGGCAGACAATATAGAACTCCTGAAATAAAATCTTGGGAAGAAATACCATAACCTATAGTTACATACTGAAACATCCTTTTTTTTTTTTAATAATAGAGGGAATATAATGAAAAAAACCTGAGAACTCCTAACTTTTTATCTTAGTCCCAATATTCTGTGAGGGAGATACAGTAGCAATTTCAATATTTGCCCCCCCCCCAAAAAAAGAATTAGTATAACAGAGTTGAAAGGGACCTTGTAGATCATCTACTCCAACCCCAGCCTAAGCAGGAGACCCTACACCATTTCTGACAGATGGCAGTCCAGTCTTGAAAGCTTCCAGTGATGAAGCTCCCACAACTTCTGAAGGCAATCTGTTCCATTGGTTGAGTGTTCTCACTGTCAGAAAATTTCTCCTCATTTCCAGGTTGAATCTCTCCTTGATCAGTTTCCATTCGTTATTCCTTGTCTGGCCTTCAGGTGCTTTGGAAAATAGGTTGATCCCCTTCTCTCCGTGACAGTCCCTCAAATATTGGAACACTGCTATCATGTCTCCCCTGGTCCTTCTCTTCACTAGACTAGCCATGCCCAGTTCCTGTAACCGTTCTTCATATGTTTTAGCCTCCAATCCCCTAATCATCTTTGTTGCTCTTCTCTGTAATTTTTCTAGAGTCTCAACATCTTTTTTGTAGTGTTAGACCAAAACCTGTTGCAGTATTCTAGGTGTGGTCTTACTAAGGCTTTATAGAGTGGTATTAGTACCTGACATGATCTTGATTGAATCCCTCTGTTAATGCAACTTAGGATTGCATTGGCTTTTTTAGTTGCCGCCGCACACCGTTGGTTCATATTTAATTGATTGTTCACTAAGACTCCAAGATCCCTCTCACAGTTACTGCTATTAAGCCTGGTTTCACCCAATCTATATGTGTACTTTTGGTTTTTCTTTCATTTTGTTAAATAGGGCCCAGTGTTCAAGTCTGTCAAGATCCATCTGGATCTTGAGCCTATCATCTAGGGTGTTGGCTATTCCTCCCAGCTTAGTATCATCTGCAAATTTAATAAGTTCCCCTTCTATTCCCTCATCTAAGTCATTTATGAAAATATTGAAGACTACTGGGCCTAAGATAGAACCTTGTGCTACCCTATTTGATAGGTAAATAAAATTATGTCACTCTAGGGAAGCATCTTTCAAACTGTTACAATTTTCCAAACACTTGGAAAATGTATGACCAGTTAAATATCCTTTCTCATACATTTTTGTGTTTGCTTTTAAAGACCAGGGGAGGTGACAAATAAGATCATTGTGGTTGCATTTAAGCACCACCTTCCCATTCCCTCCATTTTAAAAGGCCTTTTAAAACTAAATTTCACACCAAACCATTTAATCCAGAATTGTTTCCTTACCAATTGAATCATGTTATGTTTCCCAATGCCCTAATAACAATCCTAATAGCACACATTTGCTAGTCAGGAATATTTCAGTAGAAACATTTGGACATTAAGGGGCTGGAGAACAGTAGATCTCCACTCAGTGAAATACCATTTTTACATTTTCATTGCCATCTTGCCTATTTGCACTTGTCTTTGGAGAATGCTTGGGCAGATCGCTGTTGCGCTTTGCACAACACACACTGGGTAACTTACACTTGAGAACATTCTCAGTTGTCAATTTTCTGCATGTTAAGACTCATGTTATTTCTTGTCTTCTCGCTTCTATGCTTCAGTGAACCAGTTTCTCAGCCACTGATCCATTGTTGCAAGACAGGGACTGAGCCAGAAAATGGGGCAACAAGCAGGATCTTGTGTGAAGCCCAAGACACAAACAAGGGAGTCAGAATGACACCAACTTAGAACATGGAACTTAGAGTCCAACCCCCTACTCAAGGAAAGAGACCTTATACCATCCTGGTCAAATGGATGTCCAGTGTATTTTTGAAAGCTTCCAGTGATGGAGCACCAACAACTGTGGGAGGCAAGCTATTCTGTTAATTAATTGTCACTATCAGAAAATTCCTCCTTACTTCTAGGTTGGATCTCTCTTTAACAAGCTTCCACCTATTACTTCTTGTCCTGCTCTCTGGTGCTTTGGAGAATGAGTCAATCCCCTCCTCTCTGTGTCAGTCTTTCAAGTACTGGAAGATAGTTATCATGTCCCCCCTAATCCTCCTCATCAATAGGCTAGACCAGGGGTAGGCAACCTTAGCTCTTTTATGACTTGTGGACCAACTCCCAGAATTCCTGAGCCAGCCATGCTGGCTTAGGAATACTGGGAGTTGAAGTCCACGAGTCATAAAAGAGCTAAGGTTGCCTACCCCTGGGCTAGACATACCTAGCTCTAACTTCCATTAGATGTTTTTAATGAAGGGGTGAGGTTTCCCACATTTTGGAAAGTGTAAAGAGAAACTTCCAGCTTTTGTTTCCAAGTGAGTTTGCTACAGCAGAGCCTCTGAATAATTCAAATCACATCTTCTTGATTTTTTCCCCTTTTCCCCCAGCTTGGACTGAGCTATCATTTAGGACAGGGGTCCCCAACCTGTGGGCTGTGGCCCACTACTGGTTCGTGGCCTATTGGCCACCGGAGCACGGGAATGGCTGGCTAGTGCGCGCACATGTGTGAAGGCACTCCCCCCCACTCACGCTAGCACTGCCACAAATCAAATCAAATCAAATCAAATCATGCAGGCACTAGAGGCCCCATTTGTGCATGCGGCAGGCACTAATGCTGCTGCGAGTGTCACACAGGTGTACACAGCTGTTTCCACATGTGTGCGGGCACTAGTGCCGCCATGAGCAACACGTGGGTGTGTGCTGCCCCATTTGCGTGTGCGCGCTCATGCACAAATTTGCCTGCTCCTCCCTTTCCCTCCAGGCCGCCAACGCAGAAAGGTTGGGGACCTCTGATTTAGGAGGTACCAATAAACTCTTTCCTTATCTTTCAGCTGTTTTTGTCCAACATTTTTGCCTATTACTTTACCAGCCTCTTGCCAATCTCTCACATGGAGTTAGCTGTTGGCATATGGGGGGAGTTAAGGCTGAAACTGGCCTGTGAAAATGGAAACATTGTAGTGCAGGGGTCCCCAACCTTTCTGGGTTGGTGGCCCGGTGGGAGAGGGAGGAGCATGCACAAATGTGAATGTGGCCACATGTGCACATGCACGCACAAACAGGCCACAACCATGCGCACCAGAAAATGGGGCTGCTAGCATGTGCATGAGACTCTCAGAGATGCTGGCACCTGTGTGAGGCTTGTGGTGCTGCTGCCACTGCCAGGCTCATGGTGATGCTACCACCGGCGCGAGGATCGCGCTGCCACCCCTGCTTGAGGCTCGTGCCATGGCCCGCAGTGATGCCACCACCAGCTCAACGATTGCACCCCTGCTCCCGCACAAGTATCACACTGCGGCCTGCCTGCCACTTGCGGCGCTGCCCCCCGCCCGTACAAGGTTTGTGGCAACACCACTGCCTGCACGATACTAGCGGTGCTGCCGCCACCCGCACAACACTTGCGGTAATGGTGACACGAAGGTGGGTTGAGCATGTGCACATGCGCGCTTGCACTGCCCAGCTATTCACGTGGCCCAGTGGCCAAGAGGCCACGGCCCGGTAGTGGGCTGCGGCCCATAGGTTGGGGACCTCTGTTGTAGTGGGTCACTTGCTGAATCTCTGTATATCACCAGCAATCTGTAAGCTATACTTTGAGAATCACTGCATCAGTGTGAACTAAGAAGCAGAATCCAGAATGGGGGTTACGCAGATGTGACTTGCAGCGGTTGGGATCAACTACAGAGGCCAAGGAGAAGTTTTCCCTAAAGATTTTACAAGTGAACTTTTGCAAAAACAATCTATGTTATATTTCCAAATCAAGGTACCCCGTTTTTTTTTTATAAAAATGTCATTTGAGCAGTATAAATCAAATGAGTTGCCATGCCAATTTCAATATAAGCCCTCTCTACATTTTCATTTAGCTAGACAACAGTTGTTTTCTTTTTTTAAAATAATTAAGTATTTTTAAGAAAAGGAGAAGAAAAAAGATTAAAAAGGGGGAGAAGATAGGCCCAAAGAGAAAAGGAAAGCACAAAAGTGGATAAACAACAATTTTACAAGTTATCTAAAGTTAGGTTAGCATTTTCAGTATTTTATTCATCAGTTTTAAATAAATTTCAAAACTTATGAATCACTGGTAAAATCCAACTTATATGCAAATATCAGCAACAATAATCAATGCATATAAATCATAAAGTGAGATTAAGAATTACAGAAATTTCAATCTGAGCAGCTGATGACTTTATGTTGAGAGAAATGCAAATTCAGAGAACAAGATTTTCTTGACACCAGCAATTTTCCTCCTGATCCATACAATTTTAGTATTAACTATTCTTAATTCATTATTAACTGTCATCATTAGTTTATGAATAAACTACTATTTATTCATTATTAACCAATTCCATCATTAATGGTTCCAATGTTAAAACATTCCCCTTATTCTTGCACCATCTAACAATGAGGTCTTTTGTAGACCATTTAGTCCAATACCCTGGTCAGAGCATGGGAATTAAATGTGGCTTTCTTCCCTGAAAATTCATGAAATTCTGGGAATTGTAGTCCCAACAAATCTGGAAGTCTTCAGGCTGCGGAATCGTCTATATGCCACTAAAACTCTCATTGTAATGACTTTTAATTGGGCAAAAGAGTGCATCATAGGGCACAATTTATCAACCAAGGTACTTCAAATAGGCTAACTTAAAAAATGTGTCCAAAATCCAGAACTCCTAAGGAATGACACTTAAGGAAGTTGTGTCTGCTTCAGTGCTGCTGGCTGTTGCTGGACTTCTGCTGCAAACACATGATCTTCATTTTCAGTGTTCTGTGATTCCATGACAGTTTCCCAGCCACTTTCTCAATCCCTCCCCCACCCAGTAGCAGTCATTGACCTGTCTGAAGGAAAGGGAATAATTCTAGAATGATGGGGAGGGAGGGAGGGATGGTTGATTTCTGATGCTCCCTACCTGCTTCCTATAAGGAAACTCAGTGGGGAAGCCAGCAGGAAGTCAGAAGTTGCTCTCATTTCCATTGCTTTTTTGCCCACCTGTGATCATTCTGTTTCTCTGTTTAGGTAAGAACATTTTTCTGAAACAATAACCCAACAGGTAAGGGTTGTCTAGTGTTATTCTATAGCTTGAATGTAATGGATTTACGGTGATGGACTTGGAAAACCATTTCATTTCCTTTTTATGGAGTAAAGCCCTGGACATCTATATGTCTTAGCATTCTGCAATTATGGTTCCATCAAAGCTTACAAAGATAGGCAACTCACAAGAATTGTCTTTGCAAATAAGATCAATCTATTGGAGCATAAGAAATTATTTTTGCTTTCCAGGAAACATTTCAATTTAGACTCATGATAACCCTGAGTATCCATCTAGTCATCGTTTATAAAATGTATAGTTCCATGAAGAGCTGGCCAAGATTGTGCTTATCTAGGAATAAAATAGAGAAGAAAGCAATGGTTTTGAACAGAATTTCTGTATCATCTGATGCAAAGCCAATCTTTCAGAGTTATCAAGTAGTGGACAGAGACTTCCTGTCTTTGCAGCAAGTGCAAAGGAAATGTGGAGATCCCTCTTTACAATGTACAAAGCTGCTGCTGAGTTTGCTAGGAAACAGCTTAAGCAAAATCTCAATAATATCTGATGTATTCGTCCTTCTGATTGGTGACTTTCCTGTACAACTGACATCATCTTGTTACCAGGCAAAAAACATCTGACGCTCAAGCTTTGATGATATTGCACAATGAGCCAGGTGGGGAAAGGTAATATTTTTGCACTGAAAAAAAACAAAACAAAAAGTCGTCTTGTGCAGGTTAGTCAATAAAATGCTGTTTTTAAACCTGTAGTTTAATATTAGCAGATCATTATTACATGAACAGGAATTGGGGCGCAACTTTGGTATTTTTTGTTCTTTAGGAAAGTAGATAATCACACTTCAGATGTGTTGGACTATAAATACCATAATCCTTACAAGGTAGCTAAGAGGTTTGGGATGATGAATATTGTAGTTTACACTTCCATCTGTTGCCAAAGAGTTAAACTATAATGAGCTAAAATATACTATCAGTGTCATAATTGCTAAACGAACTTTGAAAAACAGATCATATTCCTCAAAATTAACCCCTGCATGTGCAGAAATGCTCAAATTATTTTATTCATATACCAGTGTGGGAAGTCAGCCCCCCAGAGAAGGAAATATTAAAAGGGCAGGAAAATATATTTCCTCAAAGGATCTTAAAGAGGCAGAAAAGCATGCCCAGTTTTTCTTAATAGCCCCAAGTCTCCCTTCCCCAAGCAGAAACCAGCTCTATAGAAATGCAGATGTAAACCATCAGGAAGGTGGAAGCTAGAAGCTTAGGAAGACAAAGACACCTAAAATCTACATACCCCACCCAAACTCTTAAGACAGAACATAATAGGATTAAACCACAGATACCAAAGGGCACACTCAGACTCAGGTCAAAGTTCATGCCTCAAACAGGAACAGGAAACAACTCCAAACAAAAGGCTCCAGAGGGTATAAAAACCCACTCCCTACATGTGCTCTCTCTTTTCTGCCAGAGCCATCTTTCTGTCTGGCTCTCCTCTTTAATAAACTGCAACCTTCTTTCTAAAGCAGTCTCCATGTTTATTCCCAGCTTGGACTGAACCACGATGAAGACTTTTCTTTCAACACCACCATGGTGTATATGGATGCATAAAAGGATACACTACAGACCAAAATAAGCATAACAGCAATACAGAAATAACAATCTTGAAGTATCAAAACCTTTCATAAAGTAATAATAATGTGCACCGATTACAGATCTTAATTAAATGTCCTTCTGAACAACTCGGTTTTTAAGGTGTTTTTTTTTTTTTAAAAAAAAGAAAAGTTTAGGAGAGATAGAACTATCTGGATTTCTGGTGAAAGGCTATTATTCCACAAGGCAGGTTCAGTTCTGTTAAACAAAATGATCTGCCCCACCCCCACTCACCCCCAATCTTGAGAGGAATGCACTGAATTGGTAGGAACTGCTGCTTGAACTAGATCAGTGTTTTTCAAACTTGGCAACTTTAAAATGTGTGGACTTCAACTCCAAGAGTAGCCCCACCCACCAGGATGCAAGTCAGTAATGCTCAAAAGGAGTAATACTCTTTCTAGAAATATCACTGGAGCGGAGAAAAAAAGCTAGATGTTTTTGGACAAAGAATAATTAAATTACTGTATGCTGGGAGTTAATTTCAGTTTCTTCTTTTCCAATTCAAATCCTTATAAAGTCTCAATGCCAGGTCAGGACTTCTATCGCACCAGTGGCTAGACCCACAAAATATATCTGGGTATCTTTAGCATAGTGAAGATCTATTCCCACCCACCCCCCACCACCCCCAGCCAAACCAATGGATCATTTCTTCCACTGGCTTCAGATAAATGTTAAGCAACCCACCATATGGTGCCCACATTGGAATGGATAACTTCTCTTATCCCACACCACCAATTGGAACCATTAACTCAGGAAAAGAGTGCAGTTTCTAAATAATAGAATAACAGAGTTGGAAGGGACCTTGGAGATCTTCTAGTCCAGGGGTCGGCAACCTGAAACACTGAAAGAGCCACTTGGACCCGTTTCCCTCACAAAAAAAAACCCTGGGAGCCGCATGCGCGCGCGCATGCGCACACAGAACAGGGGGCTTGATTAGAGTGGAGCCTAAGGTGAGACATGCACTGGCCCTGCCCCCCGTCCAGCTCTGGTATGGACGGCTCTGCCGTCCTGGCTTCTCCTCCCTTCGGAAAAGACTGCTCCCCCCCCCCGCACTCTACCTCTCTGGGACTTTCTTCTTAGGGAGGAGGAGGCCGACAGGGAGAAGGAGCTGCTGCGGCAAATCTTCCAAGGCGGCAGCAGAGGGCCGCTCGGGCTCGCCTATCTCAGCCTGCTGTAGGAGGCCATAGTTGAGGCTTCTGGCTCGCTCTGGGAGAGGTGCTTGGAAAAGAGGATGAGAAGCGGAAAGTGGGAGAAAGGACGTCTTCCAGCTCTCTGGGGTTCTTTCGCTGGGAGGATGAGGAAGCAGCGGGGAAAGACAGCTCCGGAGGGAGGCAGCCCCGCAGCCAGAAGCCGGCGGTCTGAGCGGAGCGGCACGGAAGACCTACCGGTCAGCGTTCCAGCGTTGCCTCCCACGCTGACCGTAGGTCTTCCGTGCCGCTCCGCTCAGACCGCCGGCTTCTGGTTGCTGGGCTGCCTCCCTCCGGAGCTGTCTTTCCCCGCTGCTTCCTCGCCCTCCCAGCAAAAGAACCCCAGAGAACCCTTGCCTGTGAGCCAGGCCTGCCGTCCACGTGACTGTGATAGGCAACGGCCCCAACTCTGCCCCTGGGCCGCGAAGGGGCGCGGCTGCCCGGTCGCCGCCAACTCTCTGGCCCCACTCAGTGCGGGTGGCGGCGGCGACATGAGGATGGTGAAGGGGCATGGCTGCCCGGTCGCCGCCGCCTCTCCCGTCCCGCTTAGCACCACCGGCAGCAGCAGCGGCGGCGGGAGGACGGCGAAGAGGCGCGGGTGGCGGCAGCGGTGGCGGCAACAGGAGGACGGCGAAGGGGCGCCGCGCAGCAGGTGGGAAAAGGGCCGGGCAGTCACCGCGGGGGAATCTCAAAAGAGGCCGAGACGGCCGAAAGGCGCAGGCCGAGAGGGGAAGTTTCCAAGACCCCCGGTGACCCCCCTCAGGACTAGCAGAGGTGGCAGCGGAGAAGGGTGAGGGGAGACCCGGCGGGCAGGGAAGAGGCACCCCGAGACTCGCCACCCCCACCCGCGGCTCCTTACCCAGGTTTTGCCTCCGGAGGACGGCAAAGGGACACCTTTCCAGCCGTCCTCCCGGCTCTTCCACCGCTGCTGCCACGTGCGGTCTGAAGAAGGAAAGAGGTTTGTGGCTAGTCCCACAAACCAAAAAGTTCAACCAATCAATTCAAACTTTGTGAATTTTTTTTTTTGTGAGAAGTTTGAATTCATTGGTTGAACTTTTTTTATCCCACTTTTTTTTTTCGGACTGCACATGGCAGGGAGCTGCAGGAGACGGCTGAAAGAGCCACATGCGGCTCCGGAGCCGCGGGTTGCCGACCCTTGTTCTAGTCCAACCCCCTGCTCAAGCAGGAAACCCTATACCATTTCAGACAAATGGTTGTCCAATCTCTTTTTAAAAACTGCCACAACTTCTGGAGTTAAGTCGTTTCACTGGTTTATTGTTCTTGTTAGTTCTAGGTTGGTTCTCTCCTTGATTAGTTTCCATCCGTTGCTTCTTGTCCTGCCTTCTGGTGCTTTGGAGGATAGGTTGACCTCCCTCTTTTTTTGCAGCAGCCCCTTAGATATTGGAACACTGCTATCATGTCACCCCTAGTCCTTCTTTTCATTAAATTAAACATACTCAGTTCCTGCAACCATTCTTCATATGTTTAGCCTTCAGTCCCCTAATCATCTTTGTTGCTCTTCTCTGCACTCTGTCTAGAGTCTGAACATCTTTTTCATATTGTGGCGACCAACATTGGATGCAATATTCCAAGTGTGGTCTTACCAAGGCATTATAAAGTGGTATTAACATGCTCATGAAGGCTTTAGAAAGATATCTTAGTCAGGGATACTGAGTGCCAAGATCTAAGGGAACCAGAAGCAGTGGACCTACCTCAACCAAGCCCCACTTCAGAACATCGACTAGCATAACCAATGAAGTTTCCATCCCACATCCATGTCTGCACTCTAATTAAAAAGCATCTAAAGAGGATTTGAATTGGCAACTAACCTCAGACAAATTAGAGAATTATCTGACCATAGCCTAGGACTACCAATCATGTTCTTTATTTTCAGATCATTATGCAACTGTTCTGAGATGAAGACTAGATCTCACATACTAATAACCATTGAACTGGGCAAACCCATGATTGCCGCCTGATAGCCACCAAAGTTACTTAGAGGATTATCACTATTCGCCCTGCTTTGCAAAACCCAGGAGAGCAGATTTGCTAAACAGTATCACTCTTGCTCAATCAGGTTTTGCTAACAGAGGCTCACCCATGACATTCTGGATTAACATGGTCTTATTTCATAGTAATCTAGCAATTACCAGCAGCACTCTGAGGCCAAGACTGTCTGTAGTTTCATAAACCAGCCCCAGAATGAGATTACCGGACCAGAAATACAAAATGAAGATCTTCTTTCCCCTGGAATTGCCTACCTAGAACCTTATATTTTTCCCTGTCCATCATGCAAGATCCATCAGCCATCAGCCTGTGGACTCTTATAACGCCACCAGATCTTCTGATTTTTCCTGTCTTAATTTGTACATAACAAAGCTATTTCCATGCCTAATTCCAATCCTCTAGGTGCCTTTCTCTTCCATCTCCTTATCTCAACTTCACTTTACACTTGTCACATGTCTTTCCCACATACAGACTACGCCAGGGGTCTTCAAACTTGGCCCTTTTATGACTTGTGGACTTCAACTCCCAGAATTCCTCAGCCAGGCACGCTGGCTGAGGAATTCTGGGAATTGAAGTCCACAAGTCACAAAAGGGCCAAGTTTGAAGACCCCTGGTCTACACATTCATTTTGCTATCATTTTGCTAGGAAGCTCCAGCTCACAAGCAGACTGCCCAATATTGTTTGGTGCTTCTTCAGTGACTATGCTCCCAGTGACAATCTGACTGATGTGCCTGGTCTTTGAAGCTATCCATTCTCAGTAGGACCTGCTGACTGCTCTAACCTCCTGCTTGGATGTTTGGTTGCCAAGTCCTTCAACAAGATGACAGTTTGCTTTTCTTGTGCCCATTCTGTTTGCCTAGGCCAGGGGTTTCCAAACTTGGGAACTTTAAGATTTGTGGACTTCAACTCCCAGAATTCCCCAGCCAGCTTTGCTTGGGGAACTTCATCCCAGAAGCCGTCAGAACTGAAGAAGCTTCTTGGATGAGAAGCAAAATGTCTTCAAGAAAAAGCAAAGGAAGTCCAGTTGCCTTTTGAAAAAGCACCTTTGGGGCTATCAGTTTGCAGTGTCCGTTGACATAAACTGTAGGAACCAGATTCTTTGTATTTACCTTGCTGTGTAGTGTGTGCATATGTATAGGGGTATCTTGTCTCTCTATGTGTATTTTTTTTTTTTTAGGAGGCCATTCTTGATCCATCTCCATTACATACCCTGGGAGGAGTGTAGATTTAGATCACATTCATCCTGGTCATTTATAGTCTAATCCAGGGGTCTTCAAACTTGGCCCTTTTATGACTTGTGGACTTCAACTCCCAGAATTCCTCAGCCAGCATGCCTGGCTGAGGAATTCTGGGAATTGAAGTCCACAAGTCATAAAAGGGCCACGTTTGAAGACCCCTGGTCTAATCCATATCCAGCTATTACTGTCCCCATTACAGTCCTGAAATATTGGCAGACAGGTGGCTGGATGACACTAGAAGTTACTATACATTAGTAGTGTGGAAAAAACCCAGTGACTCTTCCAATGTCCTGCCTACCTTTTTCCTCCCTTCCCTCTAGTTTATGCAGGCACTTTCAATTCTTAGTCTCTGGCTTCAGTTCAAGAGATCCTATTTGCTTTACTACCTGTCAACTCTCTCTAAGCCAGCAGTTTTCGAATGTGTTGGGCTACAATTTCCAGCATACCAGTACACCAGCACACACACAAACAGCCCGGCCTCTGAGTTTGCAATTATTGATCCTGACAATTCGTGCATGGTCTCTGACTCACTTATTTTCCAAAATGCAGACAGATCAATGGCTCAAAACCTTGAATTAAGAACCACTGACATCCTTCTCAGAGGGTGGGGCTATACTTCCCCTCATTCCTAGTCTGCATGGATAATGATTCGTTGAATTTGAATTATGGAAGCTGTAGTTCAAGAAATATAGGCCTGGGGACAGCTGAGCAGGTAGAATATTACTGTAGTAGTCTCATCACCATGACCACCAGTTCGTACCAAAAAATTCAGCTACTCAGGAAAAATAACTTTTTATACTAAAGAACACAATGATTTTATAAGCTCATGAGCTCCATCCTGCTTTTTCTCCAACAAAATCTTTAAAACCTATACTGGCTATTGAAGTTCTTCTATTTCAATTCCTATTTTTCCTCAGTTCTGCTTTTCTCCTGTACCACTTCCTCATCTACACTTTCTATGGTACCAGTCATTTTTAGATTATGAGCCCAGAGGCAAAAAAATATTTTTAATAGTGCATGCCTCTGGGGAATTAAAGCAGCTTTTTAGAAGAAGAAAAGTTATTGCTGTGGCAGTCATTGAAAACTATTTCTGTGTTCAGATTTCCACACCCCATATTGGGCATCAGTTAGCTGCATTCCCTTGCTTTCCTGACTGAGTATCCAGCGCTTTGAAAAACAAATAAAAATAATAAATTGTACCTAATCATTGGAAGTCAAGACTGACTTGAAAGGCCATGAAAACAACAATCAATACTGAAATGTTCATGTAGATGTTCAAAAGTCAACTCTAGAACCAAAGAGACTTATCAATAGTTCTGTTTGCTCAAATGGGCTCTCGAATGATGTACCCTATTAGACAACCTCATTTGCTGTTCCATTTTCGGAGCTGGATGTGATTACAAAAGCGGTTTGTGATATTTTGTTTATCTTTGTTAACTTTTAATCCCAGTCTTGCTCCAACGCAACCGGACTACTGCATAATTTTCTTTCCTTCTCCTGCCCTTTGCAGTGTTTGTCTCACAAGAGTCCTGTGATATTCATCTGAGAAGCTGTCATTGTGTTCACACAATAGAATCAGAAACAAGTCAATGCAGATTTTAGTTTCTCATATGTTCAGTTGTGATATGCTCGGCATTTTGTTTGAGCCTAGAGAATCAGGATTCTCAGCCAATTAAGATTGGTCAGCCAGGGGTGTTTGATTTGTGCAAACACAGTTAGATTTATAGTCTGCCTTTCTTCCAAAAAACATGAAGTGGCTTAGATTTAGATCTTCTTTAATTTTAGTCAGTGGTGGGATTCAGCCAGTTCGCGCCACTTCGGCAGAACCAGTAGCTAATTTTTTGTTGCCCAGGCCCAGAATGGACTTCCGGAAGCAGCATCCACACAGAGAACCGGTTGTTCACATATTTGAATCCCACCACTTATTTTAGTCCCCAATATTTTTAACAAATAGATAACGATGGAGGGAGGGAGGGAGGGAGGGAGGGAGGAAGGAAGGAAGGAAGGAAGGAAGAAAGATTATAGAACTTGAATGTATTGGAGGAAATAGATTATCTGGACACTTCTTTAGTCATATTTCAGTCTAGATTTAGTACCGAAACAGCACTAACTTCATTTCTCAATGACCTCTGGTGGGAGCAGATGAGGGTGATATATCCATCACTACTGTCCTCGATCTCTCTGCAGCTTTTTGTATTATTGATCAAGGTGTCTAGGTTCTGGACAGGCTTTGAGGGTTAGAAGAAACAGTATTACAGTGGTTCTCTTCCTTCCTTTGGGTCCAATTTCAGCCAGTGTCAGAGGGAGCAGAAATCTAATCCAAGCAAAAAAAAAAAAAAAAAGACAAACAGGAAGAAAACAAGGAACACCAGAATGCTGTTAGAAGAAACAAAAAGCATTGTTACAACATCTGCAAAAGATGATGATAGAAACTGAAACAGAAAAAGAGGATAAGTCTTCCAAAAGAAGAAGGTTCCAACCTCAATTGGTATACTAAAAAAACTATACACACACACGGACACACACACATACAGGGACACACACATATATATACATATATATACATATATGTATAATGATTTAAAGAAAATCAAACAAAGGTGGAAAAAGAATACTGAAATTCCATACAGTAGTTAACATCAAAAATACTTTAGAAAATATTCCAAAGAACTTCTAGCACTGGATAATGGAAGTTTGATTAGCTGTCTAGTGACTAATCACTACCATATTGGAAGGCTACAGCAACTTGATGGTATATTTACAGAAACGTGGCAAGCAGCATAAGAATTTGTAGAAATTCCAGCTAAGCTACACCTGGAAAATTATACTGCTTGATCCATTAGGTCTTTTTTAAAATCTATAAAAGCAGCAAATAATTAAATAATTATGTAGCTAATATAAAACATTGATCAATGGTTGACCAGCCTTTCCTAAAAGCAGCCTGAGCATTTGTTAAAGTTTCTCAAGGTAAGAGGCTGTTTCCCAGAACTAATAACAAACTAATTGGCCTATTATTGACAGAGTCTTCAATATCTCCCTTCTTATATAGGGGAATTATTATAGCCCTATTCCAGCATAAAGGGATTAAATCAGAACTATCTATTGGGTAAACTGGGCTGTTAATAAAGAGCGCCACCCATCTAGATTTTGTTTAATGAGTTCAATGGATATATTATCCTAGCCAGGAACCTTATCAGATATTGCTTTGAAATAAGGTCAACAATCTCTTTGTCTGGCACTGGTTCCTAGTGTAGACAGTAAATAACTTTGATTTCATCTTGTTTGCCATATTTACAAAAGGCTGCCCCTGCTCCATAAAAACTGTTTGGAAATATTTTTCCCAGGTCTTAGATGGTATACAGCAATCTGGGACAGAGGGAGCAGTGAAAACTCCGGAAATTAAATTCCAAAAGGTTTCAAATTCTTTGTAGAGAGAAGCATTTATTAATAATAACCAGGATTTTCTCTCTGTTTTCTGTTTCTTCTAGAGTATTAGTGTCTTATAATTTTTCTTCATAATATCTCAAAGGAAGCTGTTGTAAATTAGACATTCTCTATGCTAAATATAAAGCTCTTAGTTTCTTTTTAGAAGTGGCACAAGCCACATCAAACCAGCTGGAAGTTAATACTCAGCCGAATATTTCTTTGATTTGATGTAGTAGATGTTTCAGATACTACAATGCTGTCTGCTTGCAATCAGAAATAAACCACAAGGATTTATGGACATATAATTTCTAATGAGAAAAAATTACTGTGTTGGAACTACAGAAGCAAAAGAGAAAGTGAATAGATTCTCAAACTGGTATTTGAGTTTTTGTCTGGAAATATATTACACACATATCGTTCTACAAAATATTACCGAAAGTGTGCATCCTACCACAAACCTCGGGGAATTTGGACTAGAACATGCTTTTTTTAGCTACCTAAGAATCAACAAATGGAGAACCAATTCTCTTAGTATAAAGAACTTGATGCCCATAAGCTAAAGGGGAAAAATTCAATGAAATAAAAACAAATTATAGAATTGCAAACATAGGAGAAAATATTTCCCCAGTCAAGATATGTTCTACTTGTATGGATTTCAAGTTCTAGAATTCTTAACATAGACTATTTAAGCTAGGGAAATCTGGAAAGTTAAGTCAATACATCTGGAAGGCAGACAAGTTGAGCAAGTTAGGTTAGACTGTAATTCTCATCATGTCTCACCACTGGCATGCTGGCTGGGGAATTCTGGGAAATTGAAGGTCACACATCACTGAGATTGAGAACCACCAGCCTAGAACATGTGAGCAGTGGATGAATAAGTGGGGTTACATGTTGACCACTTAGGCATTAGAACAGGATAATAACCACGACCAACAACCAGGCTCCCATAGCAGGTTTGTGTGGAAATACCTGTGGCCTGAGATTCTGGCTGCTATCTGTTGGATGGTATCATATAACTTCCAGCCTGTGAAAAAAAATCTGAATGTCTTTCAGCTACAGGAAGTTTCATTTGCACAAAATTAATTAGAAGCTTCTCTGGCTATAAAACAGCTTGGCATGCTGAAATTAGGAATTGTGACTCAGCACACGCCCCATTCTTGAACTTGGAGTAATCTGAAAGCTGCTGCAGTGTAGCACTGCCAGATAGTTAGAGCAATTGCCCCTTTGCCAAGATGGGTTGCTTAAGAATGGAGCATGATTGATTGGGGTTGTTCAAGATCTTCCTGAATTAGTTTCTAGATCAGATGGGAGGAAAAATGCATGATAACAGTATTTTGTAGCTTATTCTGTGCTGTTAAATTTATCTGACACAATCCTGCAGTTTTCTGGAATGTTCACTCAGATATTTATTTATTTTAGAAAATTCATCTGGCCGCCCCACTCACTCTCAGTAACTCCAGGCAGTTTATCAATATGACCTTATCTGTGAAAAAAAGGTAGTCCTCTATTTATGACCACAATTGAGCCCAAAATTTCTGTTGTTAAGTGAGACATTTGTTAAGTGAGTTTTGCCCCATTTTACAACATTTCTCGCTACAGTTGTTAAGGGAATCATTGAAGTTGTTAAGTTATTAACCTGGCTTTTAAGTGAATCTGGCTTCCCCACTGACTTTGCTTGTCAGAAGATCGCAAAAGAGGATCACATGACCCCCGGGACACTGCAACCGTCACAAATATGAGTTAGTTGCCAAGCGTCTGAATTTTGACCACGTGACCTTGGGGATGCTGCAAAGGCTGTAACTGTCAAAAATGGCCGTAAGTCACTTTATTCAGTGCCGTTGTAACTCTGAATGGTCATTAAAGGAACTGTTGTAAGTCAGGCTGTATTCTATTTCATTACAGGTAGTCCTCGACTTATAACCAGAACTAAGTTATAAGAGTTTCCATTGCTAAGCAAGGCAGTTGCTAAGGGAGCCACTCCCACTTTTACAACTCTTTTGCCACAATGGATAGTGAATCATACGGTTATTAAGCAAATCCAATTTCCTCTACTGACTATGTTGGAAGCTGGCTGGGAAGATCACAAACAACGACCACATGGCCCCTGAACACTTCAACTATTATAAACACGTACAGTATGCCCCTTGCCAAATTTTGATCATGTAACTGTGGGGATGCTGTGACATTTGCAAGGCCCAGTTGTAAGGCACTTTTTTCTATGCCGCTGTAAATCCAAGCAATATTCTAAACAAATAGGTGTAAGTCAAGGACTATCTGTATTCTCATTTTTCATCCTCTATTCTTATATTGGAAAATAAAACAGTGTAAAATATGTTTTTGCTTCTTGCTCTGTCTGCAAGAGCAGGAAAGAGGTGGAGAAATTTTAAGTTTTTTAAAAGGTGGGCTTTAGTATTACCTCACTGGTTCAAGGAAGTTTGGGGGATAGAGAGTGGGGTGCAGGATGATTGCAAAAACTGGTATCCATTTCCCTATATTTGAAAGATAGTCTGTCCAAGCAAGATCTTTGGTCCCTATACTATTTCATTTAAATAATCAGATGCAGTTTTAAAATACTTGTGTCAGCATTTCTCTGTCTCTTCACAGACAGGCCTCATGCAGAGTTTCATCATTTTAACTTGTTTTAACTTCTCCATTCTTGCTGAAAACAACATTAATTGGGGAAGGGAAGCAGCAAGATTATCCTTACTGGCCCAATTTTTTAATTTCTTAGCAAGAGGTTGAAATCCAATCAAAATAAAGCATAGCATTAAAGTTACACTTTTCCAACTCCTCCCTACATGAAATTTCAGCAATCCTACAATAATTCAATATGACAACCCTTTAATATGATAAATGAATTTGTGTAAACCTCCTCATGGATAAAACTTATACACACACACACACAATAACAACTGCTGCATTTTGCAGGTAGTTTTATCAGATGTCTAGATCTGCTTGGTTTAGCCATTTCTCATTCCTGTCTGCACCAAGTATGAAAACTCTTAATTTCTACTCAAATTAAAAAAAATTATACTCAATGCAGACTGATGAGAAATGGCTAAAATAAACCAGCAGAATCCACAGAGCCGAACATAGCATGGGTGGGTGATGACTATGGCCATAGCACAATCTATCAAGACATCAATCAGAAAAATGTTTTAGCTTTTCAGACCCCAATTAACTTGGCAAAGAAGGTGTTGACAGGTGCTCAAAACCAATAATATAGTGAACAGCTTCCTCCCACAGAAGTGATTGATTCTATCCAGGAAACAAGGTACAGTCTTTGTTTAAATCAACCCTGATAGCAGCTTTGAGCAGACTTGAATTTCAAAAGCTACCTACTGCCTGCTCTAAGGACAAACAGGAATCTCAAATAGGCAAAAATGGGAGAGATCAATTTAAATTGTAAATTGGGTCAGCCTGTGCCAGTCAAAATCATATTGTGTCCTTTGACATTGACATAAAAATCAGAAGAGAGGATGTTCATCCTGAACATTGTTAGAAGTTGGTTCTCACTTCTCACATGAGAATGTCATAAAAAGGCATAAAAATTTGATAAATAAATAAATGTCAAATAATACTTCCCTTTTCTATATTTCATTCTGTTCCAGCTTCACAAAGAAGAATAAGACAGAGGTGTAGGACAGATCAAAAGACATTTTTGCAGAGGGAAGTCAGCTCATTAACTTGACAGATTCTACCCTACTGAAAACTCTTAACATCCAGGTCACAATTTATTGTTACCCATTTTCAAATGCCTAGGTCTTGATTTGGAGGCAAGCTTTTTCTACCCTATAAATAACCCACTCCGTTGCATCCCCTATGGAACAGAGAAAGCTGGGATCGATAGGAAAGTAGGCAGTTGTGAGAAAATGCCTTTTGGCTTGTGTCTATGGAGATTCTCAATCATCCAGATCACGGTTGTCCCAAAGGTGCTTTTCAAAAAGCAACTGGACATTCCTATTTATTTTTTTTCCTCCTTGAAAATGTTTTGCTTTTCATCCAAGAACTGAAGAAGCTTCTTGGATGAGAAGCAAAACATTTTCAAGGAGAAAAAAAACAAGGAAGACCGGATGCTTTTTGAAAAACACTTTTGGGATGTTTTTGGCTTGTACTTCTACACTACACATTCTAAGCCAGGGGTGTCAAACTTGCAACGTCACGTGATGTGTCGTTTTTTTCCCATTGCCGGCAATGGGGTGGGTGCGGTTTCGCCATGATGCATTCGGCCCGTGGGCCGGCAGTTTGACATCCCTGTCCTAAGCTTTTCTTGGAATTTCATCCTCCAGCACTGCAAAATCATCTTACCAAAATCCACACCATCAGCCTGTAAGTAGGATCATCTGTATGGACCCCTTTGCTTCTTACCACTCAAATTGTAATCTAGACTTGATTCAATGAAACTACACAGTTTGTGATTCACCCACTCAATAGCATCCTCCAAGGCAATATTTCTCAACCTTAGCAACTTTTAAGATGTGTGAACTTCGACTCCCCACATGCTGGCTGAGGAATTCTGGGAGTTGAAGTCCATACATCTTATAAAGGTTGGGAAACAATGTTCCTGGGGAATGGAAAAGGCTGACATGATAGCAGTGTTCCAATATCTAAGGGGCTGCTGCAAAGAAGATGCGGTCAACCTATTTTCCAAAGCACCTGAAGGCAGAACAAGAAGCAATGAATGGAAACTAACCAAAGACAGAAGCAACCTAGAACTAAGGAGAAATTTCCTGACAGTTAGAACAATTAATCAGTGGAGCAACTTGCCTCCAGAAGTTGTGGATTCTCCAACGCTGGACGTTTTTAAGAAGAGACTGGACAGCCATTTGTCTGAAAGGGTATAGGGTTTCCTGCCTGAGCAGGGGTCGGGCTAGATGACCTCCAAGGTCCCCTTCCAACTTTGTTATGCGGTATTCTGCAATCAATAGGTAAGTGGGCAATTGTGAATTAGCTCTGTTAGGCCTGCCTATCTCTGTTAAAGACCAGACAATGATTACTGATGATTGCAGTTTCTTTCCAAATCAAAACATAATTTAAATCTTACCAAATCTGGGGATGAATTGCCACAAAAACTCAAAACAGAGAGAAAATAACTTTCTCTTGATATTTTACTGTGTGATTAGCCTGTCCGGGAGGTATTGTGAGGTGTCTCTGCAGCATTAAAAAAAACAAGTCCCCATCAGCTTTGTCCTAATTATATCTTCTCACTGATTAGTACAGAGACCAGGTCCTCTGACTAAGCGTTTTCACTAACCCTACAACCTGAGGCAAACAGACCTCACATACACTCTCCAACTATTTCAACTTCCCCCAGAGCCAATATCTAATCTCCTGCTGCCTTGCAGCACAGCTATCTTGTTTCTACATGTGCAAGCAAGCTAGGCTGTAGCTGTGGTTATTAATTCTTTTATTCTTTTGCCAAAGGCAATGGCTGTTCCTGAAGAAGTAACATCAGGCTCACTTGTGCAGTGCATGGTTTATCTTCTCCAACCTGCTGCCTAATGTTATTTATTTGTTATTTTCTGTCTTTTCACAAATTCGCTCTACAATAGGACTAGATTGTCGACATTTCACAAATTAATTTTTTTTCTGTTCTAGTGGGATGTTACCTTTTGCCAATGGGAGTGATTGTAAAGTTGTAGAAAAAGATGTGGGCAATTAAGGATTACCTCCAATGCCTTTGCAGAAAGGCAAAGATGACAGGAACAGGCAAGGAAGTGGAATTTTCTATTTTTAACTGGATTTCTTTGAGGAAAATGCTTATTTCTTCATGGGTGTTTAACTACAAGTAGTCCTCGACTTACAACAGTTCATTTAGTGATTTAGTAATTCCATTCGGAATTATGACAGCATTGAAAAAAGTGACTTATGAACCATTTTCACACTTACATTACAGCATCATGGGCACACAATCAACATTCAGACCCTTGGCAATTGACTCATATTTATGATGGTTGCAATGTCATGTGATCACCCTTTTATGCAGTGTTCTGGGGTCATGTGATCACCTTTTGCAACCTTCTGACAAGCAAAGTGAATGAGGAGGCCAGATTCACTTAAAAATCATGTTATTAATTTAACTGTGGCAAAAAAGATCATAAAATGGAGCAAAACTCACTTAACAAATGTCTTACTTAGCAACATAAGTTTTGGGCTCAGATGTGGTTGTAAGTCAAGGACCACCTGTATATCAAGCCTGTATGGATTTATAAAACAGTTTTTATGTATTTTCTGCCTCAGAACAAGAAATTTAATGGAAGAAAATAGAAGAAAAGAAATTTAGTGATATATTTAATGCTACATTTGGAAAGAACTATAGCAGTGGACACAAAGCTGGATTTAGAGAGATGCAAATTGCCAAATTCCATTATATAACTTTTTTTTTGCAGTATTTCCTGTCCTTTTCATTTAATCTCAGGCAGGGGAGAAAGGATTTGCAAGCAGGAAATAATGGGTTATTTTCTTCTTCTTTTTTTAAAGCTGCTTTTCATGTTCACCTATGCAGCCGCATAACTGTGAATAACCACACGCTGTTTTCTGACTCTGTATCCTGCACACATCGTACAAATATGTAGCTGGTTGTCAGACCGAAAATGAGAAACACTTCACTTACAGTGCTTTAATAGGACTTAGGGAAAGTACATAAAATATCAACCAAACATGACTTTAAACTCACTACAACTACCATCATAGGTATTATTGTGGTTCTTGACTGAGTGATAATCACAGAGGACACTGTATTTATGCCTTTTTTAATCTATATTTTTATTTTACTCAAGACAAGGTTAAAATACAAAACTCTGAATAAAGAATTCCACAGAAAACAAAAAAGAAACAACAAGACAAAAAACACAGATCAAAGCATGTGCATCAAAAAACAAGAACAACACATATACATCTATTATCCCCTCTAGTTGAATACTGATTAATACATTACTACAACATTAGTTCCCAGCCCTTGCAAAACAAAACAAAAATTAAGCTGCTAAATCTATTTGCAAATATGTCTTCTATATGTTAGATTAGTAACAAAGTAGTTAACAGGAAGAAAAAGAATACTAAAACAAAACAAAATTAAAGTTTCAAAACTCTCTGTTAAATTGTAAATTGTAATCCACTCATAGAAAATATAACCAACCCAAGTCATCCCAAAAGTTATAAATAGTATTTATGCCTTTTGAGCACCCATAGCATTTGGGAAACATACCTATTCAGAAAGAATCCCAGAAATAAAAAGAAATTTAGCATAGCAGATGTTTATCCAGCTGTATATTCATTTTAGCTGACTTTATACTTTAATTAGTCATTGCAACTGCATAGTTGATGATAGGATCTTGAAGAGAAACAGAGTACATAAAATTGCCTGAATTTACAAGTTCTTGCATGGTCCCACGGCCATGCCACAGATGGAGAGTCTGAATTGTTGAGCACTCTCATGTACGATCCTACCTGTATTCTGAAGTGATACAGTCCAGAAAGCATTGAGCAGACTATAAAGCATTACCCAGGCCAGCTGCTACTGTTTCATTGCTAGGAGAAAAAGCTTTCAACAAAAATGAGATTTATGTCATTGCGATATTAATACAAGAGTTGCATCAAGTATACCAATGCTCTTTGATGTGTCACCCAAAGCACCCACACTGGGTTTATGCTCAGGCTGTGCTGCCAAGGAAATGTAAATTCTTTTTTCTGTACCCCAATGTTTTGGGCTAAATTAGGCCCTCAGGGCACAGCATTTGTGAATCTCAGCTTTCTTCAATGGCAACTGGATTCTCAATCTCTTGATTTTGTTTATTGTTCTCCCTAGTTTCCTCCAGTGACCCAGCATTGCTAATGGCAGTGATTGGGTTAAACACACTCAGTTAGGCCCAGTCTTTGTGATCAGAAAAGCCCTGTCATTGTCTGCCTCCTCTCTAGCATTACAGGGTTCCTCTTTTTGTTTTTCTCAAGAGACACCCGGGAATTTCCCCATTAGTACCTTTGAGTTTGCTCCTTTTATCTGAGCAAACATGCTTGCGCATTTTAAAGGTAGATAGACTGTAGAATCATCCTACATACTTGCACTCTTCCCGGATTTCAATGGCTTCAGTAAAGTCAGGTGTTTTTTAAAAAAAAGATCTTTCAATAATCCTCCTTGAAAGACTTGAATATGTGCTTCTGTAACAAAGATCGTACTGTATTTCTTTCTTGGGATCATTTTTGTCCAACCCTTCAGGAGTGCAAGTCCAACACAACTGGCAACAAAAATTTTTTTTAAAAGAAACTCATGCAAATCCACACAATCTCCTTATAAGTGGAACCTTCTTCATGGGGGTTCTTGCATTCAATGGGCCTTACCACCAAGATAGCAATCTCTTATCAATTTAGCTGGCCTCAGTGAGACAAACCCAAGGTATTCATGTATTTTATTCAGCTATAACATGGTTTGGGTTTTTTTTAGTTTAGAGCACTGTATTCTAGTTTGTAAATCATGGTTTGTAGCTTCCTTTGTTTTATTAAAGCCTGCTATGGCTTAGCACACTGTCAACCCAAGGATAGGGTTTTGCAAGCCCCGAAGCGAGAGAAAGGAGCTTTTCACAACCTTGTGTCTTCTAGCTGCATCTGACTACAGTGCCCATTAACCAAAGCTAGCAAGCTGAATTGATTGGGAATATTCGGAGTTGGAATCTGAATATTTGGCCCATTTGTGGAAGAATGGAACAAAGCATTGCGCAATTAACAAAAAACCACCCGAGATTGGGCTTCAACAATTTTCTGCCCCCTTTTTTGGAAGCAACAAAACTAAGGATGATACGTTCCCGCAGTTTTGCTTTAGGATTTCGACAGTTTCGTAAACAAAGCTTCGCTTTTTCTCCTCCTCCTTCCCGGGAGCTGCAAAAGGGGGGCGTAACCGCCTCGTGCGCGCGCTCTCTCTCTCCCGTCTCCTTGACCGAGGCGCCTCTGATTGGTGGGCGGAAGCCCAGCCTCCAAACCTCCAGCTGGACGTTGCGCCTCCTCTTCGTCCCGCCCCGCTACCCTCTGGGTTCCCGCCCCTCACTCGGAGACTGCCCGGAGATGAGGACGAGAGAGCGGCGCCTGGATTGGTTTGCGCTCTTGCAGCGTTTCTACTGGCCGGTCTGGTAGAGAGGGGGCGTGGTCGGAGAGCGGCGATTGGCCGCGGCAGAGGGGTGTGCGCGAGGGGATGGAAGCGGCTGTTCCTGGGCTGGGGAAGCCAAGCGGCGCTGGAAGGGGCGGGGGAGGGGGCGGGGGAGGGGGCGGCGGCCCGAGGCGCTTCTGCTGGGGCTGCAGTCGCCGCCGCCACTGCCGCTGCCGCCGCCGGGCTCCCAAGCCAGCCGGACGCTGAGCCCGCCACCGCTTCCCTCCTCTGCCCCCGCTCGCCGGCTGCACCATGAACAGAAGCAGCGGCGCCACGTCGTGCCCTCCGACGGTCCCCGGCGACGGCCACAGCAGCGGGCACGGGCGCAGCAGCGAGTGCCGCCGGGTCTGTAGCAACTGCCGGAAAGTCCTGAGGCAGGTGGGTCTGCCCTTTCTCCCCGACACGTCGAGGGGCTGCTCCGCCTGGGTTTGGCTGCCTTCCTCGGTGCCCTTCCGGAAACGCGGGACGACAGCATCCATCATCCACGGCACTGGCTGAGGATGACGGGTTATAGTTTGGCACCCGGGGGGGGGGGATCCGGCCGAGGAAAGGCTGAGGGAAGGCTATTGGGCTGCTTGCTCCGGCCACACCTCCTCAGAAGGGCTTTGAGAAGGAGCTGGGTAGAAATCTTCTTAAAAAAAAAAAAAAATCTGCGGGTTGTTATTGTTTAGGGGGGGAGGTTGTACCTTGGGAGGGTTTTGCAACGATTTCCTCAAAAATCTATAAATAGATGCACATAAACATATATAAAATTTATTGCAACTGCTTCTCTGCTGCTTCGTTCAGATATATGTACACACAAACATACCAGAAATATGTATATATAGACATGTATGTATTAGCTTGCTTGGTTTATCTGATTTTTTTATGGCAATAAATGTACACTCACGTTTCCCTATATCTCTTCTCATGGTTCAGGGATATAAAATAAGGCACAGGTAATAAAAACACCTAATAATTTTGTGTCGAATTATGTGCTGATTGCATGTTGTGTGAATATCTGTACTGTTTGGTAATGTTGCATTCCCATTGTGCCTTTCCTGTATGTGGCGCTTCTGGTTTTGCCTTTTCCCAAAATGTGTTCAAGGGGCTTTTTTATTCAGACCTCACTTCTTTAAAGGAAAAGAGTTTGGGGTAATGCATAAGAAAAATGGCTTTGAATAAAATAGTGCATGATACTCAGGAACAAATATAGTAGATAGTCATGTTCATTAAAATCAGAAATTGAGTGGAGGAGATGTTCTTTTGATCACCTCTAAGTGATAACTTGATATCCAGCTAGAATATAGGACTTGCTGTAAGTAAATATGGATATAGGAATTGAGTCTTTGTGAATGCTAGTAATCCTTGCGCTAGTAATAAAATACAAGTAATGCTAATAATCCTTTGCTAGTAATGTTTATACTGCAATAAAATACAAAAATAGATAATGGCTAAACAACTGTGAACACTGCAGTGCCTTCTGTACTTCCATCACAAAAAGATAAATGGTATTTGTTGTGTCATAGATCCAAGTGCCAAAACAGCAGATTCATGATTTGCAGGTTTTTGAAATCATACTGTGAATCATTTAATATCTTAAAATCAGTCTTCACCAATCTGGTGCCTTCCAGATGGACCACAGTTTCTATAATCACCTTATATGGGTTAAGATGGGGAAGGCTGTATTAAAAATTATCCATACATATCTATATTTCATCCAGTATTATAAGCACATAAATCCCACTGATTTCAGTGAGAGACTAAACTGGCACGTGTTCATATTTTAATAACTATAATGTTTGCATTGCTGCATTTCTATTGTTTTTTGATACTATTGCTTCTCTTCCTAATATTTCAACTCTGCCCTATTGACCCTGAAGATTCAAGCTTGGAAAAATTGTGACAAAGTTATTTTGTTTGGATTGTGTATTCCCCTTTCAAAGCTTTGACCTCTGTAGATATTGTCTCCTACATCAAACTCTCCCTAGCATAATTGTATATGTGTCTGAAAATTTCACTGTATTTTTCTCATCTCAACCTTCTTCATTATATAGTTATTGTTAATGAAAATGCTTTTGGACAATATTAAGATTTTTCATCTGATGAACTTTTAACAAAGGACACTAAAGGACTAATACAGTCTTCAGTATTGATTGTTCCTGTATTATCCATCACAATAATAAATTCCTTCTGATGGAAGAATGAAATTGAAAAAGTGAGGAATAGCTGGGTTGGTACAATCAGGCTGAGTGATATGTGTCTTCCAAATATTGTTTTCAACACAAGTCTTGGGGAAAAAGGATATGTTTGTGCGGCTGACTGGTTATGCTCCATCAATGTTTTGTGAGATCTTTATTGTGTTGAAGTATATAATTAGGGGAACATTCCTTACTCCCTGCATATCATTGGCTGGGTATATGCATTGTACTGGACCACAATGATGCAAACCATATTATACTCTATCTTGTTGTCTGAACCAGGCATTACATCATATAGTATATGAATCCAGTTGTTTGTTCCGTAAACCATAGTTTAGCAGACTGTGGCTTAGTTGATATATAAATATGCTTATTGTATTAATAGCAGTACAGGTGAGTTTTTTCCTCTGTCCAAATAAATGTACTATAATTATTGGAGAAACTCTTATGTGATTGCAAAGAGTCAACACTATCTTGATGGCACATACAGTAATCAGTTTAATAAAAACTTCTACACTGTAACTGATTGGACAAGAGAAATCTATGCATACTGTCCATATTTGTGTTTTTATGTAATCATAGAAATACATATCTAAGACATATGTATATATTTGTCTTATCCAATTAATAAAAGTTGCCCTGAATTTAAATGGATCTATTATTTTAAATGTATGGAAGATGTTAAAAACTATACATTGTTAATATCTTGAGAGATTTTCCACTTTTTCCCAAAGGAAATGAGTCAAAAGACAATGCCTGCTATTGTCCACGTAGATGGCACCTAACAACTTATTTAATTTGCATTTTGAAACTCTCAATCTGGTTCTAAATGTGAGCAAAGCCACAATGTGATTGGTTTTTCACTTAGCATGGTTGTATCATCGAAGTCCCTAATGCCTTGGGGAAATCATGATTGTCAGTATGTTGTGTGAATTAAGCCAGTTCAATAAACCTTGGCAAACAAAATCAAGTCTAAGCACAGAAGGCTTCAAATTGTGGGGGATGGTGATTACAACTGGAATTTCAAGAATATGGCAGGCATTCTTCCAAAGTAACTGCTTGTGAGTAGAGTTTTCTGTTCCTAAAGTATCTGCTGTGTAAATCCCTGATTTAACAAAACACCTTGCTACCACTTCATAGAAGTACCATCTATATGGCTCCTAGTTTATGCAACATTTATTCTTTTCAAGCAGGGGTGTGTACCTGCATCAAATCACTGGAGGTATCCTTCACAATGTTTACATCCAAGGAAGTTTCTGGGGCCCATTTCAATTACAAAGGCATTTTATAAGTAAAAAGTCATGATGGAGGTTGACATTTTGTTTTCAGTATGTCGGCTTTTTATTTTTGGTAAAGCCATTTCTCTAGGAAGGCAAGTTGGTGGTGGGTGCCAAGGAAAGGAACTTTGAATCATTGTGTGGACCCATGTGCAAATTTCTTCAAAAGAATGACATATTTGGATTGCATCCTTTTTGTGTGATAGAATATATACTGAGGAAAAGAGAACACTATGTGCCCGCCCTGAGCTTCTGACAAGGTGGGATATAAATCAAATAAATAAAATACAGTTTAATTTGTTTACCAGGTGAAGCTCAGTAAAAGTCCTTGCAACTGCATCGACACTGTATTCCATTAGTTGGCAATAGCAGCTACTTTGTTACAGTAAGTAGAATATGAGTTGTACACAGGAGGAACTTTGGTTCAAATCTTTGTTCAGCAATGAAATTCACTGGTGATTCTTGGACCACCTTTCTCCTAATTAAGCTTATCTTCCACTTCTCTCTGGAAAACAGGCAGGGTGGAAAAAAATGTTAAGAACCCTGGCTAGCTTGTGAACTGGCATGAAGTTGAAACTCTCCAATTAAACTCCTACAGGGGATGTTAACACAAGTAAGACTCTTTAAGCTAAGCAATGATTGAGCACATGAGGGGAAGGGATAAGGAGGAGTACTTGACTGTAATGCTTGTTCCCAGCTCTGTAAGTAACGTTGAAAGATTATAAACAATAAACCAAACCCTGCTAATATCTGCTCCCCCTCCTCCCCACACCCGGAAAAGCCAAATTTCTTACAGCGCATTCTTAACAATGTTAACATCCTGGCCATCTACAGGTTAGCAATATTCTGATCTCTTAGTGCATGTGGCTAACTGAATGCATTAGCTGAGATGTTTTTTATTTGTCTAGTGCAAATGAATTAAAACTGCTGAGCTGTGCAAAAGCATCAACTTACCGCAAAAGTTTTGTTTGCCTTTGTTCTGCTCTGTGTGTGTGTGTGTGTGTGAGAGAGAGAGAGAGAGAGAGAGAGAGAGAGAGAGAGAGGAAAAAAAAAAACCTCAAGTCTCGCTTTGGCAACCTCTTTCTAATTATATCTTTGCATCATGATTTCTCTTGTAAATATGAAGAAACATGTAAGTCAATGAGCTCAAATATTTGTGCTCTTTGTCCCAAAGCTGTTTTTCTTTTTTCCTTCCTCTGTGAGGCCAAGTGCCAATCAAAGTTGTTTTTCAAGCCATGAAATTGTAGAATTCTCTCTTCCGTTCTCCCAAAGGGTTTGGCTCTGGAAAGCAGGCATGGGGGTAGGGATAAAACATTTTTTTAAAAAAGCTGTACTGTAAGTGCTTTAGACTCATAAAAACTGTATCCGATGCTAACAAATGTCTGTGTTTGCTACGTGTATTTACTTCTAGCTCTCCATACACTCATGAACTCTTGGATCATATTACACATCCTACTTGATCTTTCCCCCTCACCCCTCTGCAACTTGTGAGAAATATTGTGAACTTGACAAGCACAGAAATGTGCAGCTGAATTCCTATCTTGGCTGAGTTCTCCCTTCACTAGAGGTCTTCTGTCTTGGATAAGCTCCACTGCACAGAATATGGAATAGACCTGCGAATCAGATAATCCCCGATTCAGATTTTATTTTAAAAAACAACGTGCAGATCAGGGTAGGAAACCTGAACTATTGCTGAACGAGAAATCCCTGCAGTCTTCGAAAGTGGCTAATGCTTTCTGGGAGTTGTAGTTCATAAATATCTTCGTGTCACAATTTGCCTATTCCAGTGTAGATGTTCTTCAATACTTCCCCAGTATACTTACCAGTGTATTGTGGGAAATACAGGTAGTCCACAACTTTCGACTCCAATTGAGCCCAAAATATCTGTTGCTAAGTGAGACAATTGTTAAGTGAGTTTTGCCCCGTTTTACAACCTTTCTTGCCACAGTTGTTAATTGAATCACTGCAGTTGTTAAGTTAGTAACACTGTTGTTAAGTGAAACTGGCTTCCCCATACACTTTCCTCAGGAGCATTTTAGAATTGGTTTGTCATTGTTTTGTTCCAGTTTTTTTTAATTCTTCAGGTTAGCCAATATTCCTGGAATTTCAGGTGATCACCCACATACTAACCAGGTTCGACCTGCTTAATTTCCAAAATTAGACTACTGCTTAGATCAGGCAGAAGAAATCTATGGTCTTCCAGGTGTTATAGGTAGTCCTCAACTTACAACAGTTCATTTAGTGATCGTTCAAAGTTACAACGGCACTGAAAAAAGTGATTTATGACTGTTTTTCATACTTATGACCATTGCAGCGTCCTCATGGTCATGTGATCAAAATTAAGACTCTTGGCAATTGGTTCATATTTATGACAGTTGCAGTGTCATGTGATCATCCTTTACAAACTTCTAACAAGCAAAATCAATGGGGAAGCCAGTTTCACTTAACAGCCGTGTTACTAACTTAACAACTGCAGTGATTCACTTAACAAATGTGGCAAGAAAGGTCATAAAATGGGGCAAACTCACTTAACAAATATCTCACTTAGCAACAGAAATGTTGGGCTCAATTGTGGTCATACGTCAAGGACTGCCTATACTAAAGTAAAAAAATTTGCAGCCAGCCAATGTGGCCACTGATAAAACATAAAGAGAGTTATAATATGGAGGACCAGATTCTCCATTGTGGGCTAAATATACTTGAATTGAACATATGCTATTAGTCAAGTTTATAATTACATTCACTTTGCAGCTTTGAGATAGCTATTGCCCTCTTTCATTGTATCACAAAGGGAACTTCAGAAATCATACTATCCTTGCCAAGATTATTTTGAGTTTAAGGGCAGCTGGACTGCATCCATAGCTTATCAGAGCCAAAAGCTACCAGACCAATCCTGGTAATCTTTTAAAACATAGAATAGGTAAAAGATGTGCATCAATTAGAGGTAATATCAATCTCTACAACAATAGACCTTGGTCTTCCAGCTAAACTATATCTTACGTACTTTACGTGTTAGCACTTGTTTGCCTTCTTTTTTAAAAGCTTTATTATATTTTTTAAAAATAAGCAAACAGTAAACAAGAGATTTCAAAATATTATTGGCATTGTTTTTTCTTGCCTTCCATTAACAAGGAAGATATAGCAAGAAAAATGTAAAGAATCATTATTCCCAGATTTGGGAATTATAATGGTAAATATTCTAAGAAGGAAAAAGCTAAAACTGCCATGATTTGGAAGAACTGCTATGGGAAAAATAAATATTTTGCCAAGGCTGAACCTTCTTATATACAGTCTCTCTAATAAAAAATTGAAGGCGAGATATTAAATGCTAGACAGAAATAACTATTTTAATATGACCTAATAAAAGGCTGAGGATCAAGCTTTTTACAAGGCTTAAAAGAACAAAGTGGACTGGCAGTACCCAGTTTTAAATATTAGCAAGATATCTGGTTAATTTGGACCACATCTGGATGAAATCTCTTTAGGGCTAGATTGCTTCTACGGTATTAAGGGAGCAGGATTCTCAAATGGTTTACACAAATAATTTTGTACATACAAGTTTTACCAGTTAAGAGACAATAATGTACAGATGTACATGAATGTACAGATTGGGGCATGTTTAAGGAAGCAGCTACTGATAACCAACATACAAATGTTGAGGAGTATGCCACCACGGTGTCTGCATATATCCAAAAGTGCATAGAAGTCTGTGTCCTGAAAAGCTTTGTTGTGAGGGCGAATGAAAAACCGTGGCTGACTTATCAGGTCCGCAAGATGCTGAAAGCACGGAATGTGGCTTTTAAATCTGGGGACATGCTGGCACTTAGAACAGCCAGAGCAAATCTGAAAAGTGCCGTAAAAGGTGCAAAGCAAGCCCATTGCCAGAAAATTCAGAACTTTTTTCAGGACCAAACAAACACCAGGCAAATGTGGCAAGGGATCCAGGCCATTACGGATTACAAGGTGGCTCCATCGAGATGTAAGGATGACACAGACTTCCTAAACAAACTGAATGCATTCTTTGGTAGATTTGAGGCATCAAATAGTACTCCTGCTAGGAAAGCTGTGCCCCATCCTGATGAGCAAGTGCCTAGCTTTGATGTCACCTCTGTCCGGAAAACACTGCAGACAGTTAACATTCGGAAAGCAGCAGGCCCAGATAACATCCCTGGACGTGTCCTCAGGGAATGCGCAGAGGAGCTGGCTTGTGTTCTCACTGATATTTTCAACCTCTCATTGCAGCAGGCAGTGGTCCCATCGTGTTTTAAGATGGCCATCATCTTGCCAGTGCCAAAAAAGTCCACAATTACAGGCCTCAATGATTACCGTCCGGTTGCACTGACATCCACCATCATGAAATGCTTTGAGAAGCTGATAAAAGACACTATTGTATCTAGCCTCCCGCCAGCATTTGACCCGCTTCAGTTTGCCTACCGACCAAATCGCTCTACGGAGGATGCTATTTCTTCCGTTCTCCATCTGAGCCTGAAGCACTTGGAGGAAAGAAATACTCATGTGCGTTTGCTGTTTGTCGACTTCAGTTCGGCGTTTAACACAATCATTCCCCAGCATCTAGTAGACAAACTGGGCCTTTTAGGCTTAAACACTCCTTTGTGCAACTGGATTCTGGATTTTCTTACCAACAGGCCCCAATATGTGCGAGTTGGAACAAATACCTCAAATACCATTTTCTTGAGCACAGGTTCTCCTCAGGGCTGCGTCTTAAGTCCGCTGCTGTTCACCCTGTTGACCCATGACTGCTGTGGGCCTTATTCAGATGGGCCTTATTCAGGATGACAAGGTGGAAGCTTACTGCAAGGAGGTTGAGGGGTTGGTGAACTGGTGTAAGGAAAACAGCCTAGTTTTAAATACAAGAAAAACCAAAGAGATCATTGTTGATTTCAGAAAAGGCAGGCACAGCCACACTTCTCTGTGCATAAATGATTCACCTGTGGAGATGGTTACCAGCATCAAATTCCTGGGTGTGCAGCTAACGAGTAGGCTGAATTGGTCGCTAAACAGTGAGAAACTGGTGAAGCGGGCACAGCAGCGCCTGCATTTTCTGCGCCGCATGAGAAAAGCACATCTTCCTTCCCCTGTCCTGACCACTTTCTACAGGGGGACAATCGAGAGCATCCTGTCATACAGCATCACAGTCTGGTTTGGAGGCATCGCTGCTTCAGACAGGAAGGCGGTGCAGAGAGTGGTGAGGATGGCCGAAAAGATCATTGGCAGTTCCCTCCCTACCATCCAGGACATAGCACAGAAGCGTTGCTTGAGCAGGGCCCGCAAGATTTTCTGGGACACTACACATCCTCTTCACGACCTGTTTTCCTTGTTACCTTCTGGGAGGAGGCTTCGTGGTATCCGTAGCAGAACATCCAGATTCAGCCATAGTTTCATTCCATACAGCATTAACCTTGCGAACTCTCAAACTTCCTCCTTGCATTATATATTCAAGATGGACAGTATTTAATATTTATTTGCTATGTATATGTAGGGATGTGGGTCTATATATATGTTGTACATAGTATGTTTAGGTGTGTGTCATGTATATGTTTCACTTTGAGAGCGGGCAACTAAATTTCATTTTTTATGTGTGCCATTGTGCCCACAATATAAAAATGACAATAAAGGTTATTTATTTATTTATTTATTTATTTATTTATAACTTATAGAGAGTCCAAGAGCTAATTAATAAGGCAAAGATGATGAAATCTTTTGAGATTCTTTGTTTGGAAAGATCATAATCACCTCACTTGTTTCAGTATCTTCTAATAAACAGCATAGTTGTAAATAAAATATGAATATGTTAGTAGACATAGACTTGTGGTTATGTTTGTTTAATATACTAATATATCATTCTGGAAACATTTATGGGGCTGTCAGTATCTAGCTTTTCCCACAGTTTCCAGTACTTTAAGCAGCAGCAGTAGAATCTAGCAGGATACACTGCAAAGGTGTTTTCTAAATTATTGGAAGCCAGAGCAGATAGTTGACTCTCGATGATCTTAAAAATTGTCTAGAGTTGAACATGTTTAGTATTTAGTAGAAGACCACCAAAGTACGAAGTCATAAAATCATCCTGGGTGAAGGCAGTGGCAAACTATCTCAGTATTGTTGCCCAAAAAAGTATATGGACGATATGGATATTGAAGTCATTTTATCTATACAGCTGTTGCTGCTACTGTTATGTTTTAACAGAGGCTGTATCTACTGTTATCTTTAACAGAAGCTGTATCATCCACACTTCATTAGCTTTTACATGTGGACCATCAGAGGAACAAATGGGGATTCATACTGAATGACTAGTGAGTTACAAGTGTAGGCTTACCTGGCAAACATTTCCAGTTGTCTTGCTTGTTGACTTTGAAAAAGTTGCTCATTTCTTTGGCGGTTATATGTAAAATAGTAGTAATAGTGTCCTGCCTCACAGGGTTATTGTGAGCATTTTAAAAATGATGGTACCTCTCTGTTTTGCTTTAAGGATAAAGTGGACTGTAAATCTAATTATTGAATGGGTTTATTTGCTTCATAAAATAGGTTATGAAGACTGGTATAGACATCAGGCGACACTCATTCTAATAAGGTAATGTTTGGCTCCTGCCCAACATTAACTGTATTAAATATATTTTTGGCCAATGGGATTTGTATATCAACTAGTATATCATCAATACCATATGTCTATTTAGTTATGTTAACATTTAGAATGACTTCATGTATAATTTTAGCAGTCATTGGTTTCCCATTTGGACACTACTTGTAGATTAATGCTGTCGGTGAAAACTTGGAAATACTACGATTGCAGACTAGATAGAAGAGTGAAGTATGTACGTACAGTAGTAACTTTAGATTCAGGATTTAATGACAACATATGAGTTCAATTCCAGTAAGCAAAACCTACTGTTTTTGGGTAGGACTTTGGTCTTCCTTAAAGTTTCTGCACTGTAGCACCACTGTGTGTTTGTAATTGATAACAGTTGCATAAGATAAATCTGGTACAAATTATTCATAGCTATGCTGAATTGCCAATTTGATTTCTATGGTTCTCATACTCAGTTCATCTATAATTCTACCAAGTTCCAGAAGCAGGGTAGCTTATATATTACCTAATTTTTGCACAGTGTGCATAGACAAAATGGAAGCTATATCTAGCCTTGTGCCTCTAATTAGTATATCTCACTAGAACACAGATGTGTTTTCTGATACTAATGTCTCACATCCATACTTCATATTTTTATTGGAAAGTGTTGGGTATGTATCTTAAATGTGATCTGAACAACTTCTATTTCTACCTTCTAAGGCAGACTGAAAAAAAGCAAGGATAGATGTTTTGCCTAACTTTGTCACCCCCGGAAAAGTTGAGCTTCTTCTACTATAATCTTGCCATTCTAGTCTAAGGGTAAACCAGTGTAAGCTAGTGATTCTTATTCTGTCACTTTTCTCATTTTCCCCCCCAACAATCCAGAGCCCAACAGTCCTTGAAGGACACTGAATTATTTTTTTTAGCAAAATTCTCCAATAAGAAGCAATTAGACATGTTCTCTTCAGATTCTTTGGAAAACGGATGGCTTTTGTAAAGTATTGACCAAGTGAATGCCACCTCCAGTTTGCCACAATGCAGTCTAACCAATTAAATTGTTATTGGCGAGAACCGAGCAATTTGAAAAAATCAAGTAGGTATAGTGGAAGAGATATGTTGGCATTCTTTTATTTTACAAGAAGCCTTTTAAGTGGTTGATCAAGGAAGATAAGAAATTCCATCATGTTTAACTGATTAAATAGTAGTGGTTAAGAGAAGGCTGTGGTTTTGATGGGGATTTTAAGAATGCGGCCAAATATTTTACTTTGTAGACTTCATATCTGACTTGAAGGAGTCATGATGTATTTTGCTTTAGGAGTGTTTTAAGTACAGAACTCTAAAAGAAGCTTAAATGTTTAAATATTTGCCACTAATTTGCTGCTTGTTTTCATTTTACATCCCTGCCGAAATGTTTTGACAGCTGTAACTAGAAAATTATTTGTGAAAGTTGCTGGAATGATTTTTTAAAAACTATTAAATTAGATTAGCCTTGTTTAATTCCGCATAAAGATGAAAGCAGAATTATAAGAAAACAATAAATAAAAAAGTAATCCGTGGTATAGATGCAATCCCTCTTTATATGCAGTGGGTAGGTGTTCTAGAGTTCACCAGTCTTGATTCCCTCAGTGTTTATAGAATCATAAAAATAGAAAGATTATATAGCCCACTAAGTCAGATGAATATCCTGGTTCAGGTTATACATATGTAATGGAGCTTGAAATTCAGAAATTCTTCTACTGGTGAACCTCTGTTATTGTCAAGACGATTTTCATAGCATTTAACTGGAGTCTGCTACTTTTAATAGTGTTATTCGTTTCCTATTCCTTCCATTTGTTTTCGTTTCATTTCCTTACCCTTGAATGTTCCCATTGCTCTTCTCCGAATCTGTTCTAGTTTATTTGCATCCTTAAAGTGTGGTCTGACCAAAGCAAAATAAAGTGGAACTCCTTGTTCCCATGATTTAGAAACTTATGTTCAGCTGATAACTGTGTTTCTATATTTGACAGCCAAACTCAGTATTCGGCTTCTGATCATCTATATCTCCAAGATCATTTTTCACAGATATGCCTTGATATCCTACATCGTATATTTGTGCATTGATTACTCTCTTGCATAAAAACGTTTACATTTATCTCTATTAAATTTAATTTCAGTCTTGTTTTCTAAGCTATCAGAATATCTGAGTGTTTCATTTTTGCCTTCAAGACTACAACCACAAATTGAGGCCAGAATTTCTGCTGCTGAGGGAGACATTTGTTAAGTGAATTTTGCTCTGTTTTACGACCTTTCTTTCCACAGTTGTTAAGTGAATCATTGCAGCTCTTAACCTAGTAACGTGGTTGTTAAGTGGATCTGGCTTCCCCATTGATCTTGCTTGTCAAAAAGTCACAAGAGGGGATCACATGACCCCGGGACACAGCAATTGTCATAAATATGAGCCAGTTGCCGAGCATCTGAATTTTGATCATGTGACCATGGGGATGCGGCAATAATCGTGTGAAAAATGGTGAAAGTCACTTTTTTCAGTGCCAGTATAACTTCGCACAGTCACTAAACGAGCTGTTGTAAGTCAAGGACTACTTGTACCCCTGGACGACCAGCATCTATCTTTGGGAGTGTGCCTCTCGTCCCACATAGATTTGAGTATACAAATACACTATAATAGAGTTGGAAGGGACCTTGGAGGTCTTCTAGTCCAACCCCCTGCTCAAGCAGGAGACCCTGTTCAGTTCCAGACAAATGGCTGTCCAGTCTCTTGATATTATATCCATACTATTTATCCTCCCAATGTGCTTACACTATTTGCTTGGATATGCTGGTTTCACTCCCCTCTGGCAAGGGGAAATGGAATTCCCCATAAATTTGCCACATATAGCATCAGATTTTTCTAGCTTTCAGTATTAAATAAAACTTTGGGAAAACAGAGAGAAGGGAGTTGCCATGGAAAAACAGTATATAGAAATTAATGAGCGCATGTGCAAACATATGCCAATTTTCTGTTAAATAATAACTTAAGTTAATGCTAAACATAAATATGAACACATTAGCTGTATAGTCTCTAAAATGAATCAGTGCAGCCTAACATGTAGATTACCCAATAGGTGCTTTTAAAAACATTTCTATATTTTATGAACCTACATGTTAAGTAGTTGTAAAGAATCTCTATGTAGAATTATTTAACAGACATTCTATACTTTAAAAAAAAGACATATACACAATATACAGTGTCACAAAGATGCAAGACTTGGTTGTTAAAAAATGAAAAAGGTACAATACAAATAATATGTCCTCATAAACATTTTTAGTGGTGACATTGACTCCATTGTTTAGAAAAGAGATGATGAATATTTTTGGTCAGGTTAGTTTCAAGCAATGCAAAATTAGTTATATTATGGATATAATTTTTAATCATGGTTTTAAATTCCCTTGATTTACATTTATCAGCCTTAGAAGAGGAGGTTCAGCACAAATTTCATGTTGCTTCTCTGCTGAAAAATCATTTCCACCATTTTTTTATTAATAGAAATGAGCATTTAAAGTTTGTTGCCCATGTCTTCATGTTATGGAACCAGCATTAGCTGTGATCACTCCTAGTCCAACATAATGTATATATCTGAATGCATTTAACAAGTCATAATGGCGTGCGCTTATTTCTTAACCACTAAGCAGCTCTAAAAGACAGCTAACTGGTTTGGAATCAGATTAGTTTGGAACCCCCCCGTCTCGGAGTGGAGAAAACCCATAATTTGTCTTTTGCTGACCATGTGCCCAGGCTCCCAAGAAGGACAAGTCCTGAGAGCTATTAAGTAATTGCAGAAGAACGAACCATGTTTTTAAATCTAAAGAAGGCAAACAGAGATGTGTATTTTTATGCTTTATTCCAGGAGTAGGCAACCTTGGCTCTTTTATGACTCGTGGACTTCAACTCCCAGAATTCCTGAGCCAGCATGGCTCAGCTTGGAAACCTCTCCCTTTCCCCTCAGCATGGCTGGCTCAGGAATTCTGGGAGTTGAAGTCCACGAGTCATAAAAGAGCCAAGGTTGCCTACCCCTGCTTTATTCAATCCTCTTTCTTCAATAATCCCTCACTTCATAAATTTTTGAGCACTACAAGCAAAACATCCATTGTGATGTGGAGGAGGAATGTGGTATGTTCCTTCTGCAAATTTCCTCAAAATGGTGTATGCAAAACACCTTCCCTTAAGCTCTCAGGGATACAGATGTTATGATATACCCACCTTCTAGCTCCATCCCCTCTTGGAGGTGGGGAGAAATTATCTGTTTTTACACAAAATATATCCTTTGTGGAATTTTCAGTTACTCTGATCACCAGGAGGCACTGCGTGACAGATTTTATTGGAGCTCTCTAGATGAGGGTGGCCAGATTTTATTCTATGGGGTTCAAATCCTCTTCTAGAAATTAAAAAGAGATTTTTAATGTTTCACGAAAAGCGGACAAGTGGCAGCATGTCATAATGCCAAGGAACCTGTGTAGTTACATAAAAAGAGCAGCTTGCTGTTGTTAGCTGCAACGATGGTGTTGCCTATGTGCAGTGGTGGGATTCAGATATGTGAACAACCGGTTCTCTGTGTGGATGACGCTTCCGGAAGTCCATTCTGGGCCTGGGCAACAAAAAATTAGCTACCGGTTCTGCTGAAGTGGTGCGAACTGGCTGAATCCCCCCCACTGCCTATGTGTATTAATTATTTGAAGTCATGAACTATGTGCAACCTTGTTTCTATTAAACAAATATTAAAAGAGTAATAATATCACTGCACCTCTGTCTTGGACAGTCCCTTCATACATTATTTTTAACTTTCTTCTTTGCATTTTTTTAAAACTTGCATATCATAAAGCCAAGCTTTTATGCCGCCTTTATATGATTCTGTATCCACTGTTATTGTATTAACCTTTGCTGTCACTATCATGTTATCCACTTCATTAGATTCAAAAGAAGAATATCCATGTCGACACAGTTAGGCAATGTTTACATAATCAGGATTTGTTGAAAGGCCAAGAATTGTAAAGATACATAAAGATGCTAGATTTAGGCACACTCCTTTAATAGCTTCATTTTTGCTAGCTGACATAGGCCTGATAATACATCCTCTGATTCTGAAGACACGGTTGACTGCTGTTGTACAGTTGAAGCTTCCTTATATAAAGGTAGTCCTCGACTTACGACCAGAATTGAGCCCAAAATTTATGTTGTTAAGGGAGACATTTGTTAAGTGAGGTTTGCCCCATATTACGACCTCTCTTGCCACAGTTGTTAAGTGAATCACTGCAGTTGATAAGTTAGTAACCTGTTTGTTAAGTGAATCTGGCTTTCCCATTGACCTGTGAGAAGGTGACAAAAGGTGATCATGTGATCCTGGGACACAGCAGCAGTCATAAATATGAACCAGTTGCCAAGCAACTGAATTTTGATCACATGATCATGGAGATGCTGCAAAGGTCGTAACTCTGAAAAAAGGTCATAAGTCACATTTTTCAGTGCCGTTGTAACTTTGAACGGTCACTAAACAAACTGTTGCAAGTCGAGGATTACATCTATACAAAATGGTCTATTTTGTCTGATGAAGATAGACTTGAATTAATTCAAGGTATAAGATCCATTAAAAAATTCCAAAACAGGATTAAGTCATTTTATCAATTGCTCAGTCATCCTTAACATTACTTGATATGTTTTTGATTCCCTCAGTGTTTGCATTGACTATTTTTCTAATCTAGCCTAAGAGTTTGTTGGGTGCTTTCCAATTTTAAGTTTGTTACCCATCCATATGCCTACTGGACCAAATATTTTCCTTCCAAATATTATATGAAATAAGCCAGCACAAGTGTGGCTGCATCCTTAAGAAATCGCTTGGAAGGTGAAACTAGGAATCGCTTAAACCAGGGGTAGGCAACCTTGGCTCTTTTATGACTCGTGGACTTCAACTCCCAGAATTCCTGAGCCAGCCAGCCATGCTGGCTCAGGAATTCTGGGAGTTGAAGTCCACGAGTCATAAAAGAGCCAAGGTTGCCTACCCCTGGCTTAAACTATTAGCACAAGGAACACTAGTTGTTAGCAGGGAGCTACATTTGGCAGTTCATTACTGCGTGAATTTAGAATATACCCCATCATGTAATTTAAGACTGTCTCCCCCCCCCCTTTTTTTTTTTTAAGAATGGTGGCCATTTTGAGATGTGCCATTTTGTTTTGATACAAAACATATGTCTTTCAAGTTGCAAGGCACAGACTGTCTTTCTTTATCCAAACAAGCTGGGGGTGGGTGGGGAGAGGGATTGGACTCTAACTTCTGCTTCTAATTCCCACTGGGGATAAGAGTAAAGAAGTAAAGGGACGCTGTTATTCTACTTGCTGAGCTGAAAATCTGGCTCTGAATGGGTGGGTCAACATACTTTGTCTGGAACGCTGCCAGGCTTGAGCGCAAACCACAGCTCAAAGTCAGTTCTCCTACCTTTGCTTTTCTTGCTTGTAAAACTGGGAAGTCAAGCAGAGGTTTTGAAAAACTCTTCTGACCTTCCTAATACTGAAATATTGTCTATGCAACATCCTTCACCTTGCATTCTGGCTGAGCTGAATACAGGTAGTCCTCGACTTATAACAGTTCATTTAGTGACCGTTCAAAGTTGCAACAGCAATGAAAGAAGCGAGTTATGATGATTTTTCACACTTAACGGCCGTTACAGCATCCCCATGGTCACGTGAACAAAATTCAGATGCTTGTCAACTGACTCATGACGGCTTCAATGTCCCGGGGTCATGTGATCACCTCTTGTAACCTTCTGGCCAGCAAAGTCAATGCAGAAGCCAGATTCATTTAACAACCATGAAACTAACTTAACTGCAGTGTTTCACTTAACAACTGTGGCAAGAAAGGTCGTAAAACGGGGCAAAAATGTTTCACTTAGCAACAGAAATGTTGGGCTCAATTGTGGTCGTAAGTTGAGGGCTACCTGTAATGCATACCATCTTGTAGATCAACCGCGCGTTCCAATTGTCTAGTCTAGTGTTTTAAACTATAATACCTATAACTGCTTATACTTGAATCTTTGCTAGGCGCAGTTTAAGAGATCACTAATTGCATTCATAGAAATAAATTATAAATACAATCTAAAGGGCCACACAGGAGACCGTGGTGGGGAGGGAAGAATTCTGCATTACCATTCCACAATATAACTAAATGCCTAGCGATTTAAAAGTATTGCAATTCAGACTATTCATTCGGAGAGTGGTTTTGCACATCATGTGGTTATCTGGCTTTAGCTTAGTGTGCTATGGAAACCAAGATCTTTTTGTTTTATGGTTAATCAAACTATGACTTAGTGCCATCTCTGAACCCAGCTTGGCTCATTGTCCTGACTTTGTGATTATAGTGAATCAGCTCTTCAGCATTAATTTAAATAAGCACAGGCAATTCTTACTGAACTCTGAGATTAACATATGAATATTCATCCATGTGTGCAATGCTGGATGAAATAAAGTGTTTTACTTAGGATTTGGTGTCCCCAAACCTCAGGTTTATTATTCTAAACTCCTTCCAAAAGTCCAGGACAAATAATAGTAATTTCAGATTAAAGCAGACTCTTCATTCTTTGTACATCTAGCAGAATAACCTGGGAGTCCTTGCTAGTCTCCTAATTATTCTGTAAATTGCTGTCTTGAAATCACAGATGTAATGTCTTAATTCAACCCATTCTACCAAAAGATTGAAAACTGTCTGCTTTAATTGTGTTGTTTGTATAATTGTTTTGTGTTTCCATGGAGATGAGTGCTGCTTTGCTCTTTTAAGTCTTACCTATCCCAGATCTTTCAAGCCAGATGTTTATTCTTAATATCCCTGAAAACTATTGGGAATTCAGTGATATTCTTGGAGACGCATTGCTTAGAAGAAGCATGCATTATTTACATATATTTTTAGCATTCACACTCTATAAACATTGAGAAATAAGAGGAAAAAAGGAATGTAAGTATGTGTGTGTGTGTGTGTAAATCAAAAGAAGAACTGTCATGCATATGAACATGAAAAAAAATATTAAATGCCTGAAGTAAGATTGAAGGAAGCCTTTTTCCACACAGTCTACTGAGGACCAAAGTAAGAATTTCTGGTGCTTGAGAAGACAAGCAACATGGCGTCTTGCTCCCATTGGATATAAAAAAAAAAACCCCATATAGACAGATAGCCTAGTAACAGGCAAGCATCTTCATTCATAGTGGACGATCACTTGACTATGAGCCAGCAATGTGCAGCAGCAGCCAAAAAAGCTAATACAATCCTGGGTTGCATAAACAGAGGCATAGAATCAAGATCACACGAAGTATTAGTACCGCTTTATAAAACCCTAGTGAGACCACACCTGGAATACTGCAACCAATTTTGGTCAACATACTACAAAAAAGATGTTGAGACCTTGGAAAAAGTTCAGAGAAGAGCAACTAAGATGATCCAAGGCCTGGAGACTAAAACGTATGAAGAACGGCTGCAGGACTTGGGTTTGGCTAGTCTAAAGAAAAGAAGAAATAGGGGTGACATGATAGCAGTATGCCAGTATTTGAGAGGCTGCCACAAAGAAGAGGGGGTCAAATTATTTTCCAAAGCACCAGAGGGCAGGACAAGAAACAATGGTTGGAAACTGATCAAAGAGAGAAGCAACTTGGAATTAAGGAGAAACTTCCTAAGAGTGAGGACAATTAACCAGTGGAACAGCTTGCCCTCAGAAATCGTGGGTGCTCCATCACTGGAGGTTTTTAAGAAGAGACTGGACAGTCACTTGTCTGAGATGGTGTAGGTTCTCCTGCTTGAGTGGGGGGCTGGACTAGAAGACCTCCAAGGTCCCTTCCATCTCTATTCTAATTCTACCCAAGAAAAGTAGAGTAGTTCAAGAAGTGTTGGCCAAGCCAGGCACCTTAGTCCTCCTGGTACTTTGCTGTCACTCACTCACTTTTGGTTTGCTGCCCATTTAGACAAATGGTGCAGTACAATATGCAATCGTGCACATTACAATGCATGCATTATAGGCTTAGCAACACACGCCGGGTAGTTGATTTGAATGCATGGTATGAAATGTCTGTCTCCTTGTCTGTCTGCTCATTGAATTAGGCTGCTTTCTCAACAATGGTGTCTATCATTAGTCGGGAGGAAGTGAGTTAATGAAGTGTAATTCAGCAACAAACCAGCATTGCTAACCATAGAGACATTAGCTCACGAATTTGGATTTAATGTGGGTTCTCCAACAGAAATATCATCTACTTGTGGCTTCTGTCCCATGCTGATTAGGTTGGCCTAGAACCTGCCCTTGTCTTGCTTTAAAAGGCACTGTAGGTCCGTCATTAATGATGCTGTGCTATAAAAAGAAATAGCTCGATGTTTAAGAAGTGCTTCTGATATGTTGACTTTCAGTCTGTTGAGAAGCAGAATTGTGTCTTTATGGCAGGGGTCTTCAAACTTGGCCCTTTTATGACTTGTGGACTTCAACTCCCAGAATTCCTCAGCCAGGCACGAGTTCAAGTCATAAAAGGGCCAAGGTTGAAGACCCGTGGTTTACGAGATCTATAAAGGATTACAGGGAGGAAATAAAACCGGAGCCAGCTGAGGCCGCACAAGCAAAAGTGGTGAAAAGCACTGGCAACAAGGCCTGCAGACCCTTGGAACACCATTTGGAATCCATCCTTCCATGACGTATTAGTCACTGGGCAGTGCCAGCTCTGAAGCAGCCAGCAAAGTGTACACTAGTCAGAATATTGGCAGCGGCCCTCTATAAAACCAGGGTAGTTTTGAAGCTGGAAATTACAGTATGGCACCCAGTGATTCTGTGGATTAGCAAGTCTTATCTCCATCTACTTCACTGAGAGCATAACAGAGGGAGATAGCATATAATGGAGGAGGAGGGAGACGTCCATCAAAGTCTAAATTTATCTACAAAGAAGTTTTGTGTTTCAAGTAACTTATCTTTACCTGCCTCTCCTGAGTGATGCAACCTGCAGAGCTGACTTACATGTAAATCCTGAAACCAGCTCATGAACAACAGAGGCCGTCAGGTAGGAAGACAGGGAAATCTGCTGCCCTTATTTCCATAATCCTACTCTTCTTCATTTTCTCTCTAGTCATGAAAAATAAGGTGGACAGTACACGGTTCAGTGCACTGCTGTCATGTGCACAGTCCGATTTATATCAGCTGAAAATCATGGCGCTGCATTCTGGACTAATTGAAGTTTCCAGGTGGCCTTCACTAGCAGCCTTATTCCCCTTGTTGTGTGATAAGTCAGCAAAGATGTTGAACCTAGAACTAGGCCCGGCAACCCTGTTCTGTGTCTCTTAAAGGATTGCAAGTGCTGTATTCTCTTCAGATCCTAGCATGGATTTCAGAGTGCTCTTTCCAGATTGTTTCACAGAGATCCTCCAGAAGGAAGGGATGGAACCAGCCAAGCCCACGGCACCCTCCACATTGAAGACCTCCTCCAACTCTGTTATTCTGTTCTGTTGCTGCTGAACGAGCTCTTTCTCCTACCCAAAGAGATCATGAAATAGTTAACTATGCCTAGGATTTACAAGCCAATAGCACACCTTATTTTTAGTGACAAGGAGGAAGGGTCATAGACCCAGGAGAATATAGAACAGACGACAGTCCCATGAAGCAGCAACGCTGGAAGCCGACTGTAGCAGTTATCTCCCATTGCCCAAACTTTGATGATATACCGTAGACTTGTGACCACCTCACAGAATCTGAACAAAAGCCAGATGACTGAGGTCGGCACAAACTAGATAAAGCAGCAGAGTTCGAAGCATTATAGCATCCACGTATAATGTACCACCAGATTTTTGGCTTCTGGAGTACAGGTAGTCTTCGGCTTACGACCACAATTGAGCCCAGAATTTATGTGGCTAAGTGAGACATTTGTTAAGTGAGTTTTGCCCCATTTTACAACTTTTCTTGCCACAGTTATTAAGTGAATCACTGCAGCTGTTAAACTAGTAACACTTTTGTGTAAGTGAATCTGGATTCCCCATTGACTTTGCTTGTCAGAAGGTTGCAAAAGATGATCATGTGACCCTAGGACACAGCAACTGTCATAAATATAATAACAACAACAACACGACAAAAACAACAGTATAATAATAATAATAATAATAATAATAATAATAATAATAATAATAATAATAATAATAATAATAATAATAATAATAATTAATAATAAAGTTGGAAGGGACCTTGGAGGTCATCTAGTCCAACCCTCTCCTCAGGCAGGAAACCCTGTACCATTTTAGACAAACGGTTGTCCAGTCTCTTCTTAAAAACTTCCAGTGTTGGAGCATTCACCGCTTCTGGAGGCAGGTTGTTCCACTGGTTAATTGTTCTAACTGTCAGGAAGTTTCTCCTTAATTCTAGGTTTCTTCTCTCTTTGATTAGTTTCCATCCGTTGCTTCTTGTCCTGCCTTCAGGCGCTTTGGAGAATAGCTTGACTCCCTCTTCTTTGTGGCAACCCCTGAGATATTGGAACACTGCTATCATGTCACCTCTCGTCCCTCTCTTCATTAGACTAGACATACCCAGTTCCAGCAACCGTTCCTTATATGTTTTAGCCTCCAGACCTCTAATCATCTTTGTTGCTCTTCTCTGTACTCTTTCTAGAGTCTCAACATCTATGAACCAGTTGGCAAGTATCCGAATGTAAATCACGTGACCGTGGGGATGCTGCAGCGGTCATAAGTGTGAAAAATGGCCACAAGTCACTTTTTTCAGTGCTGTTGTAACTTTGAATGGTCACTAAATGAACTATTGTAAGTCGAAGACTACCTAAAGTAGCACGGCAAGGTCTGTGTGAGTCTCAAAGTAATTGAGACTCTTGCAACAAAGTCCTCCTGAAGTCCTTCTCTATAACTATTTGAATGTTGTTGCCGGGGTGAAGGGTGTATTGGATTTTGTATTTGGGCTTTTATTTTTGTAAGCTGCCAGGAATCACCATGAGTGAGATTGGCAGCCATATAAATTTCTTTCATAAGTAAATAAACATAACATTGGGTGAGTTAACAAACTCAGAACAACTAGAAAGTAAGAATGACATCAGAGGGGGGGAAAACCCTTCTCGTCAACCTTGAAGGAGAAAAACAGGTACAGACAATTGTTGTTCTTTTGTTCTAGGGATTATAACATTTTTTGGGGGCGGCAAGAACTTTGCCAAAAACGCACTCATGCCCTTGAAGTAGATTCTGCACCTGAAGCTGGTTCAGAGTATATAGCAGCTGGATTAAGTGCTTCCTTTGCTGCTAATTATCTTTTTGTCTGAAGCCAGGGCATAGAATTTGGTCTTTAAAGCTTCAGGGTGAAAGGCTGGCTTCTCTCCAAGTAATCTGTCTGTGGTTTTAAAACTCTGATCTCAAACAAATTGTCCCTGCTCCAATAGTGGGGACTAGAACACCCTTGCAGAAGTAAGAAGTTTCCTTCTAGTCATCTCTAGGGAAGATCTAGAGCATTGCCACCTAGTCTTCACTTGTACTTTGATTCTCATTGTTTCATCTAAAAAATTCCTGTGTATTCTGTTTCCTCTCTGACACTGTTGTTCCTCTCTTCCTACTTCAGACTACTCCTTCTCAAAGCTGGCATCACCAATTCTTGACTGTTCCTTGGCCTCAAAGGTCTGTCACTCTGTCTAGATTTAGGCACCATTAAAGCCAGCGCTATGTGTGAGTTTAGGTGCAGTTGTTGTCTTTTTTGCGTGTTTGCACACACACACACACAAGAGAGAGAGAGAGAGAGAGAGAGCTCATTTACTTGTTTCACAGCTCAATCATAATTCTTCCTTTCATTGTTCTCTCATTATATTACTTGAAGAAAGTTGCATCTTCTCTCCATATTTCTTACTTTATCTCCTGAGAAACTGGAACTTCATGAAGTAAGATGGTTATTTAGCACATCACCAAATTTTAGAACTTTTGCATGGGAATCTAGATGGGGCTAGGGGTGGGGATAACGTGGAGAAAAATGCAGGTTTAGAAATAATTACTGCCGTTCAAATATAAACGTGGAAAATCTATAAAGGGAAAGTCTGAATGAGTGTTGGATGCTCCTCCTCAGTTGAGCATTCAAGAATTAACGTCTGATTGTGAGATTTCAGCCTTCTGCTCTCCCCTGTAAAGGTTGGTGGACCTCAACCCTTCAAAGTGAAAAATGCTTCAACTAGGACGGTCCCTAATAATAGGTCTGTTGAACATTGTGTGGGTAGCAACGAAGGCAGATCTGTGGGATATGGTGATGAGCAGGTCACTTGCAAAAGAATTTTTTCAAAAATAATCCACTGATTATGAAATGTTCCCGACTGACTGACTGACTGCCTTGCCCTTTGGGAAAATTGTCACTGTTTATTCATTCTTCCTTTCTGATAAAAATAGAATTCAAGTTCCCTTCTCAGGAATTGGGGAGAATCTAGTTCTTGAATTTCAGGTTTATGAAGTACAGTATTATTTTTTGCATGCCTTGAATTGCAAAATGGTCCTACTGGTGATGAATTTGTACCATCGCTTTTCATTGAAGTCCAACACTGAGAAAAGAGGTTATTTTTACTTGATACTTCTATGACTTTCATGTTGTATCCTTTAGTACAGAGGCCCCCAACCTTTTGGGCACCAGGGACCGCTTCCGTGGAGAGAGGTTTTTCCGCGGACCGGAGGGGGCGTGGTTTCACCTGCTGCCTGCATCCTGCGGGTGGGGCTTTGCTTGTTTGCGCGACCTAGTTTCTGGCATGCCACGGATCGGTGCCGGTCCCTGGACCGGGGGTTGGGGACCCCTGCTTTAGTATAAACATAATTAACATGTTGGAAACTAATAGACAGAGCACCGCTATAAATTATAAATGTGACCTACAAGAGAAAGGCAGTAAATGGTAACATCCTAGATCCCCACAATCTGTGCATTTTGAGTATGAATACAGGTCGTCCTCAACTTACACCAGTTCATTTAGTGACCATTCAAAGTTACAACAGGATTGAAAATAGTGACTTATGACTGTTTTTCACACTTATGATCATTGCAGCATCCCACATGATCAAAATTGAGACACTTAGCAACTGACTCATATTTATGACAGTTGCAGTGTCCTGGGATCACGTGATCACCTTCTGACAAGCAGTGGGTTGATCTGAAAGAATGACAGGCCCAATAAACCAGTGAGCTTCCATGGCTGATATTGGGTCTTCCAGCTTCTAGTCCGACACCACAATTACTATACCATCCTGGCTCTCCAGAGTGTATGCTAGGCCAGGGCTTTTCAACCTTTTCACCCATTGTACCACTTTTAGGATATGGCAACATCTGAGTACCACCACTCGCCTAGCAAGGTGTCAAAAACTTGATGACCCCCCCCCAAAAAGGAAAAAAGTGATAAAGTACAGGTAGTCCTCGACTTACAACAGTTCGCTTAGTGACTGTTCGAAGTTACAATGGCACTGAAAAAAGTGCCCCCCAAGCCACAGCCGAGCAAGACACCTGCCTGCCTGCCCGGTGGTGCTCTTCCTCCTGTCCAAGGTTTTCATTGTGGTGAGCATTTCTGTTGAGGATTGGCACCGGAAGTGGGGTGGGGGCGTATTTGGTTTTTATTCCCGTCTGCTGGGTGGTTGCAGCAGGTTTTGGTCACTTCACATGACCCTGGGACACTGTGACCATTATAAATATGAATCAGTTGCCAAGCATCTGAATGTAAATCACAAGACCCTGGAGATGCTGCAACATTCCAGCTGATCGGCTCTTCTTCTGGGCTCAGCAGAAGCTTCAGGATCAGTGCTGCTTTCCAGCTGATTGGTGCATCTTCAGGGCTTAGCAAAAGCACCAGGATCAGCACCGAGCTCCAGCTGGAGCCTGGCGCTGATCCTGGCGCTTCCACTGAGCCCTGAGAGCCCCGAAGAAGCACCGATCAGCTGGAAAGCGGCACTGATCCTGGCGCTTCCGCTGAGCCCTGACAGCCCTGCAGCTCCAGCCGTCTCTCGCTCAGGCTTGTGTGGTGCTGCCACCGGTTCAGCTCATTCCCCTCCCCCACTACCACTTTTCTAGGATGGTCGCGTACCACCTGCCAGGTGCCAATGTACCACAGGTGGTACCCGTACCACTGGTTGAAAAGCCCTGTGCTAGGCATTTTTTTTCTAACTTATTTTAAAAAAAAATATATCATTGATCCATTTTGGAAAAAAGAAACCTACTATTAAAATATTTTCTTCTTAAAATGGTGCCTTTTTAAAATAAATGCATTCTGGGCCAGATTGTCAGAAATTATTCTATGCTGTGATTTAAACAATTATACAATATCATATACACTCAGAGTATTTGGGGGGGGGGTTTTCACCTGTGGTATGGGACAAAAGGTTGAAATAATATATATTGTATAAAGGTTGTCTAGCTAAAGAAGAGAGGCAAAAAGCGAAGGTCTAAAACAGCGTAGCTAAATTACATCTTAATTCTGTAAAATGGAATATTTGAATAGTTACTCCTTAATTCCTATCAGTTTCAGCAGAAGATGCCGAACAGAGCTCAAGAGCTCTCCTAGTAAAATGAAAGCCATCTGCAGAAATTAATATGGAATTCTGTCCCTCCTCTTCATTATGAGAATGCAGCTTTTTAAGATCATTTTATCACTGTGAGACTTTTGTTTCTTCGGCTTCTGTTTGATGCAGATTGTTCTAAACTTTTCAGGTAGGGCATGTATTTTTACCCAAAAGCTCTTAAATTTTTATTTTAATATTTAAATCCAGGCCATTTCAGATATATTCAGCAGCAAAACGCTTGGGACTTTTGGTGCATTTGAATACTTTGAATATCTCCCTTGTACTTTCTATATTCAATCTGTTTGCATAAAGTTTCCTTTTCTCCTAATACTGTGAGGGGAAACCTAAAACTAGCTTCCTTCTTTTGAATGAGAAATACATTTTTGCATGTTCTTTAGGGCACGATGGCAGGATATTTCCATTCATGTGGTTGACGGGGGGGGGGGGAGTCCAAATAATAATATAATGATAGAAAACATGCCTGTTTCGTGGCTCCAACTATTGAAAGTTTTATAAAAGGCAAGCACTACAGCTTGCAAATCCAGTGCCATTAAGTTATGGTAGACAGTAGTAGTAGCAGCAGCAGCAGTAGTAGTAGTATTAGTAGTAATAAATTATCAATAATAAAGACAAAAAAGTCTGGATAGTGGATGTGGCAGTGCCTGGAGACAGCAGAATAGATGAGAAAGAACTGGAGAAGATAACAAAATACAAAGACCTACAAATAGAAATAGGCAAGCAAGGGTAGTACCAATAGTAATAGGTGCCTTAGGTGCAATCCCAAAACAACTGGAGCACCACCTGGACACCCTTGGCATTGACAAATTCGCCATCAGTCAATTGCAAAAGGCGGCCTTACTAGGAACAGCTTCCATCCTGCAACGATATCTGTAATACCATCAATTCAAACATCCACATCTGCCTATCCCAGATAGTAGTAGTAGTAGTAGTAGTAGTAGTAGTAGTAGTAATAATAGTAATAATAGTAATAATAATAATAATAAAATAATAATAATAATAATAATAATAATAATAATAATAATAATAATAATAATAATAATAATAATAATAATAATAATAATAAAGTTGGAAGGGACCTTGGAGGTCATCTAGTCCAATCTCAGCAGTAGAATATCATGTCACTTTATTTATCTGCTTATTAGAAGTTGGCTTTGAACTGCAGCTATGGGAAGTTATCTTTTCTTGAGCAGAGGAATAGTGGTCAGCAGGCAGTTTTTAGATGTGGCTGGAACACATGTTCTTACTTTGACATTGGCTGGGAAGTAAAAGGCTATCTTAAAGCATCTTAGACATCAAGTGTCCTTCTGATGAAAAGAAATGGATAAACAAAGATTATGATTAGAACACAGAGGGCGTTTTTGCAGAATACACTTATCAATTTCTGTTTTCAGCTTTGTAAGAATCATTTCACACATCATATGGAGGGACTCCTGAGTTCGCCAACAAATTCCCAGTCCATAGGGAGATGCAGCAAACTGAAAGTTTTTGATAATGGTATCATTGTTATGTTTTTCTTCATAAATGCATGATGAAAGATGGTTTTGGAAGGGATCTTGTTCCAGTCTACTTAATTCAGTGCAGGATTTGCACTTCATGTTGCAGTACTTGGCTAATGGGTCTCTATTTAAATACCTTCCTTGAAAGAAACCCCATCAATCTCCATGATTTACTATGAGGCTTTTTCTCCCAAGATTTAATTGAATGCTGCTTTCTTGCAATCAGTTCTGTCCTGCCTCTGGATCAGAAAAAAGAACAGGCTGTCTTCTTCTTCCTTACAGTATATTTAGATATATAAAGATTTATATTGTATCTTGCCTGCTAAATTTGCACAACTTTTCTAGATTCCTCCTACATCAGCCAAGGCAAGTTGATCAATGCCATTCTTAAAATGTGGTGCCACTTCTATGTGAGTACTTTTGCTCTACATTGTTACCTGTACACCTCAAAAATGAAAGGTTAAAGTGGAGTCCATGTTGGCTCAGTTTTCTTCACCAAAAGGAGCAATGTGTTAATTATTTCTCCACCTTAAGCAGAAATGCTTTGAGACAGAGGGCCACCCACTCAAACCAATTTTTTAAAAAAATGCAATTAATGAAGCAGGGTGATTAATTGCATGGTAAAAGTTTCAGCTGAAAACAACCCGTGTTTTCTTGCAAATAAATCGCATTAACTTAATGCATTTAAATTCTTAAAATTAGAAAGCTTTAATAAATAAGCTTACTATAGTTTTATTCTTTACTAAACTTGTTTATGAGAAAAGCCTTAGGATCAACTTGATGGCAATGATTTAGTTCCATGCGCCTCTATTCGTTTTTTGTTTTGTTTTTGTTTTCGTTTTAAAGTTTACACAAGTGGAAAACTACAAACTACAGTTTGAGAAAGAAGACTTGATAGGAAAGATGTACCTTTTCGCTTTATCCTATTCTTCTGAAAATCACAGAGAAAAGAACCATGAGTCAATTTGGCTCTTTGTACTGCAGCCTCAGCAACTATGCTGACCAAAGGGAAGCCCATCCCTGGTTGCAAAATTAATATATAACAAACATGAACTTCAATTCTTCCTGTGGCAGTTTAATCAAGCTTTCTCTTGTTGAAATGAAATAGATTTTGTATATTAGGGAAAACACTCTTAATTGCTTATAATGTATATGTTTTTTTTTGGGAAGGTCTAAAATTACTTTCCAGGAAAACAACCTGTGACATTCAAGATTTATTTTAACTATTCTGTGAAGCACTGATATTTGCTTTAGAAACTCTTAAATGTGATTCATGTCAAGGTTTATGTTGCAGCATTTGTGCCAAGATGCAAAGCTGATTTCTTAATCTGTGAAATAGAGAATTGTTTAATGAGTGAAGTATCCTAGGATTCCTTTCAATTCGTGGGGTGGGGGTGGAGGTGGGAGGGGAACAGCAGGCTAGTGTTCTCAAAGGTTTGTCAAAACCATGAACTTCAGTTAGTCTTCTAAACTTGACTTCTCCCAAAGAATCCTAGTTTTCTACCAATTTCAGCTTTTGTGAATGTATGCTGAGGATTCTCAGCTGGAGAGAGATGCATACATTCCCCAATCAGCACTATAGAAGAAATTCTTAGAAGTGGTGCAAAATAGCCTAAAAATTCATCCTTTGTCTATAACTGCTCCCAGGTTACTTACTGAGCCTTACAAAGATGGCTTGGTGATAGCATAGCATATGGTGAGGTATAGTGTCAGTAGTACATAGAACAGAACAGAACAGAGTTGGAAGGGACCTTCTAGTCTTCTAGTCCAGTGGTGGCGAACCTATGGCACGGGTGCCAGAGGCGGCACTCAGAGCCCTCTCTGTGGGCACGCGCGCCGTCACCCCAGTCCTAGGCCTTCAGCTGGGTTTTATAAAACCTTTTCGCTTTAGGCCTCCGCCGCCGTGTGCCCCCCAAAAAAGGTTCAATCAATCAGTCAATTTCAACTTCTCGTGGGAAAAAAAAGATCTTGCAAAGTTGGAATTGATTGATTGAACTTTTTAGTCCCACCCAGTCTGCCGTTACCACCGCAGCCATGCCCACTGAATGGGCCCCGCCCTCCCAATTGGCCACATCCACCCAATGGGCCACACCCACCCAATGGACCACGCCCACCCGGCACCCGACGATACGTAGGTAGGTTTTGGGTTGCAGTTTGGTCACTCGGTCTCTAAAAGGTTCGCCATCACTGTTCTAGTCCAACCCCCTGCTCAGGCAGGAAACCCTATACCATTTCAGACAAATGGCTGTCCAATCTCTTCTTAAAAACTTCCAGTGTTGGAGCATTCACAGCTTCTGGAGGCAGGTTGTTCCACTGATTAATTCTTCTAACTGTCAGGAAATTTCTCCTTAGTTCTAGGTTGCTTCTCTCTGATTAGTTTCCATCCATGCTTCTTGTCCTGCCTTCAAGTGCTTTGGAGAATAGCTTGACTCCCGCTTCTTTATGGTAACCCCGGAGATATTCTGCTATCATATTACCCCTAGTCCTTCTTTTCATTAAACTAGATATACCCAATTCCAGCAACCGTTCTTCATATGTTTTAGCCTCCAGTCCCCTAATCATCTTTGTTGCTCTTCTCTGCACTCTTTCTAGAGTCTCAACATCATTTTTACATTGTGGCAACCAAAACTGGATGCAGTATTCACAAGACTTCACCAGCACTGTTTGATAGTTCTGGAAATAGGCTGAGATGTATTGAAAGATATGATATTTAATATTCTGTTGTGTTTGTCAGTTTAAATTCTGGACGCTTTTTGGGACTAATTTAAGAAATACATATCCAGAGGTCACGTGTGGGGTTTCAGTTCATTATAAAGAGAAGAAAGGGAGGGGAGAGAGAGTGGGCGAAAGGGAACACAGATTCTGGTCTTTGTCACTCCTCATCACAATCAACTAGTGCTTTTTTTTTTTAAAGGAAAGTACAGTATACCCAGTTAATTTATCTCAACTACTATTCATTTTGTGGTATGCATATCTTGTACCTATTTGCACAGTAGCCTGAGTTAGAAAAATGAAATATTTTTTAAAAGTATATCATCCTTGTCCAGTCTCCATGTTGTTCTAGTTTCTACACATAAAGGTGTTTTTTTTTTTTTAAATGTGGAGATATATTAAATGTAGTATTTCTATGTATTTATACCCATGCGTACAGAAATCCACGGTAATTTTTTCATTTGGTTTCATCTGTAGATCATGCCCAGCTGATTAGCGCTCAAAAAAAGAAAAGAGCACACTCACCCAGAACCAATTCTCCTATTTTGTTTACTTTGTTCCCAGTAGATGCAAGTTAAAAAGTACCTAGAGAGAAATGTAATGAACCCTAACCAGGAGAACTTTATATATTATCTAATGAGTTCGTAGCAATAGCTCATATTGAAAGAGCTATTGGATCGTCTGCTGTTCAGTACTAGGCATGTTTTACATTTTTTTAATAGCCTTCAGAGAGATAAGATGTGATATGATATTGAGATGTCTGCTCAATTTCCTGGAACATATTGCAAGAACAATTCTGAACTCTGATCCATATAAAAATAATCCTCCCAGGTTGGTTGGCCTCTAGTCAGCTTCATGCAGCTTTGCATGGCACCAGTCTGTGGCAGTCAGGACCCACACTGTGGAAATGATTGAACATTGAGTGGCCTGACTCTCCTACGTAGTCTTGAAGTGCCTGTCCTATTTCCTGCTCTAGTTAATGTAAAAACAAAAAAAGATTACATGGAGTTTCGTTATTAGAATTACTTTTATTATCTGCCAGAGGCAGGAAATGGCTTTGCACTGTTGCCTTTGGTTCTACTGCTGAATTGGAGTTTTGTTATAGGCAAGGTTAACTACATTTTCCTCCTTGGTCAATATTAACTCTTCATATACTGCTGGCCTCTTTCTCCCCTCTAATCTACCAGTGTGAAGTCTTGAATTGTGTAACTGGTTTACATATGTCCCTCCGACATTCCAGGGCCTTTCCAATGTACACATGCTTACTTACACACAGATCAGGAATTATTTGCCTGTGCTTTTACCATATACTTACAACCAGTTGCTTAGTCACCATTCAAAGTTATGACGGGAGACCCAAAATATACTTACAACCCAATTCTGAAGTTTCAAAGGCTGCCCCCTCCATGGTCACATGATTGTATTTTGGGCATTTAGAAAATGTCCTGCATTTACTGGCCATTTGCAGTGTTCCACAGTCACATGACTGTGCTTTATGATATTTTTACCGAAAACTGGCCTTCCACTTTTTGGCAAAAATGCCCCATAGAAAACAATGGGTTTGCTTAATCACTACTGTGATTCACTTAACAACCACTTCAAAAAAGAAAACCGGGTCGGTCGTATTGGCGACCCACTTTACAACTATCGTGATTTATGACCATAATGGGCACTGATATAAGATGCTGCACAAACATTTTTTTAAATAAAGCATTAATCTCATGGCATCTATAACAACTTAATTATGTATGACTTTTTGTATAAACACAAATGGAATTCAGTAAATACAAAGTACTGCTTTTTGTGAAATAAAAATAATCGGAGATTTACTGAACTTTTTGATTCCCAAAACGTCTTTCCACCACTTAGTCAAAAGCAGAAAATAGGAATCTCTGATTTATTTCATTCAGAAATTAAAATCTCTATATGTAAAATCTATCACCCTCAAAATTTTATAGAATAAGTTTGGAGAGGTCTGTTCTAGGATTTGTTATCTCTTTTAGTAGATTTAGGTGTTTCCAGAAATAAAAATGCAATACTGTAGTTTCAAATCAGTATGTCGGTGGATGTGACTACACATATACCGTACTGTTTGCCCCTTAGAGTAATATATGATTTTAAAAAGCATTTCATTCTACTAATTGTTCCAAAGTAAACATCCCAACATCCATCAATTTAGTATGAAAAAGATAAAAATGCCATATACTACAAATAATATACCCTAATATTTGAATCATTTTCATTATAAGAGGAACTGTTTTGCTTCCAAGAGAATCCAGCTGATAAAAAGTATGAATATGTATATATGAATATGTGTATGAATATGCTAAACAGCAGCCCTTTGGGGCACCAGGAACTGGTTCCGAGGAGAGACGTTTTTCCATGAAATGGAGGGGGCATGGTTTGGCGTGCTGCCTGCATCCCGCAGAGGGGGCTTCACTTGTTTGCGTGGCCCAGTTTCTGGCATGATATGGACCGGTGCTGGTCTATGGACCAGGGGTTGAGGACCCCTTGTCTAAAGGGATTCAGGAGCACTTTTCACTAAGAAAAATCATCCCAAATGTGTTAGTAGCCAACAGATATAAAAAATGGTGTAATTGAAATTTTGAAAAATGAATTCCTCCTTTTAATAGACAATTACATCTTTTTTAAGGACTGAAGATCCCTACAAAATAATAGAAAGATTACGTTCAATTTTTGAAAATAGTTTACAAATATATGTTTAGGTTTCCACACAAAATATATTCTATGTGGTTCTAAGAAAGAAGCTTAACTTTGTCCCAAAGTGTTAATGTTTACTGCACATTGTTGGATTTAACGTGAAGAATTAATAAAATAATAAAAAAAGTATTTAAAACTATTATCTATTTAAAACTTCTTTAATGTTACAAGAAAAAATACTGCCATTTCCTAAAAGTATATATTACATTGTTTGAATCATTGTTATACTAGTAAGAGGAACTATTTTGATTTCAAGACAGTCCAACTGATGAAAAATTGAATATATGAATATTTGGCATCAATGCCAAGTTAAATACTAAAACACATATTTCCATGTTTCTTCTAGTCTCTTCTCTGTCTTGAAAAGACTGTAGAGTGATAGGCTGGCTAGGTTTAAAGCCATGTGAACCAGTGTGCGGGATTTTTCTTTTAAGATTAATCAAAATTTTGACTATAAGCAAAATTTGGAAATTAAGAAAGAGTAATGCATATTTTTTTGGGAAATTTATATGCACTATTTTGTAGAAGTGTTGGATACCTTATAGGCTACTTTTGCTTTAAAAAAAAACCTGATTCCTTTGAAAATTTACATCAATAAACATTTGGTCTATGTTACAGGATAGGTTTCTGGTTCGGTGTTTAAATAAAGCACTCATTTCTCCCCTCTCCCCTATTCACCCTCCTGTACAGAATATTGTCTCCCACACCCATTAAGCTGTGCCAAATGTATACTTGAACTGGCAGAACAACTTTCCAAAATGCTTGAATTCACAAAGGTTAATGGAAGAATGCTATCCTATAGCCCATCATTTAGTTGTATGTTTAATTCTAAAAGGATTTTAAGAAAGCCTGCAGGGTGCCTAACTGAATACTTTAAAACTGAAAAAAAAGAGAAAGAAATTACAGATTAATCTCGAGAGTTGCAAATGAAATATAGGTCAGGCTTTCAAAAATAGTTATTTTAATTTAACAAATGTTAAGTGCATTAGTGTAGAGCAGTGTTTTTCAGCCTTAGCAACTCTAAGATGTGTGGGCTTCAACTTCTGGAAGTCTGGGAATTGAAGTCCACACAACTTAAAATTGCTGAGGTTGAGACACATCTGCCTAGAAGGTGGCTGTTATATTTTGAGTTACCTGGATCCTAGCAGTATGTAGGGACTGCATCTTTGAAGGATACCACACTTATATATCATGCTTAACGTATGAAAAACTAGTGTGTTAAAAAAAGGCAAAATAGTGAGTTCTAGAGGAGGAAGGAGTATTATGTACATCCATCGCTTAAAAATGTGTACACATGTACACGTATCCACGTATCACTTTTCTTGTAAGTGAACCACAACCTAGGCAGATCAAAGTAGATGAAGACAAAGGTGTTCTTACACCTCTGGCTGACTTTGCAACAGTAGATGAAAACACACATTTGTGTTCTTTCACCTCTGCACCTTTGCAACAGTAAGAACTTTTCTATATTTAAATCAGTGACCCCAGTCTTTTAGAATGACTTGACTCATTTGGAATTTCACAAGCATATTGTCCATGTTCTCACAAAATGGCTGCCACAGTGGGCATGGCCCATAACAGAACATCCATTTTCTGCAAAGAAGACTAATGAGGATGCTCCCCACACCTTCCTCTAGCCTCCCTAGATACTCTCTATATTTACCAGCTTACCTTTGCTTAGGTAGACACTGAGCTATAGTTTTCCACCATTCTTTTTTGTAAGAATGCTTATGGGACTAAGAGGAATTACGTTACACCTGATCTTAGCCCAAAAACTGAGAAGAAATTAAAAAGCTGAATGAAAATTTGAAAGATGCTACAGGCTGAAATTTGGCAAGCATGCTTGCTTCCTATTTTATTTTAATTAAAGGAATTTTTAAAAAATTGTAAATCAGGTAGTTCTGAGCATAATGAACACCAAAGGAGAAATCTACATGTATGTTAATGCTTATAGGCACCACACTCTAGATCCAGCATGGAAGATGGCAAAATTCAAGCTATATTAAAACAATCTAGAAATAGGAAGAGTGTGCTTTGTTTATTTTTAATTAGTTACATATTAAGTAATATAATTATTGTAACAACAGCTTTGTTGGCGAAGAACATAAACTAGTGTTGTCATCCAAATTCTGCAATGATCCAGTCCAGAATTCTGTGATGTCTAACTGTGCAATAAATAGGATTATTTCTCTGTTTTGGTTCTTGCTTTCGTTTTGTGATGTGCAGTTCATCTCCACATCATGCCCCTTGAAAAACATGAGATATCCTAAAGCACATGGGAGGAGCTCAGGGTTGTAAATCCTGCTTAAGTTAGTTTATCTCCTTGAAGCTCAGCTGAGGCTGGAGTGGTAAATTATGCTGATTACTAGGCTGTTTATGGTTCTTGTTTATGAGATCAACAGGCTCCACATATTACAATCTTTCCTGCATAGTTAACAGAAACATCACTGCTATGATTATCCCAAAGTCTTGAAAAATCTCTAAGCAGAGAGAAGTTGAATTATAAGTCAACATTCATATCTGCTTACCAAACACAAGAAAAACAAGTAGATCATATTATTTTTAAAGCAGATCTTTTCAGATTATTTATATGAAGCAAAAAGGTACATTGGAGTATCTAGTGAAAGCTAGATAATAAATCAGGGCGGAAATAGGTTTTGTAGGAGCTAAGTATGCATAATGTGCAAAATAAATGTTGACTGCAATACCAACCATGAGAGTTTTCTCATACGATAAATTTGTTTATTACTTAAGATTGCACAAAGCCCTTTGGGCTAACAATTGAGTTAGATTTCAAAGTTACTTGTTTTCAGCAGCATTTCATAGCAGAAGGTTCATTCTATTACAGCAGCCTCTTTCCACACTGCTTTCAAGAAAAGGTATACAGGTAGTCCTCAACTTAAAACCACAACTGAGCCCAAAATTTCAGTTGCTAAGCGAGACAATTGTTAAGTGAGTTTTGCCCCATTTTATGACCCTTCTTGCCACAGTTGTTAAATAAACCACTGCAGTTGTTACTTAATAACATGGTTGTTAAATGAATCTGGCTACCTCATTGACTTTGCTTGTCAGAAAGTCACAAAAGATGATCACATGATTCCCAGGACACCATAATTGTCATAACTATGAACCAGTTGTCAAGTGTCTGAATTTTGATCATGTGACCATGGGGATACTGCAATGGTCGTAAGTGTGGAAAATGGTGATAAGTGACTTTTTTCAGTGCCACTGTAACTTTAAATGGTGACTAAATGAACTGTTGTAAGTCGAGAGCTACCTGTATGTGTATAAAATTATAACTTTAGAACTGGTTTTCAAACTACTGAAAAGCAATGCTACAAAGATCAGCAGAATTCATTTGGTTAGAAACTCCATGTCATTGCTTTAAGCTGTATGTATAATTTTTTTGTTTATGCAGTTATTATACAAACCAAGTATATGTAATTGGCATTACACCCACTTTTATGAGCTAGTGAGTTTGTTTGTGTAGAGAAAGATGTCTTGATTGTTACAAAGGGGTAGAGGGTAGACAGTTTTGTGTTGGCCATGCCTGTACATAACCATCAGGTGGTTGCCACTAGGATAGATGACAAGATACTGGAACATTTTTATTTGTCCAAGTGTTTCTGCACATGTTTTTTTTTTCATATAACCTTGCAGTTACATAAAAAAGGAAAAGGATATTGTTAGCTTGCTCAGAATTAAATCTGTTCTCTTTGCCCATGACTCCAGCAAGCATGTTTCTGTTTGAATATATCTCCATTCTGGATCCTTGGGAGAGCTTTGGAAACATGAGAACAGGCTCTTAGAGGGAGATCAGTGACACCTGCAACAATATGTAGTGTGGAGTGTTTCTGTGCAGGATGCCAGGATACGTTTGCTTCATCTCAGGATTCTGTGTGCCATTTCCCATTTCTCCAGTTTCTATTTTATTACACAACCCGTGAACCATTGGGTTATTCTTCTTTCCAGATATAATATAGGCTTATGCTGTTTCCTCTCCCCTCTCAGCCCTCACAATCTTCAGGATACCGTGGGTAAAGTAACCTCCTCCTCTTCCTTGTCTGACATGGAACCGTCTGCCACTTAGTTGAAGATAGCGGAACAAAGAGAGCCACGCATGGGGCTGTGAAGAAAAGTGCACACTGGTTCCTCCAGGGAGGAAGAGGGATTACCCATCAACTGCTGGACACCCCGGACCACCACCACCATCAGCCCTACCTTGCCAGCAAGCATCCAAGTCGTTTCCTTATCCTTTCCTCACCAGCCACCATTAAAAAATTTCCAATCTTGACCTTGGTTCCAAAGTGGCTAATGGCCACTCACCCATGGGCCTTGCTGCCAGCCAACTGAGCACGGGCTAGAGGGAGGCGGAAAAATGGGTGGAAGTATGCCCCTCCCATCTTCTCTTGTATCATGCAACTTACAGGTTTCTAGGAAGTATAATCAGAAGAGAGGGTGGTGCTGAGGCCCCAACTTCCCCAAATTTCATTTCCATGGGAGTCATGAGTCCTGGTGTTCCCTAATTTAGCCCATTTAAGTTACCTTGGCTCAGAAACTGTTCCTCTATACTTTTCATTTTTGCCCAGTTGAAGGTTACAAACAAACACAAGATTTTTGGTAGATACACCAAAAGATATATAGATACACCTTTGGTATATAGATTGATTTGCAATCTCTGTCCTCACAACAATACCAACTGTTAGTCAACACTTTATACACTTCTTAATTATTGTTTTGAAGCCCAACCATTTTTAACAAGGTTTTTTTTTTTTGCATATCTCTCTTTTTATATGATCCCAATTTCACTACATAGTAAACATTGATTCTATCTTAGGTACTATAAGTTGCATATTGTCCAAATAAATATTTATTTTTACTCTGCCTTGTTGGCTGCCCATCTCTGGCTTCATCTCTCTCTCCCATTTATCCATGTCTCCTTGCTACGTATATAAATTACTCTCTGCAATTACTTAACCAGCATATAGTGAACACTCTGTAGAAACCACATTTAACTATGTAATAAATAGTTCAATGGATCCAATTCAGAGTTAAGAACAAAGCACTATTTATTAGGGGGGAGAACCCTTTTGTTTATTAGTGTCACTCAAAAGTGAGAAAATCATAAAAAGGGAACATCCTTCTTGGCTCCCAACTGCATAGATATTTCCAAAAAGTACATTTATTTCAGTTTATCCTTTAAAAAAAAAAAACTTGTTTTCTATTTATAGGTCATGCCTCTTTCTTTGTTATTTTGAATCAAAGAATTGTTTTATAATTTCTCACATCTTAGTTGGCATAGCCTTGTAAAGAGCTAGTCTCCAAAATAGCAGTTTGGCTAACTAGAAAGCTACTATTCAGATTACCCTGAAATGGGATGAGATGGGAAATATACAGTATTTCTGGATTACTGCTAAAGTTTTGGGAATAAACAGCATTTAGCAAAATTATGAACTCCTTAGATTTTTACTTGTCATGAAGATTCAGTTCATTGTGTCAGGAATTTTATTTTGCAGGTGGATATGTCCATGGAAAATATAGCCAACAGGCAGATGCCATTAATTTACCAAATGTATGCAAAAGTTATTTTTAACTATGTGCATTGTTAGGTTCAAATGTACTTGGGCTCATATTTTTCTAATCCATTTCTTTGTGGCAAAACAGTGTCAATCACATCTACTGTCCTGTTTTGGTTTTGAATCTATGATTAGGCAATTACTTGGACTAAACCAAATGTGCCAAAAAAAATGTTTGTGAGCTTTTGATTTCATGCAGTATGAACAAAGCGGGGAACATTAGATTAATCCAGATGTTACAGTTTTAAAGCCTGTATTTTAGAACTGTATCAGGGAGAAAAAGTGCCTTCTAACTGCAGAAGTGAGAAAAGCTGCAGACACCAAATTACCATTCAGAATTCTGGAGCACAGAAGGAATTATTGATCCTCATTTCTGAAGATACAGAAAAAACAGGTTACATGCTGTAATCTGTACTTCATACATCTCTTCAACTTTAAGGATAAGAAACATATTTCTAGATAAGCTGAGAAGAGAAGTAAAGAAAACCATGACTTCATAGAGTATTAGCACAGCTGGAGATTAACCCTGGGAGCTATTTAGGAAAAAAAAAAAGCAGTTAAAGCCAAATTGTTTAGAACTATTGAACAGTTTATAGACAGAACTCTCAAAATGCAAACTTCCCCTCAGTCTTGTGGTAACACTGTAGATTATTCCACTTGAAGAAAAAAATATAAGGTTCTTGAAAACATAACTCACACTGATCCATTAAAAAAAAAATCCTCTGGGATCCCCCCCCCCCCAATTATTATTTCACAAATGAGGACATTAGACTTGCCATATTGATAGCGGTATTCCAGCTATGAGTAACCAGATGCCTCCAGATGTAGTGGTTATCACAAGCCTAGATCTGGAGACAACAGTTCTCCCACATTGATCTAAATATCAGATAGATTGAAGATTCCATTTCAGCTGTTGTGACTTCAAATTATTGACAGGCTGAGTCTAATCCTTTCAAAAACTATGTAACCGAAAGTTCTCAAGAGGAACTTATCCTGAGGTAGCAAACTTCAGATGTTAATGATAAAAGTTACTCTGAACAAATCTTTTTTTGTGACAGTTTCTTTCCTCCCTTGCAAAAGAAAGAAAGAAAAAAGGTCCAGCTGAACTACCTTAGTAGCTCTTTTTTGTTCATTTGTTCACATTTATGAATGGTAACTGTCCACCTGTCCTTCTAAAGCAGCAATTTTTGTTCTATTTTGAGGAAAGTATGAATAGGAGGGTGTTTCCATTGACATGCCTGTGGCTGTGATCAGCCTTTGATCTTTATACTTGATATGCTATCCCACATATGTAACAGGGCTTATATATATATATATAACTATAATATAGTTATTATTATGCTCTGATGTCGGCAGTGTGGCCAACGAAAGCTCAGCTTTGTAAATTAAACAATCTTTGTTTTAAGATTTTCATCCCGGTGATCGTTTTTACTTATTTGCATATATATATATATATATATATAGCAAATAAGTAAAAACGATCACCGGGATGAAAATCTTAAAACAAAGATTGTTTAATTTACAAAGCTGAGCTTTCGTTGGCCACACTGCCGACATCAGAGCATATAACGTAAGATTTGAGAGTCCGTTCTTATATGACTGTCTGTCTCTGCGCCCGGGCTCTCGACCTAGTCGTCAGTCTGCTCATCGGCGCCGGGCGCACCGTTCTTAAAGGGGCCGTTTCCACAGGTATCCTCTCTCCTCCAGTTGCTGTTGTTCTTAGGGTATGTGTGCTAGCTTTAGGGGGTCGGGTGTCAGATCGCTCCTGCTCCTCCCGTTTCGTGCCGGGGGATCGGGTGTCAACCCGTTCTTGTTTCTCTCCCCCCCCATCCCCATGGTCCCATTCATTTTAGTCTGTCTACATGTCCCTGAACTACCCGTGGGGCGTGTAGTTTCTTCAGCGTGTGTGCGGGCGCGCAGGAAATAATCATCTCGCAGTTTGCACACGCTGTTCATTGTTTCCTTCGTCGCTGAGTGTGGTCGCGTCCCTATCGTCTGGTCTTTGTCTGGTAGTGTTCGATCACACACCCCCTTTCCTTTTTGTGCCCCGCTGGGTCTGGGGCATTGTCTTGCTTGTGGGGTGTGCTTCTGGTTCGTTGCTCTCTCCGGGGGACGTGGTGGTCGTCCTTTCTGTTGTTCCATCCTTCCAGTTATGTCTGGTGCGGGCAGATTGTTTATGTTGCCAGTTGGTATGATGCCTTCCTCACCCCTTTAACATTTGGTACGTAGGGCCAAGCTCTATATGCCGGTTGATGGAGTTTTTATCCGACATCCAGGCTTCTTTGAGCAGGCGGCCTCTCTTGGTGGCATCACGGGATAAAGTCTCCGCGTTGGCGAGGTCGAACTCATGGCCATATATATAGTTGCTCCATATTTTTATTAACCATACCATGTACACAATTATAAAATCCCATAATTTCCAAGATGTGGCTGGCCTCAATATATATATATATATAATAAAAATATGGAGCAAGTATATATATATATACTTGCTCCATATTTTTATTAACCATACCATGTACACAATTATAAAATCCCAACTTGCTCCATATTTTTATTAACCATACCATGTACACAATTATAAAATCCCATAATTTCCAAGATGTGGCTGGCCTCAACTGGGAGCAGATTGATTTAAAAACACTCCAGAGAAATATGGTTTGTACCACTGATGAGATAAAATTAGATGCTATGTAAAACAGATAAACACATTTTCTACCTCTGCCTTTTTAAAAAAAAAGGTTAATAGCTACATTTGAGCTACAAGGATTGGGAATTTAACACTTCAGTACTTCATGAAAATCTCCCCTCAGCTGCAAAACTGATTTGTGCAAAATGGGAGGAGAAGTAAAGGTGGCTTCCTATGTGGAGTCACACTTTGGAAGAGGTGGATTTAATCAAAGGGGTAGCATTATGGGAGATAGTTGCACAATCCATTTGTTCAGATTTCCTTTGTGATCTAATTTGGCTAAAGCAGTGGTTCTCAAATTTTTGACCCAATTACCCCATTTCCTGATATAGAATACCGTCATTAGCCCCACAAAAAAAATAATCCTTTTTTTATACACGTCTCAATAGCAGAAGTCCCAAACTGGATCCTTCACTCACAAACAAGCAATTCTCTACTACCCCCAGGATATGCCCAAATTATTCAGTTGGGGATAATTATCCACAATTTAAGAACCTCTGGGTTTAGCAACCATTAAAAAAAATTAAAGCTCAGCCATGTGAAATATGCTCATATTATTCTGGATTTTTCCTATTCTGATAATTTCCTAAATATTCGGTAGAAGTACATTTTTGAAATAGGCATCTTCCTCTGGTTGTTTTCATAAATGCCCTGGATGTGCAAACATGTTACCATTTTAACTGGCCAGGGCAGGAAAGTCTGAAGTTCCTATTTGACTTACAGCAATTGGCTGCACCCAAAAGACCAGTTCACCCTCCTTGTGCATAAATAGTATTAAATGTGAATGCAGCTGAGAGCACCATCTCTTGCATGTGAGTGCATTTATGCTTATCTTTGCAGCATCTCTGAGGTGAATTTCCCTGCAGCTGAACTGCTTTGTTGTAAGCAATAACTTGCTTAGTGCTGCCATCTAATGAGTTCCCCTTTGACTGATTTGAGACTCATATGTTCCAGCTGCTCAGAAATACTGTACGGAATAAATGTTGTTTTAATATTCTGAAATGCCATATAACAAACAAGTTTATGGTTCTGGTTTGTGCTTGACATGGTGTGTTGTATGTTTGGTCTGACTTTAAACTGCAATAAAATGTGGGAAGCTGGCCCTTTTGGGATTAATAGTTTGAAGGCGTTTGCTGTTCCATAATGCTTGCACCTTTATTTGTTTCTTCCCTCCAAAATGGAAACAATTATCTCAAGTGATTTAATATTTTATATAGAAAAAACAACTTGGAGAAAGAAGTTGAGAGATTCACAGTTGCTAGCCCTGGGACCACACTTAGCCTCTTTGGACTGACCTATCCAAGAATGTAATATTTTTGTTGGCTGTCTCTATAGATGTTTCTTTACCATCCTGTCTGGTGTTCATGGGAGGAGAACCAAATATCACTGCACCATCACTTCCTCAAGGGAAGTCTCCTAAAACGATTCTTGATGGGGAGGAAAGACCCAAATGTTTCAAATGCCAACCATACAGATAGTAGTTGTTCCTGCAAACCTAGCAGTTCGAAAACATACAAGTGTGAGTAGATAAATAGGTACCACTTCGATGGGAAGATAGCAACTTTCCGTGCGCCTCAACATATAGTTATGATGGCCACATGACCACAAAGTGTTTTCGGGCAATGCTGGTTCCCTCAGTTAAGAAAAGAAGATGAGCATAACCCCATAGAGTTGGACATGACTAGACAGGGGAAACCTTTACTTTTACAGATAGTAGTTAACTTCAGATAGTAGTTAACTTCTGAACACTGTCCAAGAATAAACAACTGAGACTTCTAATTCTTCCCCTTTTTAATTATTTATTGTCTGGTATCTTTTTAAAAAATGAATTAGTGTTTGTTTCATATAGAAGGAAGTTGGAATTCTGACAGCTCTTCATTGTGTTCTTTCATTTTTTTAATCAAAAGCTGTATTTTATTGGAAAAACCTCTTTCCCCTTCATAACTTTCACTTCACCCACACCAATTTAATGTTTTCCTGGAACCAAATTAGCAATTAAAGAATGGCCCAGGCTCAGAGAACAGTTGGCTCCATAATATAGTTCCATCTCTGAAAGTATACAGGTCTGGACTTGCTTAGTACCTGGGTGGAATAATGTCTTGTGGAAGAGTGGGTAATATGAGGAATAATTTAAAATCACAAAAATGCATATACACATCCTTCAAATTCAAATATTTCCTGTTTGATAAGGCTAGTATTTTTGCTGGAAGTTTAAGTAGGGTTTTGAGAAGGTGGTCTCTCCAAAGTGACCTTCATGAAAGATGCTATCTTACTGCCAAGTTGGTATAGAGGAGAGGAGAAATAAATCTACACTCTTCCTATAACTGATCTATGGTCTATGTGCAGCCACTTGATGTTGACCTTCAGCTACAGTTCTTCTGGCTAATACCGTAACCTAAATGATGGGATTGGCTACTGTATTTTAGACGACTTTTTTTTTAAAAAAGGTTCACTTGTAAAGAAGAAGATTATCAGTGGCTGCTAGTTATAAAAGCTGTAGAGTATTGCTGTTATCTGAAGCAGTATGCCACTGAACATCAGCTGTCTGAGAAGTAAAAGTGTTTGGAAAACAACCTTTCAGCAAAATGATGATGTTGCTGTGGGGAAAAGTATGAGGACTAAGTGCAGTTTGTGCACCGTCTTGAGCACCTGCATGAAAAGCAAGACATAAATTAATAAATGACTAGTGACATTAAGTCTGCGTCATTAAGATATTTTAATAAATTAATCCCATTATTTTGAGATGTTTATGTTCACTCCCATGTTCCTAGATCCTGATGAATAACTCTGTAAACACTTGACCATTTTAATGTTGCAATTAATTTATTAAATTGTATTTTATATTAGTGACATACACACAAACACACATGTTTTTATATCTCTATCTCCCACTTTTTTTAATGATGCTGATTGATAGGAGCTTCAACGAATTTCAAGTTTAGATCCATCATTTTTAGGACACTAGGTTTTTGAAAACTCAGATAGAAGCTCTTGATTCTGTTCTGGGGATATAGCATTGAAGAACAGTAGAGGAGTTAGAAACAACTTCCTGCCAGAATTAATTTAATTAAACTTTGTTTTGGAGCAGTGTTTCTCAAATTTTGCAATTTCATGATGTGTGGACATGCTGCTAGGGAATTCTGGGAATTAAAATCCACACATCTTCAAGTTGCTGAGGTTTAGAGAGAACAGAACTAAAATGAATTTCTCCATCTCATGGAAATATAGTAGTTCAGGAATTACAGGCAAAATGGCCCGTGATTCTGTAGGTTAAAGATATGGGGAATTCTGGAAGGCATCATGTTAGGAAAATCTTCCATAGAGGGAAGGTCAAGATTGAAAAGGTGCTACATTACCAAAAAATGTTGGTTTTGAACTTGAGAGTAAAGTGACAGAAAAAGAGAACACTCTAAAATACCAAAACATGGGAAATTTAAAATTAATAAACAGCCATTTTATGGAACAAGCATACTGTTCTTTATATCTTCAATTCTAGTCCAAAAACTTCAAGAGTTGGAAACAATTTGCATTAATTCTTTACATGTCTGCTTTTTCTGCTCAACAAGCTTGACAGAAGCATTTTGACTTGGCAGTTCTTCATTTTCTTTTCTTTTTTCTTGTTGGAACTTGCTGCAGCTTATTTTTCTGATACCTTCCAAGAACTGACATATTGTTCAACTGCCTTGGAGCATGTATTCATATTGTTGAGATGTCAGATTCATTTTTGTGCCCACCTGGAATAAAACACACTAATCTTGCAGCAGTCTTACAAACGGTTGCCTGTGGTTAATGAAAATTGCTATCAGACCAGAAGAGTTTTCAAATATCTTGTTTCTGTTTTGTCATATTACTGACATAGCAATCTGTAGGCGGTAGATTTCGATGTGAAATAAATCTGACTTGTTTGGAAGGCTTTGGTTGGGAACCTTTTGAATTCTCGGGCTGTTTGCTGTTGCTTCCGGAATACGTTCATGTCAAAGAATGCTTTAAAAAATAATAGCTTCATACCCAGTGGTGGGATTCAAATATGTGAACAACCAGTTCTCTGTGTGGATGCGGCTTCCGGAAGACCATTCTGGGCCTGGGCAACAAAAAATTAGCTACCGGTTCTGCTGAACTGGTGTGAACTGGCTGAATCCCACCACTGTTCATACCTAAGTACACTGTCCAATCATCAGAACTAAATAGCACTTGTCTCTGGGTTTATGGCAGGTGGTTGTAGTAACAGACATGCCTTAAGTTAGGCACATCAGATTCCCTATCCTTAAACAAGAACTAGATAAGAGGACAGGATAAACCACCTTTCTGACCTGTGTTCATTCTGTTGGCAGTGGAGGTTTCGCTCTTCAGTGCTGCTCAATTTGAATTGCCAACATCCCTCCTCATTGATCATGAAAACTAGAGTTATAACAATGATAGTTAAGCAACATCTGGAGGATTACAATTGACTCACTTCTTATGATATACATAGAACTTTTACAGATGCCTAATTTTGAGTGAAACAGGCTTGGAAGCCCAGTCTCTTTCAAACTTAAGGTCCCTTTTGGTCTTGAGAAGCATGGAGTAAGGGAGCACATTGTAAACTGTGATCTGATCACGACAAAGGAAAAGAAGTAAGATTTTAATTTAATTGAATACAGTTAATGTGATTATTCCTCATATTTTAAATAATTTCCCCTTTCTATCATATTAACAATAACAATTGGTGTAGAGATCTTATCCAAGTCTGGGGGACACTTTTGATCAAGGGTCTCCAACCCCCAGTCCATGGACTGACACCGGTCTGCAGCATACCAGAAACCAGTCCACACAAACAAACGAAGCCCCATCCACGGTATACAGGCAGCACGCAAATAATATTATAGGGAAGGTTGGGAATGAAAGATTGAATAGAAAGCATGATTGATAAGACATGAGGGATATTATTGTAATTGAAGATGGAGGCTAAGGAAGTAAGCCAAAGATTTTATAAAAGCAGTGAATATTAAGGAATGCAAAAGATTGAACGGGTGGTATGTGTCGTGGAAATGAATTTTAACCATAAGTAGCACCAAGGGAAAGTTGATAGAATTGTTTGAGAGTAGACAACCAGGAACCTGAGGCTACAGGCTAGAGATGACATTGATGGTTGTAATGAGAAATAAACCGAAAGTGAACCCAGATCTGGAATTTGGGGTGGGTGGAGTACAAAGGAATGGCATGTTCAGAGTCGCCTTGTACCGTGAGATGGGGGGGCAAATAAATTTGATAATAATTTGACAATAATGTTGATTCATTCTGCTTCCTGATGCTTCTCTTACAATAAGTTACCTTGGTGTCATCCATTCTATCCAGCATGCCATCTCTGCAATTGGGTTGGAACAATGGAAGTTGAGTTGGAAAGTGGCATTTATAGAATGTTTTTTTTTTTCAATTTGTAGAAGGGTTTGTGGGACATGCCATGGACATCTTACACTGACCTCTTAGTCGTGAGACAAGATATTAAAATATAGTCATAGGTTTCGTAAAAGTTTGGCAGTCAACTTCAATTGATGCATTACCACCTGGAAATCTTAATATTAAAGATGACACAAATAAAGTTATGCTAAAAACTGCATCTGTTACTTTCTTTTTACAGGAAAAGAAAATCAGAGTGTCTCTGCCTTTAACAAGAGGACCAAGTGCCTTTGTACCAGAGAAGGAAGTGAGTTTTTTTTTCTTTTTTCTTTCTTTTAAGAAATGAACATTAAGCAGCAGAGCAATGCAAAGAGATTATGGACCCATTGAACAATTTCCACCATGGCCATTTCAATTTCTGGAATGTCCCAACAGTTTAAAATCCCAAGTTTTGAATCAAAACTATTGAGGCAGTGGCTTAGTCTGATGTATAGGAAATTCAAAAGCTTAATCTTTGGCAACAAAACTTACTAAAAAATCTATTTTTCCCCCCTCTTGTGAATTAAAATAATTATTTTGAACCTGGATATTTATGTATTTGACTTTAAATGATTTGAATGCTCTTGGTTGTTAAGAATGTATCAGCTAGAGTGGATTGCATATTATGAATATTTATGCCATATTAAATTTTGCATTTTAATAATGGTCTAAGCTTCTTCAGCTTTTGAAAAAAACTGTCAGGGAGGAGGAATATTAGGATAGATTTGAAAATAATATGAATCTGGTGCTGAGTAGTAATAGATCTTTATTTGTGCCTGTTGTACCGGAATGTCCCCAAATTGTGCAGTATAAGGATATGGCACTGTTAAAATTAAGAGGTTTAGGGAGGGGGGGGCTGTTAAGGAAGAATTATGATAAAACTGCAGCTAAATAGTCAGGATAGGGGGAGATAATACACAGAGCAGTACTTTTTTGGTAATGACTTAGCAGTGATAGAATGGTTGGGGAAAACTTGTTTGGCCATTTCACTAATGGATTTGAACAATTCTAACCACCTGTATAAGCCATAATATAATTGTTTACCTAGACCAGGGGTAGGCAACCTTGGTTCTTTTATGACTCGTGGACTTCAACTCCCAGAATTCCTGAGCCAGCATGGCTCAGCTTGGAAACCTCTCCCTTTCCCCTCAGCATGGCTGGCTCAGGAATTCTGGGAGTTGAAGTCCACGAGTCATAAAAGAGCCAAGGTTGCCTACCCCTGACCTAGACCGATCCTAAAAAAGAACCATAAGAACTTTGTCTTCTGTTTTTCAAATCCTGTCTTATTTTATTTTGCTGTACCTGGACTTAGAATATGCTTCATTTTTGTTCTTTGCTCTATCTACTTTTTCTGGTATTGGCCAAAGAACAAAAAGAACAGACTACTTACGTTAGAACTGCTACCTCACGCCTGCCTTCTGCAATCATTTTGGTTCCAGGCTGCCATGAAACCTGGGGGGAGGGGGAAAAGGAGGGGGAGCACTTGAGGGTAACGTGAAAGTTAAAAGTGAAGGTCTCTGCCTGAGACAATGTTTCAAGGTCGCTCCGGGATGAAAAGAATATAGCTGCAAGCCAGCCTACAATCAGAGTGGTTGTTTCTAAAACATCTTCTTTGAAATTGATTGGATAGTGGGGGACCAGCAGTGGGAAGTATCTAAGCAGGAAAAAGTTTTCACTTGGAGTTTTGGCACACGAATTTCAGTTCTGGCTTTGCACTACTGTAACTCACTTGACTTCTAGTAAACTATACCTTTCTCACCAAGAGGAGTTAAGGATCGTTTTTACTTAGAAAATCAAGCTGAGACAGGCCTGACATTAAGCCAGAACTGCATTACCAACCCACCCAGAGAAATAATCTACCGTGGGGGTTTTGCAAACCATACCTTTCTCAACCCGATGGTGTTAAGGATCGTTTTTACTTAGAAGCCTAAGTTGAGGCAGGTCTGACAACTTATCTTCAAGACTGACACTAGCTTTGTTCAACAAATTTTACTTCAGCATTATGCTAAACCTCTTAGGATAAACTACTAGGTTTCTTCAGATGGCCTTCAGTTCACCTGAAATTCTGTCATGCTATGGCTGATATTCTATGTATGTTTTATTATTTTTTTTATTATTATTGTTATGGTGTAATCATTTTTTATTTTATTTTTTAAAGTTCTCTCACTTAATCTTCTTTAAACGTCCACACATGCTTCTTCTTAAAGCATGTCTTGGAATAATTATTTATACCGTATAAAACTGAATCAGATCAATGATGTCTTCCTTGCTTTTGAACCTTCTTTAAAGGTTATGCAAGCCAATAGTTTGAATGAACGTATGCATCTGCTTGTGGAAGAATATTCTACATCTGGTCGCCTAGACAACATCACTCAGGTCATGAGTTTACACATTCAGTACCTGGAGTCTTTTCTCCGCAGTCAATTTTATATGTTGCGCGTGGACGGTCCTCTTCCTTTGCCCTACCGGCACTACATAGCAATCATGGTAAGCCCTGAAAAAGTCTAATATCTCTTCTTGATTCGTCTCCCATCATAATTACATTAGTATATTTTCCACTAGTGTTGTAAGTTGAAGTAAGTGGGGATAACACTGTCACCCACATCTAATTGATCTAGCAGCTGGACCCGAGACACACACATGCACACATACTATATATATATAGTCTAAAGTCATAGATGGAGTTTCTTCATTCTTAACACATTACAAGCTTTGTTCACCCAAAATGTGGTTGTTGTGAGCTATCTACGATTGTTGTGTGAGATATGTGGCCAATGAATCATTTAAATAATACCATTCAAAATAAGGAATTCTGAATTCTGCACTTGGAATCAAAACGATAATCTATAGCAGGGGTCCCCAACCCCTGGTCCATGGACCAGCTCCGGGCCGCAGCGTGCCAGAAACCGGTCCGCGCAAATAAGCAAAGCCCCATCCGTGGGATGCAGGCAGTACATGAAACCATACCCCCTCCGGTCTGCAGAAAAACCACGGAACTGGTCCCTGGTGCTCAAAAGGTTGGGGACCTCTGATCTATAGTTTTCAAAAACCAAATTTTGCAACAGCTAAAAATACAACATTTTCAATGTTCATAAAGAATTTTTCCAGTAGTCACAAAACTTCTACTACAGTACAGTATATTGTTGTTCTCATAGTGGTGTTGGAAGGGTTACTGTATGGCTGAATAATAGCAGTTTTCTTAAGGCCACAGTGAATTCCTGGGAAAGGCAAAAATTAAGCAAATGGCTTCTACCCTTACAGCTCTCTGTCATAATTGCTGCGGCAGAGTTCATTTGCTTTGTACAGGGCATTCATGCAATGGGTACACATAGAGTTAGCAGTTTTAGGCTTGGCTACTCTCCCATTCTGCATCAACAATATACAGGTAGTCCTCGACTTGCAACCAAATTTGAGCCCCAAATTTCTATCGCTAAGCGAGACATTTGTTAAGTGAATTTTGCTCCGTTTTAGGACATTTCTTGCCCCAGTTGTTAAGCGAATCACTGCAGTTAAGTTAGTAATACACTTGTTAAGCGAATCTGGCTTCCCCGTTGACTTTGTTTGTCGGAAGGTCGCAAAAAGGGATCTCGTGACCCCGGGATGCTGCAGTTGTCATAAATATGAACCAGCTGCCAAGTATCCAAATTTTGATCACGTGGCACATGCTGCGCGCACTTTCGTAAGTGTGAAAAATGGTCATGAATCACTTGTTTTTTTAGTGCTGCTGTAACTTTGAACAGTCACTAAACAAACGGTTGTAAGTCGAGGACTACCCGAATATATTTCACACATCTTCTTTTCTGTTAAAACAATTGCAGTGAAGTTTCTTGTAAGCTTTTCTGTAGAAACACTTGAATGCAGGGATCTCTCTTCCTTATTGTAAAGCTATTTCTTCCTCGCTACATCTGCTTACCCGTTTTTCCAATCTCTTATCATAAGCTCATCTGCCTCTTCGGGTTTTATCTTTAGGCTGCTGCCAGGCACCAGTGTTCCTATCTAATAAATATACATGTGGAAGAGTTCCTGAAGACTGGAGGGATACCAGGATGGCTGAATGGCTTAGAATACATTCCTCAAAGGCTGAAAAATCTGAACGAAATCAACAAACTGCTTGCACACCGACCTTGGCTGGTTTCCAAAGAGCACATTCAGGTATATGCTTATATACATATATTAGAATTGGCTAGAGAGGCAGGCCAGATGTTCAAGCATTTGCACGTGCCAAAATTTTACAGCATTTGCTAGGATTTGATGGTCTCCTTACAACTTTCTCTGAGCTCTGCGTCAACTTTCTGCAAATCAGACATCCCCAAGTCGAGGAACAGAAAAGCAGTCAGAAAGAACATTTATAAATGCGGCCTCTCTCCTGTCGATACCGCCTCCTAAAGCTGTTTTTCCTGTTTGGTTGAGGGGTTTGGGGGCTTTTTCATTAAAAGATCTGTCAGGCCGTTGGGAAGTGTGTTTGTTTGCTTCTTTTCAAAGGAGGAAGAGATTTGGGGTTTGTCATACAGGTGAGCAAAACTGCACCTACTGAAACTCCTCTTTCCATATCTAAGTCATGTTGTAATGCCTGGGAAGGGATAAGTTGCCCCTTCTAGAGGGAGTGAGACAGAGCTAAACAGAAAAGTTTTTTTTTATGCTTTTGGCTTTTTTTTTTTAGAAAAGAACTGGTTCATGTTTACAGTTTGGCATAGAGCAAATATGGCTTGCCTTCCTGACATTCCGCTTGAAATGTAATACGATTAAACTGTAAAATACCTTAAAGCAGGCGTGCACAAGGCTAAGACTCCCCCTTGCCTTTTCAATAGCACACCAGAGGCAAGATTCCAGTAATTGGCAAGGCTAGAATTACAGTCAACTTTGATTTAAATTAATTTCCTTTTTAAAAGTAACCTCTCTAAATGAGTTAAATATAATTAATATGATCACTGGCTTTTTATTTACGATGCTTCCCTTTCATATTTAAAAAAAAGATATCTTTCACCTTTGGAAGGACTCTGGCTTTGTGGGTGAAATGTAACTTTATCTATAAATAGGACACATAGCCAACGTGCAGTGTTTTGAGATTTGTAATCCTCATTTTTATTCGAAGTTTGGGAAACGAGAGTCCCTGAGCTTTTTCATTTAAAAAAGAATCCGCCCGAGATATCAAACCATCTAATTATAATCCTGGTTAAACACCAAAGGGTCTTGTCTTTCCATTTTGATTTATATTTTACAGCGGAAAAGGTTGGGGGGAAATGCAGTATCTCTAAATTACGCTGTAACGATTCAAGGAGATTAGGCTAGAAAGCTTTCTGGCATGCTTTGGTATTGCTGCTTCCAACTCAGAAATTAAAACTTAACCGAGGACTCTGCCTGTTTCTTGTGCCCATATATAAAACGTAAATTCACATGTGTAGTGTTTTTTCTTCTTGTTTTGTTTCAGAAACTTGTGAAGACAGGGGAAAACAATTGGTCTCTTCCTGAACTAGTGCATGCCGTGGTCCTTTTGGCACATTATCACTCCCTGGCAAGTTTTGTTTTTGGCAGTGGCATCAATCCAGAGAGAGATTTTGGGACCTCAAACGGCTACCGACTCATATCAGTTAATAACTTCTGTGTCTGTGATCTTGCCAATGACAACAACATTGAAAACGCATCCCTCAAAAGTAACAGCTTTGGGGTTAGTTGTTCTTTTCTTGTCTGCCCTCTCACTTTTGTTGATGTTATAAAAGCTGGCTTGGAAAGGGAGATCATTTCGGCTTGCGGTTTTCTCTGGAGTCTATCAATGCTCGGAATGTGGGAACCAAAACGCAAATCCCAACAGAACTAGGAACAAGTGTTGGGTGGAGAACAGGGATGTTAGTTGTAGGGCAGGGCCAGTTCTCAGTGGAGAAAACACTGCTGGGATTCAGGGGCAGGCAGTTGGTAAAGATCCTGAAAAAAATGACCCATAGGAAGTGCCAGGAAATGGAGGGGACAACATTTCCCAAACAATTTTTCTTTTAAATTGCTGGGCAATAGTGATTTCCTTCTTATACAGAAAATATAATTGAATCCCAAACTGGAAAGAAAAATAATTTTTTTCTTAAAAGTTCAGAAAATTTTATTAATACAGATACATAAATAAACTGCAAAACAGAAAAGAAAAAAAGAAAAAATAGAAAATGCAGAAAGGAAAATAAGAAGACAAGGAAAAAATAAAAAATAAAAATATAGTAAAGGAAAAAAACAAATATAAAGAAATGAATTCCCTTTCACAACAAGTATAAACAATTTTAGTAATTTATCACCATCTCTTAAAATACAACAAACAGTGTCTTTATTTGTAGCTCATCCCTTATCTATAAACAAATTCTTACACTCCTCATTCAATCCTGGTCAGCAAAAGTCTATTAATGGGTTACCAAAAATAACAACCTATCTGTTTTAAGCTTGATTTTAAAAACCATTTTAAATTCATTCCTTTTATTTGTAACAATCTTGATCTTTAATTCTTTCAAACTATAATTCTAGAACTTTTCATTTTTTCTTTGGCCCTTCTCACAAAATCTTTCAGAACTTTAAAAAGTCTTTTTTGTAAATTCAATATAAGAGAGTTATTGCTCTTTTGCTCTTACCATTTATGCATCCCCTATAATTATTAAGACATTGGCTGGTTTCATTTGTAAATCCAGTCTAGCATCTTTTTCCATATCATTCTTGTAGCTTATCATTTTTAAATCCACTTTCAGATTTGTGTCAGTCTTATCCAGTAAAACTTGTTCTTCTTCCATAACATCTTTTAAACACAGTCTATTTACAGAGGCAGACACTCTTAAAGTTAACCTCTGGGTCCATTGTTCAAAAATATCCTACAAAACATCCAGTGTTCAAATATTTTGTTCCATTCTATGGTAACAAATTTAAGTGTTCTTCTCTTATAATTGTAATCTTTAGTTTCTTTTGGTTCCCTCTAGTGTCCAAGATTCAATTTGCCATCTTATCATTTCTTTTAAGGCAGCTTTTTCTAATAAGAAGGATTGTAACTATAATTTGAAAAAATATTTCAAATCATCTGGACCTTTTGTCCATTTATTACAACTTTCTGAAATCAATATTCTAATCACCCTTCAACTTATTTTGAAACTTCTTTCAATAAGGATTAAAATAGACTCACCTTGCTCATGACATCAAATTTGTTGTTCAGAAGGTTCTTAATAGTTGAATAACAGCTAAGGAGCAATTTCAAAAAGTGATTAAGAAATACATTTCCACAGAACTTTGTGTCCATAAGGCTATATATTATGGCTGTGAACTTGGTGGAAATCCCTCGACTCCCAGCCATTCCAATCATGAGCGGTCTACTCATGAGGAGCTGCTGTCTGGAGTGCAAGTGGGTGATCCCATAATCTCTCCTTCATCAGGAGAAGCTTGGTTAGCCAGAAAAACCCCCATCTGGTCACCAATCTGTTCTAGCTGCTTTAATTTGAATTTTTGCAAGAAGCAGGAATTTGAATTCAATAGCCTAAATGGTATTTTCAGCTCTATGGTGTATTTTAATTATTTTCTTAATAATTGTCTACGATGGCTAGGGAAGAATACAATTGCTTCCTCTCCAATTTGATAAAAAATTGTTCATAAACATCCTTGGAATATAATGTTTGAGCCAGCTGGGTGTTGTCATTTTTGAAAAATAATACATAAAGTTTCAGATGGATCCACAGCTAGGTCTTTCCGTTTTTCTGTACAATATACATGGTTTGAAGATTTCACTCATTCAAAATACATAGGCATACCCTGAGAACATTTCTCTTTTGACCCTGACCTTTCATCATGTTGTTCATAATTTTTATTGACTAGATAACATCTTGGATATCCGATTTGAAGAGGGTTGCTTTTTTTTTTGCCAGCTGTTAGCATTTTGCTGTTGCATTTAAATATATATTTTTGTGTGTCTTCACTCCTTTTAGTTCTCAGATATTTGCTAAGGTTTTTCAGTTGACTTCTGTTCCCATCTTCTACTTTTTTCTTATTGGGATTTTTTGCATTTGGGCTTTTGATGTCTCCTTTTTTTAGAAATTCCTAGTGATTTTAAACTCCTTTTCCCATGGTTTCTCCTGCCATGAATTTGTTTTGTTAAAATTCACATTTTGAAGTCCAAGATACATTATCTGGCCATACTGAGCTTTAATTGCCAGTGTTCTTTTTTTTATTGTTCACTGAGCATTTTAATAAGCCTTATTACTTCAGCATTCTTATCTGTTTCTACATAGATTATATTTTTATCTGAGGTTCTCACTTGTGAAATTTTACTTCCAGCTCCCACAGGATTCAATTGAAAGCCCTTCTGATCAAGCTTATCATTCTTTGGGCAGATACATTTTCAGCAGTCCTTATATGGTGCAACCCCCTCCTATGCCTGCAGACCATAATATAGATAACCCAAACCATGGTCTCAAAAAAACAGGTCTCTTTGTTAACTATCCAGTTGTTGGTCTGCCATCCACTTGCATTATTCTGTCTTTTTCCAACTCAAGTCCATGAAATTAGAGCTGCTCTAGGCAGAATCATCTACATTCACACGAATTAACACCAAGAATAATTGTCAGACTTGATATATATATATTCTGCCAATTGTAAAGAGCAGGATGACTAGGCAGGATTAAATTTTGAAACTAGTAAACCTTAGAAGTTGATCTATCATAATTCTCAACCATCCTCCTGGCAGAAAGCACATTTCATAAGCCAACAGGTCTGGCTAGTCCATGATTTGTTTTTGGTTCCTCATGGTAATTAGCCTATACTTCGACTCTTCTCTTTGCCTGCTCCAGAGCATAGTTGAATCTCTTTGTTCTTCATGAATCCATTCTCTTATGTACTGATCAACAGTGTCTTTTTTTTTTTCTTCCTCAAATGCTGAAGGGCTCTTTATTCTGCAGAAGGCTCCAAGCTGAGTTCCAGCAGTGCGGAATATCTTCTGTAGCTTCTTACTATGACCAGTCACACATTCAGCCAGAGGTTTAGACTGGATTTGGTATTTTTATCCACTTATCAAGTTCTTCCCAAGGACCTGGAATAGGCAGATGTTGCTGTTTTATGGTGTTAAAGGTATCATCACAAGGTGTAGGCTGTTCCAAGTAAAGCTATTTTTAGCAGTTGGCTGATGCATGAATGAAATGAATTCTCAATGCCAATGTTGTTCAAGTGGTGATCCAAATGTTTTGAAATTGCACGAAAGGCTGGTCGCCTATTCCTAGTGGTACTATCTTTGCTTTCTTTTGCCACAGTCATTCTACTCCTATATGCAGGTCTTTATATTTGTGGTTTTCTCCAGTACTTCTCTTCTATTGTCTCCAGGTGCTGACACATCCACAGTCCAGAATTCTTTGTCTTTCTTATCAACAGTTGTTAAGTTTGGGGTGTTACACGGCAGATGTTTGTATTTGTCTGTTTAAATTCTCAAAGCCTAGAGCACTTTAGCTTCTTCATTTTCGCCTATTTTGTGGTCCCACCAGTTATCATACTCTCATTAACTGGGTTTGCTTTTTTTGTTTGCTTCTCCTCCTTATGGAGAGATGTTTTCTCTGTCAGCTGTGGTTATAGTATCTCTGTTATTGTGATTACTAAATCTTCCCCACTTTTGAACTGGTTTGGCTACTTGCATCTTCATTTTTCTAAGCACTGCTGCACATTTGCACCTGCTACACAGAAATGCCAGGCTGTTGTAGAGATGAAAATCAGAAAGCTGCAAGTATTGCAAATTGTGACTGAAGATTCAGGGTCACTTGTTTTCATTTTTGTTTTTTAAGGCAATGCCAGCAAAAAGCTTTCATTTAAAATATAGTAAATGTGTAATTCCCTTACCTACTTCTCCCACTTCCATATCAAGCCCTATCAATTTTTGCATAATCGTGACATAGGGAGTATTTGTAGCTGAGAGAATTGCAGACAGGTTCCATTAATCATTTTAATGTTTTTTTCTATAATTTTATTAAAAGATTTTGGGGGAAAAAGATTAAAAACTAATACAGGCCATCTCATTGAATTCAATTGATGTTGTTCCCTCACTTTTTCATATAATCCACATTCATTCAGCATCCATTGATGTTATTTCAGCTTCTCATATGACACGCACTTCCTCAATATCCTATTTTCACTACATCCAACTTGGTTTTATGTTACTTCTGACATATTCAGCTTGTTGCTTCTTGTAATAGGCAGAAGCATGGTTTTATTCACGGCCACCACAGGTAGCGGGAAAGGATGGATTGTTGTTGTTGTTGTTGTTGTTGTTTTGACATAATTTAGCCAGGAATAGAACATGAGTATCCCTCTTCCCTCCCTCCAAAAAATTTGAGTATAAAATATTAAAAAGTGGAATGGTGCTATAGAATAGAATAGAGCAGGCATGTCAAACTCGCGACGTCACGTGACGCCGCACGACGTATCGCGACTTTTTCCCCATTGCCGGCAACGGGGTGGGCGTGGTTTCGGCGTGACGCATCCGGCCCACGGGCCGGCAGTTTGACATGCCTGGAATAGAGTATAGAATAGGGATGAGCTCCCATCACATGCTCCAGCTGACCTAGCAGTTTGAAAGCAGGCAACCGCGAGTAGATAAACGGGTACCACTTCAGTGGGCAAGTTAATGGGAACATGAAAGGAGCCCCCGATTGGGCATCCTCTGGGCTACAGTGGTGTCACTGTTGAAACCTTCCCACCCCGCTTCACTGCTCCCGACATGAATGCAGTACAAGTAGAGTAGTGAGCAAAAATCAATTTCATCTCAAAAGAGTATCGATAACTTGTCACATTCTTCCTACTTGTGGTCTGTTCCAGCTCTCCAATTCATTAAGTGAGCTGGAAGCCTTGATGGACAGAATGAAGAGACTGCAGGAGGACGACGAGGCTTCCCCAGAAGAAATGGATACACGCTTTGAGAAAGAAAAATCAGAGAGCCTGCTAGTTGTTACTGAAGGTATTGCCCTCTGTGTGCTCCTGTGGAGCTCCTTTCATAATTCAGATCAGTCCCCTGAATTAAATAAAATCCAGTAAGCTGCAAAAGTGGTTCTCACGTGCTGGAGGTTGTTCTGAGCCAGTTTATACATGCAGGGAAAATCTGCTTTCTTCAGACTCAGTCATTTCAGAGTATTCTAAGTGGGACACTCTTTGCATGTTCCTCTACCCTGGTAATAAATCTTTAATCATAAAAAGTCTGGAAGGCTTTAGCTCATCTCTCCCTGACATGCTAGCTTTGCAAAAAGAAAATGAAAACGAAATTAAAAGGTGCATAAAGAGTTTTGGAATGCTCAAATACCTAATTCATCACTGGGAATATGGAATGACATATTCAAAAAAAAAAGCTGTGCCCCAGATAGCTGAGTAAAATCTTGGGCGACTGTAGAGCAGAATTTCTCAACCTCAGCAACTTTGAGACGTCTGAACTTCATCTCCTGGAATTCCCCAGCCAGCCATGCGGTAACACGGGGCACATGTAACACCTTTGCTCTGCGAACTGCATTGGGTGCCAGTTTGCTTCCAGGCCCAATTCAAGGTGTTGGTTATGATCTTTAAAGCCATACATGTCATGGGCCCAGGCTACCTATGGGTAGCATCTTCATCCCATTGCATCAGCCTGTCCCACCCGGTCAGGGAGAGAAGGTATGTTGCTGAGTTTCAGCATTCTGACTGGCGGGGTCCAAGAAGAAAGCCTTCTTTGCCATCACCCCCTGCTCTGTAGATTATTATTCCTTTGGAGGTGAGGCAGGCCCTTACTATCCTGGCCTTCCGAAAAGGAGTAAAACGTGCAGCCTTGGGTGAGGAGCACAGAGGAGCAGGCAGCCGCGGGGCTGGTTAGCAGCCTGAAAGTATAAGTTTTTTAATCAGTCTTGGTTTAAAAAAAAAAAAAATCTTAACTTTTATATACTTTTTTATTTTTTAATATTTTACTCTGCAAGGGAGATGAGCACTTCCGAAATGTGGTAAATAAATAAATTTACAGCAAAGCTAGAAATTTTTCCCTCCCCAGTGAAATGGTACATGTTATGCTCTCAGCCCCCAGGCACTTGCTGAGTAGGGACCTTGGCCTGGCATTTTATTTGAATGTGAAGTCACTTCACTTCCTCCAACAGAGTTCTGTGCCAGTTCTTCAGCCCTAGACATCCACCCAATGTTTAAACATCAACTCCCTTAATCTCTTAACAAGCATCTTCAGTGTTGAGAATTCTGGGAAATAACATTTACATATGTAGAAGGTGTGTCAGATGGAGAAAGCTGGATTGGTGGGAAGAAGGAGAAAGAAACTTGCCTCTAGAAGTTGGGGATGCTCCAACACTGGAGGTTTTTAAGAAGAGAACCACTTGTTTGAAATGGTATAGGATTACCTGCCTGAGCAGAGGGTTGGACTAGAAGGCCTCCCAAGATCTCTTCCAACTTATTTTGTTAAACCCAAAATCTAGGCTTTCAATTATTGTAGAATAAAAGTTACTGCGTTCTTCCTAGGATAGCACAGAAATCCCCATGAAGGAATTACGTATGTTGGTATCTTTGTGATGCACAAATTACAGTGACTAGCACAATGGAAAAACTGAGCTGAACAGCTGGAAAAGAGGATAAAAAAAGGCTGCATTTCATACCTTTCTATTCTTTTTAAAAAATAATATTTTTGAAGCAAATTTATCTCATGCAGTAAACATTTTCTTATGTCACTCAAAATGGAAAAGGCAAAGGATACAGGCTGTAAAGATAAGGCAGGTTAAGACTTTTTTTTACTGCTTAGTTTCTGCTTTTAATAATCTGTTCGTTTTTTAAAAAAAAATAAAATGCTGACACAGACTTCCAGAAAGCCTGTTCCAAAAGAGATGGCAGGAATCGGTCACAAAACAAAGAGTAATTCAAGGCTTGACACCTTTGATTTCTTCAACTGCATTAAGAAACTATTTGGATGCTGGCCAATTAGGTTTCTTCCCACATAGTTATGTTTTAATTGGCTAATGAGCCAGAATAAAAATAAAGGTGTCCTTGTGATAGTTGGGTGGTGAACTGAAGGGTTTCTTTTTAATGGGGCTAGTAATAGACACAGAGCAGGTTCCCCACCCAATTTCATTAGCATGACTGGGAGTCAGCCCAGATGGGGAAATCAAGATAATTTGCAAACAACTTTGCAGCAGTCAACCTTCAAAAGGGATATTTAGTGAACTTAAATCCTTTGAACATTTAGTTGGCAGAGAGGAGCAAATGGATGGAGGCTTTCTTGATAAAGAGAAATACCCTGCCTTTAATTATTGGTGCTGATAGTCCTCTACTTATAACCCTTTCTTTAATTACTGTTTGAAGTTACAGCAGCACTGAAAAAGTGACTTACAACCGGTCCTTGCGCTTACAACCATTGCAACATTCTCGTAGTCATGTGATCAAACTAAGGGTGCTTGGCAATTGGCATGTATTTACAATAGTTGCACTACTATCCAGAGGTCATGTGATCACCATTTGTGACCTCCACTGGCTTCCACCAAGCAAACTCAATGGGCCAAGCTAGATTGGCTTACCAACCACATGACTTACAGGCAAACAAAATTGGGCACGACTCACTTAATGACCGTATCACTTAGCAATGGAACGTCTGGTCTGGTCCAAACTGTAGTTGTAAGTCTACTTGTATTGCTGGATCTTTTTCATATTGCTCAGGAAATTGAAGAATTTGGCTTTTATCCAGATATCTTTTTTTTCATCAGCTTTACTCAAACGGCACTAAGGGAGAATCAAACTTGCTTGATCTTGTTTTTCTTCTCCTGAGCTGTAGACAAATCTTTATTTGCCCCTGTTGATCTAGTGGGGCTACAACCACACTAGCCCAAGCTATGGCATTCATTAGATTGGCATTCTATTTCAAAACCAGGGGTATCTCTCTGGGCAGGATCCCTATAGTTTGCATGGACTTTTCCTTATTATCAGCTAAACGCTAGTTAAAAATTTGCAATACCGCATTCTAGTAGCCCCTGAAGATACCTTTACATAGAGATCCTAAAACCTTGAATATCTCCAGTACTGACCCAGTGAATTGGAAATGACTCATGGATGCTCAGCTGGCTGGTGTTATGAACTGCATGGTCCACCATCGTTCAGAAGCATTTCAGGAATAATTGGAGTTTAATACCTCCTTGGTGAAAGATTTAGTTTACAAAAACATATATTTAAAATGAATCCCTCACGGTTACCTGCAAATTCTCTTTCAGGTTGTCTTTTTTTTTTTTTTTTTTGCTAGGCATGGGCCCACGGTTGCATTTTGAACTTCCCATTTCTTTAGTTTATTGAGGTCTCTTTTAAAATTGCTCAATTTTGTGCCGCATGTCAAAACAACATCTCTAACTGAGAACGAACCAACTTATGTTTTTGCCTGCAACTGAATTTCATAACGTTAGACGTAGCTCAGACAATAACAGTTCCCTTTCTAAATTCAGAAGTAAAATTAGGTTGGGAGAAGCTGATGGGGAACCAGTCCGGGCTTATGCCCCGTTTGGTATCACATAATTGTTTTGAGATGAATCTGATAAGGGGGAAAAAAGGTACATTTTACTATCTTTTCCTTTTCTTTTAACAGCTTTTGATGACGAATTAGTTTCCATGGCTGATGTTTCCTGCTATGTTGAAGACCCTGGGTTTGGTTACAAAGATTTTGCAAGACGGGGGGAAGATCATCTTCCGACATTTCGAGCCCAGGTTAGTCACACGAATACTGTGAGAGGGACCTCGGAGTCCTAGTGGACAATCACTTAAATATGAGCCGGCAGTGTGCTGCAGCTGCCAAAAAGGCCAACACAGTGCTAGGCTGCATTAACAGAGGGATAGAATCGAGATCACGTGAAGCATTAATACCACTTTATAATGCCTTGGTAAGGCCACACTTGGAATACTACATCCAGTTTTGGTCACCGCGATGTAAAAAAGATGTTGAGACTCTAGAAAGAGTACAGAGAAGCGCAACAAAGATGATTAGGGGACTGGAGGCTAAAACATCTAAGGAACGGCTGCTGGAATTGGGTATGTCTAGTTTAATGAAGAGAAGGACGAGGGGGGACATGATAGCAGTCTTCCAATATCTCAGGGGCTGCCACAAAGAAGAGGGAGTGAAGCTATTCTCCAAGGCGCCTGAAGGCAGGACAAGAAGCAACGGATGGAAACTAATCAAGGAGAGAAGCAATCTAGAACTAAGGAGAAACTTCCTGACAGTTAGAACAATTAACCAGTGGAACAACCTGCCTCCAGAAGCTGTGAATGCTCCAACACTGGAAGTTTTTAAGAAGAGACTGGACAGCCATTTATCCGAAATGGCATAGGGTTTCCTGCCTGAGCAGGGGGTTGGATTAGATGACCTCCAAGGTCCCTTCCAACTTTATTATTATCTTTTATTCATTAAACATGAACCTCAGTCAACTGAACATTCAAATTGGCTGGCGCTGATGGTTGACACGGGTTGCTACCAGCATCCTAGGTGTCAACCAGGTACCTTCTTAAAAGATAAGATGTTCCGAGTAGCGCAGTTTTTTGTAACATTGCTGGAGTTACTGCAGGAAGCTGCAGTTTCTTGATGTATTTTGCAAAGTTTTTGGACATAGTTCCCAGTGCCCCGATGACAACGGGTACCACTGTTACACGTTTCATCCATAATCGCGCAGTTTCGATGGCCAGGTCGCGATATTTCGTAATTTTTTCCAGTTCTTTTTCTTCGACTCTGGCATCTCCTGGTACAGCAATATCAATCAGCTGTACGCTTTGGTTCTCTACAACTGCGATATCCGGCGTATTGTAGAGAACCGAAGCGTTTTTTAATTAATTAATTAATTAATTAATGGAGAACCAAAATAAGAAGCAGAGCTGTCTTTTGGAGTGAGCATCCTGGCTTTTGTTCAACATGACTCTTTTTTTCTGCTACACCTCCGAACACAGGAATAATGTTCTATCCAGTCCACAATTGAAAGCATGGCCTGGTTGCTGCTTTCTGAGAGTCACACCAGGAATCTTCCAAGCCTTACCTAGAGTTGCCTGGGATTGTCCTTGTGACCTTTTGGCATGCAAAGCACATTCTCTGCCATTGAGTTATATGATCTTTGTCCACGATTAATACATTCTTAAAGAAGCATTATCGTTGGAGAAAAGATACCTCAAAAAGATTCTAAACTTAAATGAATCTTAAGGAATTGCATTTCCCAGAGTAATTCCCTTTTTTCCCCAACAATGAATTCATTTACTGATGAGACTTAAGCTCATTCTCCAAATAAATTAGAACAACTTTCAAGGAGGCACCGACACATGCAGGTAATCCTCGACTTAACGACCACAATTGAGCCCAAAATTTCTGTTAAGTGAGGTTTGCCCCATTTGACTACCTTTCTTGCCACAGTTGTTAAGTGAATGGCTGCAACTGATAAGTTAGTACCATGGCTGTTAAGTGAATCTGGCTACCCCATTGATTTTGCTTGTCAGAAGGTCGCAAAAGATGATCACACGACTTTGGAACACAGCAACAGTCATAGCTGTGAACCAGTTGCCAAGCATCTGAATGTTGATGACATGGTCATGGGGCCGCTACAAAAGTCATAAGTGTGAAAAATGGTCATTTTTCAGGGCCGTTGTAACTTTGAACAGTCATTAAATGAACTGTTGTAAATTGAGGATTACCTGTACTAGAACTGTGGTGTAGGTGTAGAAAAAGAACTGCTGAACTATAAACAAATTTGTGGAATTAATTTCTTTTATAGGACTATACTTGGGAAAATCACGGATTCTCCCTTGTGAACAGACTGTATTCTGATATTGGGCATCTCCTGGATGAGAAATTCCGGATGGTCTACAACCTCACCTACAACACCATGGCCAGCCACGAAGATGTTGACACCAGAATGTTAAGAAGAGCTTTATTTAATTACGTTCACTGTATGTTTGGCATCAGGTATGTTATACACTGGCTGGGATAATGGCTGTATGCAGTTGTTTCCCGACTTGTAGTAGTCACACTCTATAATCAGTGGATGTTATGTACTGTAGTTACTTTATGTTTGAAAAATTAAATATGACGCAATAGAGGAGAGATAAATATTACCCTCTGAGTGAGAGAACCTGAGTATGTGTTAACTTGTATTTCCCCCCCCCCCCGAGTACAACCAGATAGAAGTGCATTAATGAGTATGCATTTTTAATTAAAGAACAGAAATAAACACAGTCAAAAGTAATGTGATGGCATCCGCTCTAGGTTAATAATCAGTCACTATTTGTTTGTTTTTCCCCAAGAACTGAAGAAATGCTGTAGGATCAGCAGATTTTGTTTTTTCCATTTAGGGGCAGAGTAAATATGATGTTAAGTATGCCTTGTTATTTAATACAGGCAGTTCTTATTCAAGCTAGTACATTTCTAACTGTATCAACTCAATGAAAACATCATTATTACATTTATCAATACATTTTTAGCTTATACAGTACATATCTTAATTAGTCTTCATAAAACACTCCATATCCTATTATAAATTTTTACCTAATTTTTAGTTTCTCATCAATATTCCAATTAACCTTTAATGTCCATAATTTTCAAACTTTGGGTAACCAGAGTTTCCCTTATCTCATTTCATAACAAACTATAATATCCAAAATACACATTTTACCTATTTAAATTGAATATGGAACAGTAAATGTTAAGGGAAAAGAGAAGAAATATTTGATGATGTAACCCAAGATTTGTACTAAAGATTTTGTTATTGAATTATTGATTAACCCCGCCACCACGTTGCTTTTTAAATACTCAAATGTAAAATTCGAAAACCAATAAAATATTATATATATATATATAAAAAAATACAGGCAGTTCTTGACTTATGACCCCTATTGAACTCCAAATTTCTGTTGCTAAGTGAGACACTTATTAAGTGACTTTTCCACATTTCACGACCTTTCTTGCCCCAGTTGTTAAACGAATCACTGCAGTTGTTAAGTAACACAGTCGCACAAGGTGATCACATGACCCCCAGGACTCTGCAACCGTCATAAATATGAGCCAGTTGCCAAGTGCCTGGATTTTGATCACATGACCCCTGCAATGGTCGTAAGTGTGAAAAAAGGGTCATAAGTCACTTTTTTCAGTAACGTCACTTCGAATGGTCACTAAAGGAATGGTTGTAAGTCGAGGACTACCCGTATTCTTTTAATATTTAACTCTAGTTTTCCTTCCCTGCTGAAGTCCTAATGAAAATTTCTAAAAATGCTGCAATTTGGGGACCAAATAATGGGAAGAAATCTCACTTCATTATTTCCGTTAGGTAGTTAACTCGGTGAGATGTCAGGACATTCAACTTGACCAAGTGCAAAACACCAAGAGTTGTTTTCAAAAGGCAAATAATAATTCAAAAAACTGTTAATAATCTTAAAACTACTTCATAACAGTTTAATGAAATAGATTCAGGAAACCCAGATTGCTCTAGTACAGGGGTAGGCAAACTTGGCTCTTTTATGACTTGTGGACTTCAACTCCCAGAATTCCTGAGCCAGCCATGCTGAGGGGAAAGGGAGAGGTTTCCAAGCTGAGCTATGCTGGCTCAGGAATTCTGGGAGTTGAAGTCCACGAGTCATAAAAGAGCCAAGGTTGCCTACCCCTGCTCTAGTACAATGCCCCTTCTTATGTTTTCTAGTGAAAAGGCTAAGTTAAACCAGAAAAGTCTTACCCACAATGACCTAAACAGCTTTGACTCAGGACATGTGAAAGGCATAGATACACCTCCTGGAAAAGCATTTGTTTAGTGGAATGCAAGATAGGTGAGATTAGGCCTTTTCTTGGATAATACTTAGGTGGGTGAAGAGACTCTGCTTAGCTTTGCTGTGCTTTTAAATATAGGGCGGAAGGTTTGAACTACTTTATTTATTTATTTTTTAAAAATTGATTTCATTTATGTAATTTTTAAAATGTGTCTTTTAGTTTTCTAGTTTTTTGGCAACCTTAGCAGGCATAACAAAAAAAAATCAAAATATATTGGTAAATAATCAAAATCTAAATAATCAAAATCAAATGATGGGTCAGCTAGTTTGGCCCTTATTCTTTCATACTCAGAAGAACAATTGTCCATGGTGAGTGAAACTCTCTTTGCCTACTCAGGATTGTTCAGCAACTTACATTCCTGCGTCAGGCATCGCTCAGTATCCAGCCCGACTTTATTAAGTGGTTGTTCATTGCACAGTGAAGGGAGCCCCCAAAAGTCACATTAAAAAAATTGCATGGCCATCCTGATTTTTTTTGACACCTCCTGTGGATTTCTTTGATTGAGGCTAAGCACTTATAGCGGGGGTGCCAAACTCGCAACATCATGTGACATGTCGCAACTTATCGTGACTTTTTTTCCATTGCCGGCAATGGGGTGGGCGCGGTTTCGCTATGATGCATCCGGCCCGCGGGCAGGCAATTTAACACCCCTGACTTAGAACATGTATTTTGAATGGAAGATGAGAGAAGGACAGCTCCTTTTCTCTTCTTTGCTTACTAAATTTTTTTCTGATCTGCATGAATTCCCGAGCATAGTTTGTTTATTCAGGGACATTCCTATACACACACACACATACGGTGCAAAACGCAATCATATGTTTGCAATATCTCTTCAACCCCACTTCTGCAGTATTCTTTACAGAACTTTTCAGGTGGATGACCGTTACTGAACTGTGGGTGAAATTTTGCTAACTAAAGGACCCGAGATTCTTGTCAATCAGATTCCACAAAAATCTTAAAAATGATTTCCATGAAACAAATTCTTCTCAGAGGTTTCAACTCACAACTGAAATTGTGAATTCAGCTCCTAATGATATTCTCTCCATCCTGGTAAATACGCTAGGTGAATTTGGTCCTAAGATTTTTTTAATGACAATTGGCTCTTTTCAGATGCATTTCAGGTTAAAGTTTGACAAAAGCTAATTGAACGACATCATATTGAAATGGTGAGATTTACAATCAGGCATTTTTATCCTGATGCAGAGTTTTAAGGGACTTTTCAAACCACCACCACCACCCCAAAAAAGGAAAGGAATTGCTTTTTTAAAATATCACATGCTCAGCAAAGCTTTTCTCATTTAGATATGATGACTATGATTATGGGGAAGTTAATCAACTACTTGAACGGAACCTGAAGATTTACATTAAGACAGTGACCTGCTACCCAGAGAGAACTACCAAACGCATGTACGACAGCTACTGGCGCCAGTTCAAGCACTCGGAGAAGGTGAGTCCCTCAAACACATCAGCACACATCCTTTTTGTACCTAAACTGGGAAATTGCATTTCTGCAGAAGCAAAGTGTCACATCCACACACTAAGTAGATCTTTCCATCGCATTAATATTCCGCACAACCACACGAGTGAAACCTTGGCACGATCCCCTTTCTTCAAAACCGGTGGGTGGAATGGTCTACTACGTTTAAAAGAAAGGAGATGGGATGGAAATTCTGTTTTAAGGCAGTGGCAGATGACAAGGATTCTGTAACATCTGGCTCTGAAGTAACTCTGCGACAGTTTCTTCTCGCATTGAACATTCCAGGTCACGCCGCAAGAGATGAGAACTGAGCCGGCACTCCTGAACTTTTTATTTATTGGTAAAAATTTATCTAAGCCCCTGAAACCATCTAGATTCTAGGCAGCTTATAGAAATTAAGCGTTAAAAACATGAGAGCGATAAAAAAATAATAATTATGGCCAGAATGAAACGTTCTAAAACTTGAGATTTGGTATTATGATTGTCCCTCAAAGGCCTCCCCAAAGAACTGTGTTTTCACTAGCTCATGGCAGGCCATGAGTGCGGGGGGGGGGGGGGGCACAGGCACTTCAGGATTCCAGAGGAGGGGGCTGCCACAGACAGTGCTTACCAACAGATCTCCTGGTAGCTGGGGACACTCAGCAGGTGATCCATTTTCTGGGGAAGACAGGTGGAAAGTGTTCGGGAAAGGCTATTTCTAAGACACTCAAGCTCTGAGGCAGGTTGAGGCCTTCTAAGTCGTGTCCCACACCTTATTATAGTCACAACCAGCATCCTGAATTGCACACAGAAACCTACTGGTACCCAAAGTATAAAGTGGCATCATTATAGACCAATCACTAAAGGTGTAATGTGGCTGCACTGGGACCAAGCGCTAAGTCGACAGGCTGCTGCATTCTGGACCCTCCGAAGTTTCCAGGTGGTCTTCAAGGGCAGCTCCAGGTAGAATGGGTTACAGTAATCTCATTCCTTTACACCTCACCACACCACCCCTTGAAAGATCAAGCCGCTCTTTGAAAAAAGTTCTTAACACTATGAACAGCTCTCTCTGTCCGTGTATTGCCAATTTGTTTGTCTCAGAAGTGCTTTTTCAAAAGGCAACTGGGCTGTTCTTTTGAGGACGAAGAAGAAGACATTTTGCTTCTCATCCAAGAAGCTTCATCAGTTGTGATGGGGGGGGTGTGTGTGTGTGTGTGGAAATGGAAGTCTTCTTTACACACACACCCCACCATCCCAACTGATGAAGCTTCTTGGATGAGAAGTGAAACCACCTCCTCCTTCTCCTCCTCTTCTTCTTCTTCCTCTTCCTCCTCCTCCTCCTCCTCCTTCTTCCTCCTCCTCCTTCTTTTCTTCTTCTTCTTCTTCTTCTTCTTCTTCTTCTTCTTCTTCTTCTTCTTCTTCTTCTTCTTCTTCTTCTTCTTCTTCTTCTTCTTCTTCTTCTTCTTCTTCTTCCTCCTCCTCCTCCTCCTCCTCCTCCTCTTCCTCAAAAAAACAAAAACCCAGTTGCCTTTGGAAAAAGCACCTTTGAGACAGCTATGGCCTGGATGACTGAGAATCTCCACAGGCATTCACCAGTTTGTTTCAATGTTCCCTTAGGTCCACGTGAATCTTCTTCTGATGGAGGCTCGCATGCAGGCTGAACTGCTCTACGCCTTTCGTGCCATCACCCGTCACTTGACCTGATGGGCCCAGTGCAGTCGTACGAGCGAAGCTTCCAAATAAGACGAGCAGTAAACTGCTGCCCTATTGGGTGGCATCAGGCCTATTGGATTCCGAGGCTGGAAAGCTGAAGCTGTATACTGCATCTGGCAGCTGTTACCGTGCAATCATCCCTCGCTCTTTTCTCTGTCCGTCTACCTATTTCTTGATGCTTATCTTATCTTTACTAGCGATAGCAAACATAACACTGTGGAACGCTTCTCCTGAAGTGGCTCCCCATCGAAGTATTGCTCGCAAACCCTAACCCTGTTTGCTATCTCTTGATTCTTTGCTGTGTTTTTTTTTTCCCCTCCTTGAGCCCAGAATTTAAAGGGTATCTTTTGAGGTTCCAATTATCGCATTCGGTCTCTCCTGTAGACAGTATCGTGCACGGGATTGTCTGTCTCTTCTCTTTCTTTCCTTTAGCTCTTTCTGGAATATTAACATTCCATTTTCCTTAATACAGTGTATGCTATGTTTTAAGCTGAATTGCTCAGTTAGCTTGTTCTTACATAACTCCAAGAAATGTAATTCTTCAGCAGTAGTTTGGAGGTCATGTGGAATGAATGCAACTATTGTGTCTGCCTTTTTTTTTTTTTTTAAATGAAAAATGTGAAAGCAACTGCTGCAAACCCCAAGCAGCATGCTACTGACACACAGCATTGGAAAAACTGTTTCCTGAATGCAGTGGTTCTTCCCCTATCCATTTCAACTGTACAGGTTCAGGGATTGCCTTATCCTCTTTGGCCTATGATTGTGTCACTTTCTGCCTCTCCCAGTGCACAGAGGTTCTTGGCCACCCAAGTCAGCAACTCATGTTTTAACTTGGCATATGGGGATTTTATTTTATTTTTACCAAGTCACATCGTATAACTTTTAACACGGATCAGGCAGCAGTTCAACACACGTTGCCTGATCGAAAGGGGGGGGGGAATCTGCACAAATAGGTTGGTAGCTTTTTTTTTTTTTCCCCTCCAAATAGGAAAATTTGGGTTTGTGCTAACTCGTATCACTGGGGAATTGTGACCTGTCCTATTTTTGCTCTTCAGCTTCTCCAACCTTGTGCATTGAAGCATGGATTCTCTTGCTGATCTGTAGCTGCTTCTCTGAAGGTTTTGTGTTGGGTGAGGTCATTGTTCCACCTTGCCCATTATTATGAGTTCTGGCGGGCAGTTGTTCTCAGGCAAGCCTCTTTAATTCCCTTGTAACTTGAGATCCTTTTGCTTGAGATGCCACTGAGCCCTTCCACAAGCAGAGAAAGTGCTTTCCCGTGAAGTTACATCTTCTTCCATTGCTGTTTCTTTTTTAAAAAATATATAGAGAATAGTAATTACAGTGGTGTTAATTCAAACTTTAAGAAATTTGATTCCTCTTGTGTTTCCCTGAGTGATAGTGTCAGAGCAGGTTTTATATATATATATATATAATCTATATTTTAAAGCTATGAATCATGTTTCTGTGTGTTGTCATGAGTGAACAAAGGAAGTGCAATATTTGAGCAAAAAGGCAAGTTTTTCCCCCTAACAAACTTCCTGCTGAAAAGTCCTGTTCAGAATGGCTGGGGAACAGCTGTTTGTTCTTTCCCAAACATTGTTCCGAACCTCGGCTTGCTTGCCTTGAACAATCAGCTACTCCCACATTGCCAAAGCATCTATTAAACAAAATTGGGGTGGAGCACAGATCCCCCTACGTTTCCACCACGCCTCGGTTCCTTCCAATGGAGACGCCAGGTTGAGTTTCCCGAGAAGTGACTGGCAAATGTGCCACAGTCACTTTGAATAGGTGGTACCCATCGACGGCTGGCCTTTTTGAGGAAAATATGTGAATTGCCAAAAAAAAAAAAAAAAAAAAGATCCCTTCTCCGTGGTGCTTGAGCACACTCTTGCAGTTTTAGAGCACAAGATCTGAGTGTTTTTAATAGCTTTAAGTGTGTTATGTTGCATTTCAGCAAAGTGCCTGAATACTGAACACTGATCCACTGAAACAGTGACTTTTCAATGATGGGCGTATTCCAGGGAACCTGAGTCATGACTAAGTCCCATTGAAATCTAAGCTGCTTTGGCCCAGTTGTGACTGTCTTGTCAGAGTTGACAACTTGCCCACTGCCTTTGAGTGGATTTAATCTACCAATAAATCTAAGCACTGACCAACATTTTGGCAACAAGAGCTGTACCTGTTTTGATGTAGACTCTTCCCTCACCCACCCACCTACCTACCTACCCCTTTCCTGGCTTAAGACTGACTCCAGTTTGTTTTTCTGTGCTTTGGAAATGAACGAAATGGGTTTTCTAAACGAGCTGTAGAAAACAAAATAGAATCATTCAAAAACAAAAAAAGTGAAGGGTTTTCATAATGGCTTGTTTTATAAGAGTGATTTTGAAAGTCTTTCCATAAAATAGAGCAGACCAAGGGTATTCAGTTGAACTTTTCAAAACTTACTTACCATCCTTTGTGACAGGATGTTGTTCTCCCACCCCCCCTCCCTCCATTCAGAGGTTGAAATGATTGTGTTCACTTTCCTGTACAGAGTTTTCTTCTGTACATTGAACTGTAAGCTATTTTTGATATCAGCATTCTCTGAGGATACATTTACTGTACACTACAGATTTCTATCAGCTGCATCAGTTGCACAGTTGTGGCTTCTCTTCAAGAAATCTAGAAATTAAATTGTAAAAACCAATTTTTTAAAAAAAAAATAGTATTCCACTTCCACCCAAAACATTATCTCCCTCCTGCTGTTATACTTTCTGCAGTTCCTCCTCAGTTGAATGGAAGACAGCTGTTAAAGAATGGGGACTGGTGCAGGCACTAACCACACATCAACCTAAGCTAAGTTAGCTGCTGCTTGATAAACTTCCAGTCCTCCTTCCTTGTAGGTGCAGATAGCACAGGAATTCCACAGGCAAAGGGAGAGGTCTGCCAATTGTTTTGCTGTGGCAGAACTTGGGCACCTGTTCTTCGCTCAGCATTGGATTGCTGTGTCCAGAATCACGTTGAACCTGTGCAAGAGTTGAGTACACTTAGGAGGGTCAGTAGCAGTTTTAGTTTTGAGTGGACTCTGGAGTGGACTCTAGAGTTATGATGAAGGTGGAGAAAAAGCTGGTGAAGATTTGTCTTCCAACACAGAGTGACAGACCAACTACTGGAGAGAAATGTCTTTCCTGATATCTGTCTCTCTCTTTGCTCTGTATCCTCAAACATATCCTCTCTTCTTTGTCACTAGATAAGGGACCTCAAGAGGAACAGCAAGTGATGGAAGTTCAACCTTCCATCACTTGCCGTTCCTCCTGAGATCCCTTCAAGAGGGTACTACTGTCCTACTGTTCTGTAGATAATCTGGTTTGTCTTAACAGGGATAGTTACAAATGTGATCCGGTTCGTGTTTTATATTGTAAGAGCTTTATTTTTTTTCTTTCAGAGGGAGATGGTTTGGGGTTTTTTACCTTTTAAAAAGAAACCAGTGTTCTAAATTCAGAAGCAGTAATGTCTTTTTCTTCTAAAAGTTTCCTTTTATTATAACAAAAGATTCATCTCACCAAGAGACTTCACATTTTTAAGACCTTGTTTAGTTTTTCTTTTCCTTTCTTAGTGAAGAATCTCAGTTCTGAATTCATTAGTGGAAGCAAAATTTCACTTAGTACCTGATCTTCTTTTGGCATTCAAGGTTAGACTCTACTCTTTGAGAATTAGGAATTTCCCCTAGAAATAGAATGGCAAGTCTAAATGGTACAAAGAATTTCCAAGTGTGATCTGGTGAGGTCTAGCAGAGCGGTTAGATTTACCTACTTAAATAAGTTGGAGTTGTGACATTGTTTTTACATTGTGAACATTCAGAGTAAACATCCATTTTTACTTTGCTTTTTATTTGATGTATTGCTTAGCCTCACAAATGTGCCAAACTGTTAAGTGTGCAAGAAGAGAGGGGAGGAGAAAAGCAAATGAGAAAGAATCAACTTTTAACAATTAAAATCTAACACAATTGTTTGTTGCATAGATGTAGTTTTCTGTTTTTCTTCTGTTGCTGTGGTTGTAGTCATCGGCAGTTGGCAGCCCATGGATCAAATTCTGTTCTGTTATCAGCCAAGGGGCAAACAAGAGCTCCAAGTCAGACTGTCAGCAGTAACATCACTCTAGAGAGGAGGGTTGGGGAACCTGGGGCCCTCCAGATGTTGCCAGACTACAGTTCCCAGTATTGTGCATGACTGGCTATATAGCTGGAGCTAGAAGTAACATCTGAACAACATCTGGAGATTGATGTTTCCTTCCATTGTGGTAGAGTTAGGTAGTCCAGTAAACTTCTCCAAGTGTAGGGAGGACAAAAGTTGGGGCTTTGGCTCCAGACAGGACATACTAAGGCCCTTAAACCTTTGTTCATATCTTCTGCTATATTCTTTGGGCAAAAAACCTAAATTGAATTACTTCATAACTTCTCTCCCACAGCTGCACTGAGTTTATTTGTAGGAGTGGGAGAGATCGGTTCACAATTACACTTGGCCAAGAGATAGTATTTCAGTAAGTGGAGAGGATTATAATTTGAATTTTCACATTTAGCTTATCTCTGCATCATAAAAACACAGATTCTGCAACTTAAAGAAGATCTTCCAATGCCATACTTACATTAAATAGTGGGCTTTGTGGGAATGCTCTAGTCTTGCAATAGCTGACACATCAGAGGAGATGCCAAGTTTCAAACTGAACAATTCAGGGGCCTGAATGTAGCCATGTAGATTTCCAGACCTCTTACTTATCTCTATTCCACGACTAGATTCCGTTTCAGCTTAGAAAGGGCTGGAGTGCTCAAGGGCATCAGGCCCACTCATTCCACCTGCTGGCTGGGGAATTCTGGGAGTTGAAGTCCACACATCTTAAAATTTGCCAAGGTTGAAAAAAAAAGAGATTCTGGACTGAGGCCTTTAGAATCAAATAAGATTAAATAATAAATATTTCTTTAAACCAACCGGCCACAGTTGGAACCCTTTAATTTGTAAACAACGAACAAATTTGCTCTGCAATTCCATTTGATTTTTCAACCTTTTTTTGTAGAATGGGGGGGAGTCATTTTAATGTAATGTCGTGTATGTGCTTTTTCTTTCTACATATATAAAGAGGCCAGTAGGCACATAAGCGCGGGAGAGGTTTAGATGGATAGGATTTTTGATTCGAGATCTTTTTTCTTTTTCTTTTTTTCAAAGAATGGGAATTTTTCACCTCCATCCTTTGAACTGAAAAGGAGAATCCCAGGAATTCTTTGTTCTGCTATCTGTGAAAAATTCAAAGCAAAGTTCCAGTTGCACACGAGCTTTTCTTAAGTGTTGTTGTTCAGGTGTGCTTTAATCATAAAAGGTGCAGCTTGCTTTAAAAGTGCACACATTATGGCAAGGAATTACCTATGGGATCAGATTTGTCCCTGGCAAGAATTTTGCACAGAACTGTACAACAGATCTTCCACCTTGCCAGATCAGTGGTGCATATATTTCCCTCTTGAAGAGAAGACATGGCAACTGTCAAGAGACTGTATGTCTGTGAAGGTTCTCAATCCTCCAGGTCGTCGTTGTCCCAAAGGTGCTTTTTCCAAAAGGCAACTGGACTTTCTTGGGGTTTTTTTTTTTTTAAACGTTTCACTGAAGAAGTTTCTTGGATGAGAAGTGAAATGTTTCCAAAGGAAAAAACCAAGAAAGTCCAGTTGCCTTTTGGAAAAGCACCTTTGGGACAAGTGTCAAAAGATGTTTCTGATCAGGTGGAGAAATCTGTATGTGGAAATAGTTCCTTTTTGGGCAAATGCTACATAATTCTTAGTCTCGGTAAAAATTTCTTCTCTCTTGAGGTTGTGCTTTGTTTTTAAACCCTTTCTGTATACATGCATGCTTCAGGGTGCTTTGAGATTAGAGTGATCAGTTCTTTGGGGAAATGCTGACTGGGGATGACGGTAGTTGAAGCCCAACATGACCAGAAGGGTGTCGGAAAAAGAAAGGTTGACTCAATCTTTTGCAGTGTACCCTGCCTCAGAGTGCATGAACCTGAATGAAGAGGGAGAAACTGATATTATAAAATATCTTGAGGCTTCCTGACTAAATCATTCAGGAGAGGTCAGCCTAGAAAAAATATGGTTGCTAGATCTAGATTGCCTTTGATATTATGCACTTCTGTGCCTACTTCGGCAGCCTCCAAATGAAGCTTCCTTTCTCCCCAAGGGAGAAAGCAAGGGGGTTACGATTTGAGGCTCAGGGTTGCTCAAACTTTTAACTAGGGAACACTCAAAGTTTAGATTCCTATGAAGCAGAACTTCAAAAATATTTTATTTCTTTGTAGACTGATTGGCACCGCAGAGAGCAACATATGAGTCTATATGTAATAGATGGACACTGGTTGATCTCCTGAATCATTCAGTTAGCAAGCAAGCCCTAAAAAATTTTTCATAGCAATTTCTCCCTCTTCTTTCAAGTTCACCATGCACGATTCCTGAACAAGCAGCCTGAATATGTGTATAGCATTTGGAATGGCACTCTGTTCTAAACCTGGCTTGTATCAAGTTGTGGTTGGATGAAGACCTGAGACAAGTGGTCAACCATAGAAGGGGAGCGTGGTTCACCGAAGCACACTCTACTTCTCCCACCGCAGCTTCTCCTCCAGAAGCCCTGCCAAATCCTTCCACATCAGTGTGGGTCTTTCCAATTTACTTAAAAGGCAAAGAAGCAAATTGAGTGTTCAGCTATATACGTAAATTCTGCTGAATTGTTCACTTATGAAAAGACAGAAATGATCAAGAAGGATCCATCAGAAAGTCCTCATGCTCCTCGGTACCACATCCCCTAATGGCCTTATTACAATCCCAGTGGATGTGGGTCCAGTTCAAATATACACCAAAAATTTATAAAAATAAGCAGGTCATCACAATCTGGACTTTCCCCAGACTTCCACTCTCCAAACGTAGGGAGACCACACCTCCAAGCCTGTCTAGAGTGTGGAAGGCTGGTATAGTCCTTCTTGTTGTTATCTGAGACAAAAACAAAATGGTGCCTGAATGTATGCTGAGTGGCCCAGTCAACAGGCTCTGAGATTGAAGTTGCATCTATAACCATCGAGTTGCACTTGGTGAATACTCAAAAAAAAAATGAAATCACTTTTTTCCAATGGGCTTTTTGGGGAAACATGTCTTCTCCTCCCATTAAATGTAGTGTATTTCTAGAAGCTGTGATAGGCCTTTATGGTCCTTGACTTTGTTACTGTAACTTTTTTTTTTCTTCACAATTTGTGAAATGTAGAATTGCAGCCAGAAGTGAGGTGGGATTATGTCCACCTTCAGTTGTGTACTGTGTTATGGCTGTGCGTAGATTAAGCTTATATTATTTAGAATTTCCACGGCTGTATTATCTATGTGTATATGGGTTGTGTTTTGTGTGCGTTCTGGTTCGTGGGGAGAGAATGAAGATATGTCTGTGGGTTTAAGCTTTTTAGGGTTTGGTGTCTCTGGTTTTTTTTTTATAAGTGACTCAATAACCCGTAACCATTTAAAACTGTCCTTTCCTATTAATTTGAGATCATGTGTTTAGTATGGGTAATGTGAAATTATGTATATGGAAGAGACAAAATCATTTGTACTGTTCTAAACCTGTGGAAATGGTTGGTTAGCAACATAAGATAAGAGATTTCACACAGGAATGCCTCTTCATGCTTGTTCAAAAATGTGTTGGGAAAATGCAGAATTGATACCTAACACTTAAGAGAAACCACAACACAGGGCAGAATATGTGGAAGAATGAACACCACGGGGAAGTATATAGTCCATTTCCCTTTTCACCTGCTGTCCATCGTTTATCTCCAAGAAGATTTGTCAGACGTGTGGGAAGAGGAGCTTTGTGTATTTTCAGTTTTCCCTGGAGCCAGAAGTAAGGACGTAGACAAAAATCAAAATACATCTTTGATTGGCTACAAGGATGCTCCAATAAAGTATCCTCTGAGTGACCCATATTTGGCCCACTAGTTGCTTGCAACTGACCAACAGGCTTTTCCACCAATAATTTAATGCCAGTAAAGAGGGTGAGATTGGGAGGAAAGGATTTTTATTGTGTTAATGTGGTCTTGGATAACTTTCATTCTGTTACCTCAGGACGTGTTTGAAGTTATTTCAGAGCAACAAAAAGTTGACTGGGGTGTCCCTTTCCTACACTCCAAAATACAAATATCACAGGAATAACTGGAGCACTTGTGGGCTTTAGATAATAACACCAGCAAAATGAAAATAGCAACGTAGACCCATTCTTTTTAAAAACGTGCAGATTTAAGATCTAATCAAGACTTTAGCTTAAGTTTTCTAACCAAGATGCATATTGGACGAGCCAATCTTACTGGATCTATCTGTGTGACTTACATTTTTTTTCTGCCTTTCTTGGTTTAAGCTTTTAGTTACTCATCTTGAATTTTATTTGAGCAGATCCAGAAAAAAAAATTTAGTGAGCTGAAACAAAACATATTTTTCAATAAAGTAATATGTGTGTGCATATTAACCTGTTAACAAGCAATTCATAAAATCTGCACTTTTTATGAGGTTTTCAAGAAAAAAAAATCTATTTATAGGTACGGAAGAATGGGGTTTGTTTAAACTGTATAGCATTTATACTTGCTGAAATCTCTTTCATTGTTATCAGCAGGAATTTTACTGGTTCAATAAAACTGGCCAAAAAAAAAAAACCCACCTGTTGTCCTGTTTCTTATTTTCAGTTCAATGAATGGCACCATCTCTTTTATTGTGTATTTTACCTGAAAGGCAAAGGTATCCAGTGATGGCGAAAGCTACAGTGTGGAGCAGGAGTTCAAGATAGGCCAAAAAAAAATTATTGTTATCAACTAGTATTAGGTTGAACCACTGTTTATTGAATTAAGTCCCCACTGGCTGGCTTCACAGAATAACCTCAGCCTCTGAAAACAACCTGCTTTTTGATTTAGTGGGATGTTTGGTCTAATGCAGGGGTAGGCAACCTTGGCTCTTTTATGACTCGTGGACTTCAACTCCCAGAATTCCTGAGCCAGCCATGCTGAGGGGAAAGGGAGAGGTTTCCAAGCTGAGCCATGCTGGCTCAGGAATTCTGGGAGTTGAAGTCCACGAGTCATAAAAGAGCCAAGGTTGCCTACCCCTGGTCTAATGGTTAAAATACCAGGCTAGAAAGCCAGGAGAGTGTGAATTCTAGTCTCACCTTAGACATGAAAGCCAGCTGGATGACTTTGGGCCAGTCACTCTCTGAGCCAACAACTGGGTTGCTGTGGGGAAAACAGAAGGAGATATACTGGCCACTTTGAGTTACTTATAAAAATAATAAAAGCGGAGGGGTCCTTGGTGGTCTCTGAGCTTACTCGTTTTCTTGCAGACGTTTCATTACCCAAACTAGGTAACATCATCAGTGCTAGGAGGAAGCGGGGGGAAAGAAGATGGAGGAGGAGGGGTCCTTGGTGGACTCTGAGCTTGGTTGTTTTCTTGCAGACGTTTCATTACTCAAACTAGGTAACATCATCGGCATTGATGGTGTTACCTAGTTTGGCTAACGAAACGTTTGCAAGAAAACAACCAAGCTCAGAGACCACCAAGGACCCCTCATTTCAACCCTGAGCTACAAATATTCTCCTTTATTAATAAAAGCAGAATATAAACTAAACGTTAAACATCAGTCTAAGATGATTGGCAGCCATTTATCATGATGGTTGCCTATTACTTGTAAGATCAGCACAAGCTTGCTTTTGAATATTTGTTTCAACCAACATCAAAAAAAAGGTGGTTCCTGATTGCTTCTTGAGAGCTGCTCAGGAAGACCTGTTGACCACTTTGAGAAATAGGATCTGCTCAGGAGACCTTTGGTCTGAGCCAGCAGGATTTTATGCCAGTTTCTGATTCACAGAGTCTTAACATTCCTTCTCCAAAGCAAGAATGAATTCTATGCCTTTGGTAACATCCGGACATTCCTCGACTTTCGTGGATCAGAAGCACAGCGTCTATCAGGATGGTGATACAGTGTGTCTTTAAATTGGCCTAAGTTGGAAAAACATCCCAGATGATGTCAGTGGTAAACCAATTTTATATACATTATTGCCCAAAGAACCAGATGGCATATCCCAGTTTGCAAAAGTGAGCAGTCACACATAGTGCAGCCCAGAATTCATTACTTCACGGTACATGCTGCTGTAACTTTTTTTTAAAACTGTCCTACATACACACCCAGGATTGTCCAATCAAATTACATGATTCAACCATCAATTCCGACAAGGTAGCTGAAGCTATTTGGGGTGTGTGTTCTTTTTTGCTGCTAATTTTTTTGACTTTTTAAAATCAATATGTTTGACATGTGCCACCAGTCCTTTGCATTGCAACAAAAGGTATTTCAAATATTAATCTCTGAGCTTTTAATTAACCAACCTCCACCAGGCTCAAGGTTGACTCGGCCTTCCATCCTTCTGAGGTCGGTAAAATGAGGACCCAGATTACAGGGAGCAATATGCTGACTCTGTAAACTGCTTAGAGAGGGCTGTAAAGCACTGTGAAGCAGTATATAAGTAAGTGCTATTACTATTAATTATAACCGAATCCTGAAACCCTTTCGGTTTTTTGAAATTAAGAGGCGTATGTTGTCCCTACTCTTTAACACAAGAGGGCGCTGTTAGGTTAGAAATACTTATTCCAAGTGTAGAAGCCCTTTTCACAGTAACAAATGGAAGCTAGTTTATCTAGAGCTGCGGTTCATGAAAGCATTTTATGAAATTTATTATTCTGAAAAGGTCCTCACACTTGGCAACCAATGAAGCATCTCCATGGTCTTGTAATCAAAATTCAGGCACTTGGCAACCAGTATGTAATTGAGATGGTTGCAGTGTCCCAGGATCACATAATCACCATTTGTGACCTTCCCAGCCAGCTTCCGGCAAGCAAAATCAATGCAGGAAGTGGGATTGGCTTAATGACCATGCGATTCATTTAATAACCGAATTACTTAACAAATGGCCAAAAGGGTCATAAAAATTGGGTGTGACTCGTTTAACAATCAATTTGCTTAGCAATAGAAATTCTAGTCCCAGTTGTGATCATAAGTCAAGGACTACTTGCAATTTCTAATGCAGTGGTCTTAACCTGGGGGTTATTTGGGCATATGCTGGGTAAAATGTACTGTAGGAATTTGTACTGTAATTTCCTTTTTGTGAGTCAAGGATCTTGTTTGGGGCTGCTGAGATGCTTGTGTGAAACAAGTCTTTTGTTAAGTTTTTTGGGAGGGGAGTTAATGATACTATTCAAGGCTGAGAAAAGGTGCAATTTGACCCAACAGTTTAAAAGCCATTGTCCTAATGCTATTCAGAAGCTTCTTACCAAAACTATACTGTTACAAATGCTGTGCAGTCTGTAGCCTCCGCAGTTGATATGCTGAAAGCATCACTGTACGTCAGGGAATGTATGGGTCTGTCATTCAGAGATGGTTAAATGTATCTCTTGCATTTATAATTCTGCAAATGTTAACATTCTGGCTAGGGCAGAGGTCCCCAACCTTTGGGGCACCAAGGACCGGTTCCGTGGAGAGAGGTTTTTCCACGGACCAGATGATGTGTGGTTTTGTGTACTATCTGCATCCCACAGGTGAGGCTTTACTTGTTTGTGCGGACCGGTTGCTGGCATGCCACGGCCTGGTACTGGTCCACGGACCGGGGGTTGGGGACCCCTGGGCTAGGGGGCACTTAAACCAGTGGCCCGCAACCTTTGCGGCTTGGCTGGGGGGGAAGAGGGGAACTGGGCTGAGTGAGCGAGCGACGAACCGGCGTGTTCACACACAGCCCTTGCACAAGTGGTGGGCCGGCACTCATGCATGCAGCTCGACTTGCACAAACAGTGAGCCAGTGCACGTGCGCACAAGTGCCCACCACACAAGTTGAGCTGCACTTGCACGCACACGCTCCAGCCAGCCACTCATGCGGCCCAATTCCAAATAGGCCACGGCCTGGTAGTGGGCTGTGGCCTGAGGGGGTTGGGGACCCCTGGCTTAAACAAAAAAGCACCAATAGGAAGTTGGATCAACCAATCAGCATGCAGGATGTGCATTTCCACACCACACATAGTTGAGATTTGGGAGGCATGCATGTCAACCCGTCTGTAATAATCCTCAACCTATGCTTACCCATCAACCTCTTTGAAGCATGGGTGTGTGTCGACACCTACGCGCAATTGCAGACAAGCCTAAATCAAGTTTTGCTCATCTTGGCTACTCTGGCTAGAATGAAAAAACAACACTTGGATGATTCCATCTTACATATTTCACAGTACAGATTGTGGCACTGAATGACAACTTCAGTTGTTAAGATCTAAATAAACTTGATTTCAAATTGAAGTTCTTTGTGCCCCACTCCTGGTATTTCTGATATGCTAATTAGTAGTAGAGGATACGTTTATATAAAAATTCAAGGGAACTTCCATGGACTGTCTTCAATCATTTAATCTACAGGGTAAATATTAATGCTGTGGGTCTGATTTAGGAAGCAGGTCTTCTCTCCTGGGAACTTAAGATTTGTTCTGTTTGAATGAATTCTTTCCATTCACAAAGAGATTAGGGTAAGGAACTTCCCACAAAAATGAGATTCCTTGCAGATTAGAGAAAGTGTAAGACTTTTGAGTCTTACCTTGATGTTTCTACAGAATGGACACACCACCAGTTGTTGCTCTGGTACAATTTATTCTAGGGCTGTTTTAAGTGTGCACATCTTCAAGCCAGTGTTGACACCTGGTAACTGCATATACAATTCCCTGAAGTTTTCTTGGCAAGATTTCAGAAATAGTTTGCCATTGCCTTCTACCTGAAGTTGAGAGAGGGAGCTAGCTTTAAGCCTAAGGGGGGGGGGGCTAGAACTCATGGTCTTCTGTTTTCTCACCTGGTTCTTAACCACTACACCAAACTGGCTCTCTTTAAGTCTTATGATTCCCCTCAAGATGCTAAGTTCATCCAAAACTGTCCTTCCTTTACAACAGGGGTCTTCAAACCTGGCCCTTTTATGACTTGTGGACTTCAACTCCCAGAATTCCTCAGCCAGCGTGCCTGGCTGAGGAATTCTGGGAGTTGAAATCCACAAGTCATAAAAGGGCCAAGTTTGAAGACCCCTGTTTTACAATACATGGAAATGGATTTAACTCTTCATCGCTTTCACTGCCATTCTTCTATCAGTTTCACATCAATGTCACTCATTTCTATCCTTGTTTGTGTATCAAACAGCAACAAACAATGGGGCGTGCCAAGACAACAGAAAACTTTGTACTGACATGCACAGGGCTTGAAAAAAATCCATGCATACAATCACACTAGAGATAAGCCTAATAGCAGGCCTAAACTGGAATGCAGAGAAAATACAGGTAGATCAATTGCAATATGTAAAATGACTCAAGCAGTAAATAAAAAAACTTCATTTTGGACTATACTCTGTCAGTAAACAAAGTTTAGTTTTCAAAAGCCTTCCAAAATGGAACAGATGGTTACTTTAGCTGCCCCTAAAAGTGAACTTATATTCTTACAAGAGGGAAAAAGCAGCAAGGAAGAGCATTTAGAATAGAATAGAGCTGGAAGGGACCTTGGAGGTCTTCTAGTCCAGCCCCCTGCTCAAGCAGGAGAACCTATACCATTTCAGACAAATGGTTGTCCAGTCTCTTCTTAAAAACTTCCAGTGTTGGAGCATTCACCGCTTCTGGAGGCAGGTTGTTCCACTGATTAATTGTTCTGTCAGGAAATTTCTCCTTAGTTCTAGGTTGCTTCTCTTCTTGATTAGTTTCCATCCGTTGCTTCTTGTCCTGCCTTCAGGCGCTTTGGAGAATAGCTTGACTCCCTCTTCTTTGTGGCAGCCCCTGAGATATTGGAACACTGCTATCATGTCACCCCTAGTCCTTCTCTTCATTAAACCAGACATACCCAATTCCAGCAGCCGTTCCTTATATGCTTTAGCCTCCAGTCTCCTAATCATCTTTGTTGCTCTTCTCTGTACTCTTTCTAGAGTCTCAACGTCTTTTTTACATCGTGGTGACCAAAACTGGATGCAGTATTCCAAGTGTGGCCTTACCAAGGTATTGTAAAGTGTTATTAACACTTCACGTGATCTTGATTCTATCCCTCTGTTAATGCAGCCTAGCACTGTGTTGGCTTTTTTGGCAGTTGCAGCACACTGCCGGCTCATGTTTAAGTGATTGTCCACTAGGACTCCGAGATCCCTCTCACAGTTACTGCTATTGAGCAAGGTACCCCCTATACTATTCCTGTGCATTTGTTTTTTCTTGCCTAAATGTAGAACCTTACTTTTTTCACCACTGAATTTCATTTTGTTAGATAGTGCCCAACGTTCAAGTCTGTCAAGATCCTTCTGTATCTTAAGCCTATTTAATTGAGTGGTTCTTGCATGCTCTAAATCTTTTTTCAGCGGTCCATAATTTCATAAAATATGACATCCACTGCCTTCAATTTCTACACTACAATGCAGTGCAGGGACTGCTAAAGATAGCAGAGTTCTAGAAATCTGGAAAAAAAACAGTTCATGTTTCTCAACCTTGGCAGTTTGGAAATGAGTGGCCTTCAACTCCCAGAATTCTCCAGCCAGCACAGCTGGCTGGGGAATTCTGGGACCTGAAGGCCATACATCTTCAAGTTGCAGAGGTTGAGAAACACTGTTTTAGGACCTAGTCTCCTATTCCTTCAGTCAAATTTTTATTCTATTCCATTCACTCATCTCAACTCCTAAGGCTGCTCCCATACATAACATATTCCTTCCTGCACACATTGCATAATTGTTGATAAATGCTCCATTACTAAGCCATTAAGCGTGCTCCATTCTCCCAATTTTGCAGTACGTTTGCCTTTCATGTTCACACATCTTACGGGAGGAAAATTATATGGGGCTGTTCTAGAAGTCTTCTGCAAATCCTGGGACTTGCACAGAATTTGCATGATCAATCAATTATTACTTCATTTATTTATTTATTTATTAAATTTATTTGCACCTCACCACAAGGTGACTGTGGGTGGCTTCCAATGCCCCCTTTTGCATTGCTGGTGCTAACTTTGCCTACGCGATAATCACATTTCTGGAAACAGAGGCAATATATTGCTATATATATATATATATGATGTCTTCAAAAGCCTGGCATATACAAAAGGCCATTCCATTCCTTTAGGTTTGGTAACTCTTCCTAGGACAGTGGTGGCGAACTTATGGCACGCGTGCCAGAGGCGGCAATTGGAGCCCTCTCTGTGGGCACGCGCACCATGCCCCGGAGATGGCAACCGTCCTCTTCAACCAGCCGCCCGCTAACTCGCTGAGGTCCCACATGGCCGGATGCATCCCAGCACCCATGCGCTTGCTGGCCTCTGTGTGCGGGGGCCGATGGTGTCAGGCAGCAGCCGCCCTGGCCCTTGCCTCGCCTTGCCCTGCGACATGGCACCCCTGCCCTGCCTTGCCTCATCCCACAGAACCAGCCTCCTGCCCACCGCCCCACCTGCCACAGACCCTTGGATCTCCCCCAACCCTGACCCCCACAGGCGTCCCTCCCCAGGAGCAACATCGATCTGGCCACGCCCACCCTGGCCACGCCCACCAGTCTGCCATGACCACTGTAGCCACACCCACCCGGCGGCCACGCCCACCCAGCACCCGGCAATACATAAGTGGGTTTGGGGTTGAAGTTTGGGCACTCGGTCTCTAAAAGGTTCGCCATCACTGTCCTAGGAACAGCATCCTGAAGATTAAGAAAAAAATCCCTATTTTGGGTCCTGCATCATCTCAGCTAAGGGACTAAGAAAGGTTTTTGTTAATGTTTCTGCAGGAGAAGAGGGGTATCTTTAAAGCTACCCTTCGTGAATACCCATATATTTCAATAAATCCTTACTTCTTTGAACCTCTGTTTGGTAGACTTCAGATGCAATATTGCTTTAAGTCAGTGTTGACTGCTGGAGATTGCCTGGGCAAGTCCCTGAGGTTTTCTTGACAAGATTTTGGAAGTGACTTTGCCATTGCCTTCTTCCTAGGGCTGAGGATGGAGGGACTGGCCCAAGGTAAAAAGACGTTGAGACTCTGGAAAGAGTGCAGAGAAGAGCAGCAAAGATGATTAGGGGACTGGAGGCTAAAATATAAGGAACGGTTGCTGGAATTGGGTATGTCTAGTTTAATGAAGAGAAGGACGAGGGGGGACATGATAGCCGTGTTCCAATATCTCAGGGGCTGCCACAAAGAAGAGGGAGTCAAGCTATTCTCCAAAGCACCAGAAGGCAGGACAAGAAGCAACGGATGGAAACTAATCAAGGAGAGAAGCAACCTAGAACTAAGGAGAAACTTCCTGACAGTTAGAACAATTAACCAGTGGAACAACCTGCCTCCAGAAGCGGTGAATGCTCCAACACTGGACGTTTTTAAGAAGAGACTGGACAGCCATTTATCCGAAATGGTATAGGGTTACCTGCCTGAGCAGGGGGTTGGACTAGATGACCTCCAAGGTCCCTTCCAACTTTACTACTACTACTACTACTACTACTACTATTATTATTATTATTATTATTATTATTATGTCAGCCAGCTCGCTTCGTGCCTAATATAAGTCTAGAACTGATGGTTTTCTGCTTTCTACCCCCAGTATCTTAACCACTACATCAAACTGGCTCTCTCTCATGTCATTTAGAAAATGGTTACAGCAGCTTGTTCTCCCACACCTTGGAGACAGGGCAATTGTGAAGGACACAGGCATTATGGTTGATTTATTGTTGGTATTTTGTTCTTCTGGCTGGTTGGGTTTTCATACATATACTGTCTTTTTATTTGTAACCCACCCACAGATAAGACTTTGGAACCAGAAATCAGAAAACTACAAACTGCCGGAAAGAATACAGTATATATGATACCAAAATATACATAGCAGCAATACATGAACAGTATCTAGCACTTTACATACATTATTTGGCTCGATGCAGTAAGTAATCCTGGGTATTTGCTCAATACTCTCCTTACCTACTCTACACTTTTGGGGTGAGGAGCTGAACTTGATGCAGGCAATTGTAGTGGGCCTCCTAAGAGGCAAGTGGCATGACACATGCCATGATGTCATCATGCGAATTGCATTAATTATCCAAGTAGCATCATTTGTACGATGACATCATGGCAAGTGTGACCTCATGGCGGCGTCTTACCAGAGATCCACGGCAATTGTCCGTGATCAAGCCCGAGGTGATTTATTTGGCTTAGCATCTTACATGAACCCAGCCACTGTAATCTGAAAACCATACTTTAGGGGCTTAGTCTGTCGTGTGAAACAAGATAATTGTGGCTTATTCAATTAACCAGTTGAACAACCAGAAGCTTTCCACAATGTGTGAATCCCATTTATGTCCAATGTGAGATGAAGGACTAAATGAAGGACTAAGTCAAGGGTAGACAACCTTGGCTCTTTTATGACTCGTGGACTTCAACTCCCAGAATTCCTGAGCCAGCATAGCTGGCTAAGGAATTCTGGGAATTGAAGTCCACGAGTCATAAAAGAGCCAAGGTTGCCTACCCCTGGACTAAGTCAATCTCTTTGCACTTCTTTGTTTTAGAAATGTATTTTCTCTTCAGCAAACTTTAGTTGATGGGTTCCTAAAATACTACCCTAATTTACCATCCCTGTTAGTTGCCTTGAAGATAATGAAGCAAGCATAATGTACAGATCATGAGTTATATTAGTAGCCATAGCTCAGTAACTGGGGTATTAAGCAGATGGCCTTCTCCCTAATCACACTTATATTTTAAGCAGCATTAAATTTGGGGTCAGTGAATTCAAACTTGTACTAACATTGTACTAAGGTAAACTTGACCTACAAAACCATTAAAATCTTTGAAAAACCATTTGCGCCCACAGGAAAATCCTTTCCATATTTCTAAAACTTGACCTTCTCCATCCCAATGTCCTCCAGAGGAGTTGAATTACAACATCCAAAATTTCTACCCAGCACAGTGGAGGATTATTCTGGTTGAAAGTGACGGCAACGGCAATCCAGCACTACTAGAGGTTGTTGGGTTATCCAGAGAGCCAAAAGATTTGGGCAACCACTGCTTGCTAAGAACAATGCAATATTCACATTTAAAATCTTTTAGTCAACAGAATCTCAGATCCAGTGTGTTCCGTGTTTTTCGAAAGGCTGGACACGAGCTAGGAAGCCAATAAGTTCAACAGCTCCACAAGTTCAACATTTTACAATAAGTGCCATTTTAATTCGCCGTTAAATTCCCATTTCAGGTTTACGTAGCTCACCCATGTTACCAGAACATCGGTTCATCACTGGAAATGTCACCACAATAAATACATATAAGAGTAGCTGAAGATAAGCAATATAGAGGACAAGTATTGCTTTTGGAAGATAATCTCTGGAGTCATTCTTAAAAAACAGTCGTGGGAAGAATCTTCTTAGCTAGGAAAGACACAACATGGTTTAGGCCCTTCACCAAACTTGTGGTAGCATCAATGACCAATACGAATAAGCCCCCAATGCCTGAAGCAATATCTTTGAGCACACCCGGAATGGCACCCAGAGTGTAAAAAGGGAAAGACACAATATCCAGGATCAGATTAACGGGGACGCTAAGAATCCTGTAGGTCACCATGAGAACATTGTAGATGTTTTTTGCGATGCCATTCAAGATGCTGACACCCACTTGGGCCAGACAGATAAAGATATCCAGCAGGGCGGTGGTTATCCCTTTGACGAAGGTGCACACTCCGCTGAAAATCTTCTGGGCAATGCACTTTACCAAACACCACACACCTTTCACAAGTTGGCCAACCAGATAGCAAACAAACTGAAGCAGTTTCAAGATAGGGCTAACAATGAAATGAAAAAGATTCTTCAGAAAGCCACTCTGCTCCTTAGCGGTCTGGGTGTGCTTATTTTGGGTGGGCTTTTTCGCACATGTTGGTTTCTTCGCCTGGACCTCCTTCACTGAGCGCAGCACTGTCTCCAGCTTCTTAGGGTCCTGTCGATCTTGGCCACAGTGGTTCTTAAAGAGCTCGGCTCCTGCAGGAAGCTTCTTCTCCAGAGCTTCTAGCGTTAGGTCTTCCAGACGGCTCTCAACATCGGCCTCTTTAATAAATCCCACCGACCAGGACTCGGCACCACTGTCACAGCAAGCTGCCAGCCAGACAAATTTGGGGACCGCGATTCTGTCCTTTACCTTGAGAGAGGAAGGCGTTGCTCCCGAGAGGAGATGGAGATCTTTCCCATTTTGACAGTGAGGAGCCAAACCGTGGCTGACGAGCTGCTCAACTTCCCAGTGCCAAAGCTCCTGGAAAGGAGGGGAGAGCGGCACTGCGTTGGTCAGCGTGTGGGTGGCAGCGTGGTGATCGTCCTTATGAAGAGAGCTGGGGTTTAGGCGCCCCCTCTCATAGCCAGAGTCTACATAATCTGCCATGAGGGCCTGGTTTTTACCCAGATGTTCCACCGACTCTGCAATCTCCGCTTCCGGCATCATTTCTGCCTGATTATTTCCAGGGTCATCAATCTGAAAAAGGAATAAGAGCAACTGCTGAATTCAGAACTCGTATTTGCAATCGTATTTCCTGTAAGGTACTAATGCACCCACTAAGGCCAATAAATGGTTGGAAAGAATATTTTGGAAATCTGTAATGATAATGCTACCAAAGTGGGTAATGAAACATCTGAGAGACAGTTTGGTTCCACGATTAAGGCGCCAAGCTAGAAACCAGGAGACTGTGAGTTCTAGTCCTGGTTTAGGCATGAAAGTTGGCTGGGGTGATTTTGGCCCAATCACCAGGAGACTGTGAGTTCTAGTCCTAGTTTAGGCATGAAAGTTGGCTGGGTGATTTTGACCCAATCACCAGGAGACTGTGAGTTCTAGTCCTGGTTTAGGCATAAAAATTGGCTGGGGTGATTTTGGCCCAATCACCAGGAGACTGTGAGTTCTAGTCCTGACTTAGGCATCAAAGCCAGGCGGGTGACTTGGGCCAGTCACTCTCACTCTCAGCCCAACTCACCTCACAAGGTTATTATTGTAGGGATAATGGGAGGAGGAGGAGGAAGTTTTAGGCATATTTGCTGCCTTGAGTTATTTATAAAATTAATCAAGGGCAGGATATATAAAAAAAATAAACCTGCAAGCAAACAGCAGAGCTTGAAGAGCATCACAAACTCTGTAATTTTGGAAATCATAAATCATTTCCAATATTTGGGTGAGGGTTGTTTTAAGACAATCCTGGTATTGTCCTTTTCAATTTGGCAAATTGCTTTTTTTTTTTTGTAACAAAGCCTGTGTCCAGAGTTAGAGCTTGAAATTATGCATAATTTTAAATGCTCAAAAAATGCAGATTACAAACATACACTGCAATTGTTGAAATCTAGAACTAACAGCTAGCAATGGGGACAACTGAAATTTCTGATTTTATATTTGTTTTGGTACTATTTATTGGTCATGGAGCAATAAATTCATGGGCATCTTGGGAAAAAGAATGCTGGAAAGATTTTGAGGCAACCCAAGAGAGGCTAGTATATACTTATGATGTTATTTTTAAAGGTCAGGCTAGTAATCTCATGACATAGTTTATATATGATTAATATAACCATGATTTATGGAATTAATCCAGAAGGAGGCTGGCTTTGTACATGCAGAAACCTTACATTGATTGATTCTTCAGTCGTGAAGATATATAAACCACCTGGATCAGCCTTACACATAGACCTGTCTTCCTGTTTCAGATTTTTGCAGCCTCGTGTTATGAACTGGTTCTTCTGACTCCTATTCCACAGTCAGAAGAGTTTACATTCTGTAACAGGGTTTTATGCCAATTTCTGATTCACAGAGTCTAACATTCCTTCTCCAAAGCAAGAATGAATTCTATGCCTTTGGAAACATCCCGACGTTCCTCGACTTTTGTGGATCAGAAGAGTTTACATTCTATAACATTCCAGGATACCTCAAGTAAAGAGCCTAGAAGTCTTTACCACCCCAAGCAGGATAACATTAAACAAAAATGGAAATTCCCATGTCATTCTTGGGAAATTAATAATGACTACATAATTCAGGAATGTGTTGGCCATTAATAGCTCAGTTGTATTCCATTAAATCAGGGGTCTTCAAACTTCATCTCCATCCACTCACGCGAACAACACTACACTAATACAATAGATAAAGAGCTAAGCCCAAAATGAGGGTTGCACTTTTGGGGTTAAGTGTCACACGTGAGTGTATCATTTCAACTGGCTGTGCCTAACTGTTGTCAGTAGCAGTCAACTATTGTGCAACGTTGCTCAGTGCAATTGTTTCACACATTCATCTGCGCATGTATTTTTCATGTGAGTTATGAACTACTGCCTGGAGTTTGTCTATGTGATGCCCTATTCAGTTTCGACTTACAAGCTATTTGTTCCAAGTTACAACAGCACTGAAAAAAGTGACTTACAGCTGATCCTTGCACTTATGACCATCACAGCATGCCTGTGGTCACATGATCAAAATCAGGCACTTGGTAATCAGGATATATTTATGAAGGTTGCAAGATCCAGGTGTTACGTGATCGCCATTTACAACATTCCCTGCCAAGCAAAATCAGTGGGGAAGCTGGATTCGCCGAATGACCATGTGATTCATTTAACAACCATGGCAAAAACATTGTTAAAACAACTGCCTTGCTTGGCAACAGGAATTCTTGTCTCAATTGTGGCCATAAAGAAAAGAGAACTACCTGTATTTGAATAGCTTTTGATTTTGCAAAATGCCCAATCTAGACAAGTGAGTCAGGCCTCTGTCGTTATATAAGTCAGGCATTTTTCTGTTTCTCCCAGGCCAAATGAAAAAGAAGCAGCGCAAAAGAGCACAAAAGAGCTTGACCACTGAAAATACGCTACAGAAATAGTAACAAATCTTTCTCCTGAGGCATGTTGCTGAAACATATCTTACTACCCAACATTATCTTTACAAGATCTCTTCCAGACATCCTTTCCCTCCTAACTACTGGGTGGCATGTCCTACAACCAGACAGTACAATCACTTAAAAACTCGATACAGCCAGACAATACAATCAATTAAAAACTCTATGCATACATTTTAAGCTTGAATAGAATGAATCTAATTCTTACTAGGATTCTTAGTATCATGCAATTTAGCTTGCCGGCTAATGTGAGGTTGGATTCAGTGTATTGCACAAATTCAGGAAATGAGTTGATTTAGTAAACTGTGGCATGAAGGAGGTCTACTGTGATCCCTGTGCCTTCTTCTATCCAAGCTAGACCAGCAATAATGTAAAGTGCAGCCTGGGGATGATGGATGCTTTAGTCCAATCATCTAGAACAGTGGTTCTTAACCTTTTTGAACGAATCGCCCCCTTGAGCCAATGAGGAAGTTGTCATCGCCCCCCTCCCCCAACATGCTCCAGGCGGCGGCCTACCGGCGGCACGGGAGGCTCCAGCGTTGGTCCTGGTGGGAAGCGGATCGTTTCCCCAGTTCCGACCGAGGACGCCGGCAGCGTGGGAGAATGTTTGGCGATGAAGCCGACGGGGGCGTTCCGCGGATGCCCCGCGGCCCATGACTTGAGCCCGGGGATGCCGGCAGTGCAAGGGGAGGCTTGGCGATGCAGCCGACGGGCGGGGTGTTCTGTAGATGCCCCGTGGCCTGTGGCTTGAGCCCGGGGATGCCGGCAGCGCGAGGGGAGGCTTGGCGATGCAGCTGACGGGCGGGGCATTCTGCAGATGCCGGCATCCCCGGGCTCAAGCCGCAGCTGACGGGCATTCCGCGGATGCCCTGCGACTTGAGCCCGGGGACACCGGTGGCGCGAGGGGAGGCTTGGCGACGCAGCGGGCCACGGGGCATCTGCGAAATGCCCCGCCCATCGGCTGCATCGCCAAACCTCCCCTCGCACTGCCGGCATCCCCGGGCTCAAGTCGCGGGCCGTGGGGCATCCGCGGAATGCCCCCCTGTCGGCTGCATCGCCAAACATTCTCCCGCGCTGCCGGCATCCTCGGTCGGAACCGGGGCAACGATCCGCTTCCTGCCAGGACCAATGCTGGAGTCTCCCGTGCCGCCGGTAGGCCGCCGCCTGGAGCATGCTTCTCCCCCTTCCCGTGAATGTCGAGCCCATGGGGGCTTGACAGCGTGGCCGGCTCGGCTGCCCAGGGAGCGGCCCGGGGACGGCCCCCTCTCCCCCCCCATATTCTGCTCACCTCACCTTCACCGACAAAGCAGTTGGGACTCTGGCACACCTTCCCGGTCAGCTAGGCCAACGGTCCCGCTGGCTGGGGATCACAGGGGCTGCTCTCCCTCGGGGCCGCGGCTTGCAGGAGGGCTGGCCATGTGCACCTCGGACGGGGCCAGCCAGGGAAAGGGACTTCGTGGCCGCGCTGCTCCCAGGGGGTGGGGCACCCGGCTGCAGGGCCAATCAGGAGCCCTGCATGAGAGAGAGAGAGAGAGACAGAGGGGAAGCGCAAGTGCCTCTCTCTGTCTCTGTCTCTCTCTGCAAATGGCAGAGGAGGCTCGGAGCCGCAGGGGAAGACTGAAAAGTGTCCCCAAAACGTCTCGCTCCATCGCCCCCATATCGCCCCCTTTTCGTTCCTTCGCCCCCACGTCGCCCCTTTTCGTCCCATCGCCCCCCTGAAAAATGAAATCGCCCCCTGGGGGGCGATATCGCCCAGGTTAAGAACCACTGATCTAGAACGCGGAAAGGAGGCTACTGTACACATTGCCTGAGCCTTTGTATAGCTGTCTCACTGAGGTCACAGGGGAACGCGGATGAAATATTAATGTGTTGCTTAATGTTTTGCCACCTCAGAATGATGATGCTCTCCTGGGCCTCAGTCTGAAACCCAAACACCCCGCCTATTGTCACGTCCCATCAGGAAAAGCACACACATGCTCGCTTCGGCAGCACATGTACTAAAATTGGGAAGATACCGGAAAAGCATACGCAGCTACGGCAGTGAACATAACAGGGCATCAGCTGGTTCTCCAAACAGGCTTCTAATTGGCTCCCTGGACACACAATGCTCGCCTTTAAAGTGCCCTGTTGTAAGCCAACTGAGACGTCACAATGGGATATGTTTGTTGGAGGGACTCCCCCCCCCCCTGTTGCCTTTTCCCTTCCCTATTCATCTTGCAGTCAAATATCCTTCTGTTTTGAGAAGAAGCTTGTTTGCAGACCACCCTGGCCAGGGCAGAGGTTGGTACAATCCTGGCCTCCTTCCGAGGAAACATGGGAACAAACAGCTTCTCAGGTCCTTAGAGAGATCATAAATAGCCTGAGAAATAAGCAGGAAAATAAGCATACATGCCCTCTGCTTTCTTCTCAATATATAGTATAGTATAGGGGGTACCTTGCTCAATAGCAGTAACTGTGAGAGGGACCTCGGAGTCCTAGTGGACAATCACTTAAATATGAGCCAGCAGTGTGCTGCAGCTGCCAAAAAAGCCAACACAGTGCTAGGCTGCATTAACAGAGGGATAGAATCAAGATCACGAGAAGTGTTAATACCACTTTACAATGCCTTGGTAAGGCCACACGTGGGAGTACTGCATCCAGTTTTGGTCACCACGATGTAAAAAAGATGTTGAGACTCTAAAAAGAGTGCAGAGAAGAGCAACAAGGATGATTAGGGGACTGGAGGCTAAAACATATAAGGAATGGTTGCTGGAATTGGGTATGTCTAGTTTAATGAAGAGAAGGACGAGGGGGGACATGATAGCAATGTTCCAATATCTCAGGGGCTGCCACAGAGAAGAGGGAGTGAAGCTATTTTCCAAGGCGCCTGAAGGCAGGACAAGAAGCAACGGATGGAAACTAATCAAGGAGAGAAGCAACCTAGAACTAAGGAGAAATTTCCTGACAGTTAGAACAATTAATCAGTGGAACAACCTGCCTCCAGAAGCGGTGAATGCTCCAACACTGGAAGTTTTTAAGAAGAGACTGGACAGCCATTTGTCCGAAATGGTATAGGGTTTCCTGCCTGAGCAGGGGGTTGGACTCAATGACCTCCAAGGTCCCTTCCAGCTTTATTATTTATTATTATTATTATTATTATTATTATTATTATTATTATTATTATTATTATTATTATTATTATTATTATTATTATTATTATTATTATTATTATTATTATTTATTATTACTATTATTATTATTATTATTATTATATAATGGATAAGAGGTAAGACAGTACTGGGGAGAACATCGTGGTCCATCATGGAAAAACCAGATTCCACCAGTTTTGTTAACCTTAAAAATGATGGGGATTACGTCAGAAGCTTCTGCAGCCACCTTAAGTGTTCTGGGATAGGGACAAACAAAACAAAACAAGATTTTATTTTAACTTTACAGCAAAGAGACATCTCAGGGGGATTTTAATTTAATTACAGTACCGGCATGGGATTATCCCAAGAAAATGGCACCCATGGAAAGCTGGTCTTACATTCATGGCAATCACAACTCGGATCCTGTCAAAAGCACCCTCTCTGGATTTGTGTCGATGGGGGAACACCTCCATTCCCAATTGTTAGGCAGCATTATCCTTTCTCTCCTTTGTTACAATCCAGAGGTCCCCAATCTTTTGGGCACCAGGGACCAGTTCCGTGGAGAGAGGTTTTTCCGCGGACTGGAGGCTGCGTGGTTTTGTGTGCTGCCTGCAACCCACGAATGGGGTTTTGCTTGTTTGTGCGGACCGGTTGCTGGCATGCCGCCGCCCAGGCGTTGGGGACCCCTGTTACAATCCATTCCATGCAATGCTTTCCTTTTAAAAGGTAAACATTTCCTGTCTATCCAGTCATGTCTGACTCTAGGAGGCGGTGCTAATCTCTGTTTCTCAGCTGAGGGAGCCAGCGTTGTCCAAAGATGCTTCCATGGTCATATGGCTGGCATGACTATATGCTGAGGTGCATCGAACGCCGTTACCAAAGCGGTACCTATTTATCTACTTGCATTTGCTTTCAAACTGCCAGGTTTAAATACTTTCTGACACTAACAAAATAAACAGGTAGCACATTTTGTTAGTGTCAGAAATGCCCCCAGGTTTGACCTCACCTTGCACAAAATCCCTTCCAGTGATCTCTTGATCTTATCCTAGTTACTCCACCACTCTGCCCGATGATCTCCCACACAATTTCTTTAGGCCAGGCTGGTCATAAACAAAATTCTTATCCCCTTGGCTGATGGAGCATGTCTACAGACATAGCTGCTATCACTATCACCACCTGTCTCCTCTCCCTAGATAGTGGGGGCCCAGATACAGACCCAACAATCCCACCTTCATGTTGCCAATAATTAGGGATATAGACTGAAGGCAGAAAGTAAGCCCTACCTGCCTAAAATAATTGCTCCCCATTGCAATTAAGTGTTTATAATTAAGTGTTTAAAGGAGTTGCTGATTGCACTGTTAAATTAACATCTAGCAAGCCATCAGTGATGAGGTCAAAGTGGAAAAGAGGCCAGCTTGCTACTAAAAGATTTTCCCTGGGTAAAATAAAGCCTCAAATGGCAACAAAATGGGACAATCTTGGAATTGTTCTGGGAGACCTTAGATGCCTAAATAGTCCTAAACAAGTTGAATTCCAAGGTCAGATTCAACACAAGCAGCGTCTCATATTCCTCTGAAAAAGTTTTCATCAAAAGGAATGGTCAGCCTCTCTCAGTCAAATCTGACAGTTTTTAGCATGTGGTATAGCCAATATCTTGGCAAAGTTAACCAGCACTACGTGGGAGTGAAAAGCAGAAATGTTACGTCCTGTGCCAAAACCACTGGCTGACCTTCTCCCTTCTGCTGCAGTTGGGAAACATGGAAAGAAAGAGAAGAGGATGACCAGCAGCAAAGTGGACGGACTGACTTACAGTGGTGATGGGTGCACCATTGAAAGACCAGGTTAGGGACAGATCACCATGGCGAAAACCTATCTAGGTGGTCACTAAGAGTCTACACCAACTGGATGGCACATAATCAATCGATCCTTAGCCAGAGGTTTTCTGGGCATTGGATTAAAACTACCATCATCTTTTGCTGGCAAGGGCAAACCCTGAAGGGAATCATGTTTGGAGAAATCTGAACCTCAGATTCCTTCTTCTTCAATCCGTTTGCCTTCCCTAAACTGACAGCGCACACCCATTTTATGCCTTGCTTTTCCTCAAGGGGAAACAGCTGGGTCTAGCCTGTTCCATTTTTGGAATGCAATAGAGCCACTCCTTCACCTGCATACCTGTTTTAAAAGAGATAATTAGCAAATTGCGGGAAAGGATTAGCGTTGAATTTCCTAATGTTCCCTTCACATTTCCTTTCCTTAAGTCAAGCACCTGCATGCAGAAACGTTCAGTCCTATGAGATACTGTCAGCCTCATCAGGTAGATCAGATAGAAAACGTATCAGTTAATTCTACTTTATTGTAAAACAACAATAAAAGTTTGCAAGTCTGAAGGTACAATTCTCCCGCAGTCTCCTTTACAACCCAAGAAACTAGGCAGGGTCTTTTTTGAGTCTCTTGCCCTTTCCGTTTCACGGCTATGGGCTATGCCGTCTCTTATCTGACCATTCCCTAGTCAGCGTCTCTTTCTTCCGTCTCCCAAGGTCTTTCCCACATACCACTATGGATACTTCTGTAGTGACTCTATTGATACAGCTTCTTCTTTACCAGGCTCTAAATTCACCTTTGCTTTACCGCACTTGGATTATGGCCAGATACTGGATACAAGCTTTCTTTTAAAGGAAACTTTGTAACTCCTTATATTTATGCTTAGGGACATAAAACTATGGATTCTACATTGGGAAATGGGTATAGGGAACAGACGTGATAAGTGAATGCTCTTGAAGCTAAATCTGTATTTCAAAAAAGACTTCAGCTTGCATCAAATGATTAAAATAATCCCACCAATTAAAGGTAAAAGCTATTGGGTTTTTTTTGTTTTTTTTTTAGGGCCTTCAAATTAGTGTTCTTCTGCCAACTGCCTAGACAAGTCTCTTCAATTTTCTTGGGAAGATTTCACAACTGCTTGCCTTCATCCAAGATTTGAGAGAGAGACTTGTCCAAGGTCACCCACTGGCTTTCTGCCTAGTATAGGACTAGAATCCACAGTGTCTCAGTCTCTATTCTGATGAGACAGGATTTCTTTTTAATTAAGGCAGAAAGAATGACACTTTTACCGTCCTTTCAGAATTCTAGAATGGATGTTATCTTTTTTATTTGAAATCCCCAATAAATTGTTTTAAAAAGTGAACAAAACTTAAAATAATAAGTTCCTCTCACGGCTCTTTCCCTTTCCTCCCCCCCCCTTTCTCTATTTTTGTCCTTATAACAGTACTTACTGCAGTAAATATTATATGAGCTTTCCTTAATTAAATTTGCTAAGCAATCAATCTCTGTGCAGTAAGCAAACGTATGGGATAGATGTGACTTCCTGAAATATTAACTGTGCATTTAATAGGATTCCACATAGCCATTCGGCCGTTTGATAGTGATAAAATGCCAAAGGCACGTCAAACTCAGGCTGATGTATCCCGTCAAAAGCTATAAATGACAAGATACGCATTTTTAAAGATGCGCATTTTAAAAGTATACAGTATACAGTTAGGACACCTAAACTGAAGGTAACAATGTGTCCTACAGATCACAGTATATAATAATAATAATATATAATGCAATAATAATCTTTGTAAAAAGCACCAAGCTGCTTTTAAAACCACAGATTGGCCAGGCTGCTGGTTGAGGAAGGAAAAGTCTTCTCTGGAGATGGTTGCAAATATACAGAATGAATGAAAAGCACATGTGTGTTCATATAGAATCACATGACATGAAAGCAGTTGCAAATGTTTCTTCCCTTAGCACAGTTCACAGCCTCACGTTTTTGGTCTCAACAGAGGACCCCCCCCTTGCCCACCCATCCCCTTATAATAGATTAGACTGCATCAGCTTTTGCCAGCCTGTTGACCCTCCGGGTGTGATGGATTTTTTTTTCAACTCCAACAAGGCCCACACAGCAATGCCAATTTATGGGAACGGAAGTCCGATTTATAAGGGACCCACACCATGGAGAAGTCCCATCCAGGCAACCAAAAAGAAGCAGCAACTGGGTGGTTTGGTGGATGAGTTCACTGGGGAATGGGGGTGGGCTTGCTTTGGTTGAAGAACGCAGAGGGGGGGGGAAACCTTCCCCAGCAGCCTGACTTGCAGCTCTCTTCCTAAGCTTGCAGTCCATGGTAAACATGACCTTGCATGCAAAAGGGTTTAAGAGCCGGATCCTGAAGCGATCTCTTCCAGACCAAACGCAACCCTCTTTTCCTTCTTTGCATCCCCACAACCCCAACAACTCCCATCTTGTCCAGAACTGCGGCATTTCCTGCAAGGGCTCTTTGCAGAAAGGCAGGCAAGATCTGGACTTTGGGGTGGGGGGGTGGGGGAGGGGAAGCAAGGGTTGCATTGCCTGCCTCCTGACCCAGGGCATCTCCTCTTGCACCCGAGTGGGGCATCCCACGACAGCCGCGTGCTTTCTCCACGGGAACGCTCTTCTTTCGCCCTCCGCGCCCCCCCCCCCACCCCCACGTCCCGTTCCCGCCGCCGAGAGCCTCCTCACCTGCGGCTCCACCAGCCACCTCTCCTCCTCCTCCTCCTTCTCCTCCTCCTTCTCCTGCCCGGCGGGGGCTCCCCCCTCGGTGTACCGGAACGCCGCGAAAAGCGGGATCTTCTCCCGCGTGCTGTAGAGGGTGGCGAAGCGCGGCTCCCCGCGGTACTTCTGGCAGATCTTGGCCACCTGCTCGGCCGGGAAGCCCGCGGGGGGAGCCTGCTGGTAGAAGAAGACGTCGCATTCGGCGAACCCCGCCTGCTCGTCGCCCACCACTCGGCCTTCGGTCGAGGCGGCCCAGGCTAGCAGGGCCAGCAGGCACGCGGGGAAGGCGGCTCTCATCTCGGTCCCGGGGTTGGCGAAGACGCGGGGATCCTTCCCCGAAAGGAGGAAAACGGCCGCGCGCTGAGGCGCACAGAGAGAGAGAGAGAGAGACGCTCCCGCGGAGAGAGTCCCGCGATCCTGGCCGGCGGCTGCGGAGCTTGTGAGCCGTGGAGCCTCTGGGCGGGCCGTGATATAGGAAAGGGCGCCCGCTGCCCGCCGCCGCGCCTCCTCCAGTCCAAGCGCACGCGCACGCGCGCGCGCGCGGCCTCGCCTGCACGTGAGGAACGGGGCTGACTCACGGGCGGGACGGCGCTCTGCACGCGCTCCGCGGCCTCGCGTTCCCCTGGCGAACACCCCCCCTTTTTTTCCCTTCCCCTTTCTCTCTCTCTCTCTCTGTCCCTCTCCCGCCCGCGCTTTTCTTCCTGTCTGTTCTACGTCACGGGGCAGCCGGCGGCTCAGCCTGACTTTTGGCTCCTGGCCATCACTGGTCGTCAGAACGGGAGGAGGAGGAAGGAGAGAGAGAGAGAGAGAGAAGGCGGGGAATGCTGCAATGCGGTCGGGATCCCCCGACGGGAGAGATTTCCCCCCCCCTTTTTTTTTTCTGAGGAGTCGGCAAATCAACGCTCCCTGCGGCGCAGCGACCGCGGGCAACGAATGTGCGGCGGCGCTTGCGGCTCCCCGACCAGCCCAAGGGAATCCGTGCCCGTTTTCACACAACCGGCCGTTGGTCATTTGTACGAACGGTCCTTGACTCCCTGGATTTAACTTTTGCCACGATCGGTGCGGTGGTTTTGCATGCTTTGAAGCATCTTCACGCGTTCAGCCTTCGAATTTCAGACTGAACATGTGTGACCCAAAGGACTGTGGTCTGTAAGACGCAGCTGAGGGTGGAGGATGTGGCTGGAATGGAAGCCAGCCAGTTGTATTTTGTGATTAATCGTGGTTAAATAAATCATGGTTTAGCATGCCACGGAAAGCTTAAAACAGAAGGAGTTAAGAAAATTGGAATCCATGGATCTTTGAAGGATTTTGTCACAAGGATCCTGGAACCTAAAGCCTTAAATTCACAAGAGATTTGGACGACAGAGTCCTCCGGATCCCTAAAAATGATCCACAGGCAGCAATAGAGGCAATAAGGGTCTTGGCAGAGAAGGGTCATCATCAGTGTATGTCTATGGAGATTCTCAGGCGTCCACGTCATAGTTATCCCAAAGATGCTTTTTTCAACCAGGCAACTGGACTTTCTTGTTTTTTCTTTGAAGACATTTCACTTCTCATCCAAGAAGCTTCTTCAGCTCTTCCATTCCCCGCCATCCAGTCAGAGCTGAAGAAGCTTCTTGGAGGAGAAGCGAAACATTTTCAAAGAAAAAAACAAGAAAGTCCAGTTGCCTCGTGAAAAAAGCATCTTTGGGACAACCATCTGTATGTTCTTCTGTAGAACTTCTATGTTGGGCACCATTAGTACCTACAGGTAATCTATGCTTAATGACCCTAATTGGAACCAGCAACTCCGTCCTAAGTGAAGGAGTTAATAAGCAAAACATCACATAACCACCCCACAGTGACAGCAGTCTTTAAACAAATCTTCTGAGGTTGTTAAGCATGACTGTGACTTGTGAACTCCGACTGGCTTCCCCATTGACTTTGCTTGCCGGAAACCAGCCGAGAAGGTTGCAAATGGTGATCATGCAACCATGGGACTCTGTGACCGTCATAAATATGTGACGGTTGCCAAGTACCTGAATTGTGATCCCATGACTGCAGGGATGCTCCAACAGTCGTTAAGTGTAAGGACTGGTTGAAAGTCACTTTTTTCAGCATCATTATAACTTAGTTGCCAAACAAATGGTTGTTAAGTGAGAACTAAATTAAAAATAAAACCCCCCTATTGTATGTCTTAATGCAGCCTTTCCGAAATTGAAATTCTTGAGATCCTTAAGACTTCATCTCCTATTATCCTCAGCCAGAATAGCCAATGGCAGTACCTTGGAGAAGGCAACTGTGAAACTTGTGAACTGTAATAGTGGGACCACCCTGGAATTTGGTGTGTGCAGTTTGATAGCTCTGCTTTAAAGAAAATGTTGCACAACTGGGAAAAAATGCAGGAAAGAGTAGCCCAAATTATCTGTCATTCGGGTTGAAGGAAAGTACAGCATTTGGAGTTTTAGCTTAGAAAACAAGAAAAGGGGGTTGACAGAATTGATTAAATGATGCATTGTGGGGAATAGGTTGATGTTTGGACAGAGATCATTCTTAGAAACTCATCCTTCTTGAGAAACGGATTTTTTTAGAAGTAGCATAATGACTATCACCAGCCTGGATGGCTTTCAAGGGCAACCAGACAGATTTGTGGAAGATTATTAATGCTTCCGGTTTTTGCCACCATGAAGAATGGGAGATGAGGTTCTATACACATGATAGAGTTAGATTGAAGTTGTAAATCATCTTCCAGTGATTCTAAATCAAGGAAAAGAAATATATCTAACACCAGTTTATGAAATGCTTTTATTGCACTGAAAACAAAATACTTAGAATGCACTAAAAGCAAAGTATTTTGTGCATGAGTTCAAAATATACATCTGCTTATTACTTTATCATAGCAGGTGCCGGTGGAAAGAAATACTTAATAGAATTAATTAAATGGTGCCTGATGGAGCCAGGTCAGGTCAGGCATATGTGTCCAGTGCTTAGAATGTCATAACTCAGTGACTTGTGTCCTGATGACTCGGCTTAGCAGTGTGATCTCCATTAAACAGCTGTTGTGTTTGACCTAACATCAAATGATCCTTGATCCTTATCGGCAGCTTCCCTTTTATTTCGTCATTTTGTCTTTGCACCACTAAGAAACGTGCATGAGTGCAATGTCTCACTGATAAGCTTCATCAGCAATGTCACCACTTCCAAAAAGACCACGTCTTTTGCTAATTGCTAATTCTCCATGTCAAAGAATGTCAGGCTCAACCCCAGAAATAACACATGATTATTTTTCCAAGCTAAGCCTTTTATCTCTAAATGGAATAGGTTGGACTAGAAGACCTCCAAGATCCCTTCCAACTCTGTTATTCTGTTACCTATACAGTACACAAAATCTTTCCAGACTGAGCGTTTTACTATCTGCAACTACAATATACTCGGAGAACTGTTAGGGAGAGTATGTCTTCATCTTCTTTCTCTCACACATATCTGGGCTTGTTGCCTCTTACACCTCACTCACCGCAGCGGCCATCTTGCCACAGCCAGCTCTCCATGGCCAGCTCACTGTGGGACAATTCACCATGGGACAAGAGTTACACTAAAATCGAAGAAATGGTGGAATAGAATCATTAAAGAAAGGATGCCAAAGGAGAGACAAAATGAAATGTGAATGACAAAAACTAGAATAATGCTTTATTTTAAGTAATTAAACTGAATTGTTGAATTGTCCTGTGGCAAGTTGTTCCATGGCGAGTTGGCCATGGCGAGTTGTCCCATTCCACTTCATTGGAATCTAGCTCCTGACTACATTTCATCACAAGAAGGACATGTAATTTTGATTATGCACCTACATCATTTGCTAATCCCATCATATATGGTTTCTATGCAGCCAGTGCAACATCATCATTAAGAATCATGTGAGAAATTAAGTATGGAGATCATTTCAGCTTCCACCTTTATCTTTACACCCAATTACAAGCCCTGGAGCTTGTAATAATTTTGTGGCAGGTAGAAATTCAAAATACGATGTGTCGCGACTCGTTTCTTTTTTTCTCCTGTGCTAGAGAAATGGAGCATACGTGAGGATTGTGAGATACGGTGATTGTCTAAAACAGATCAGTTATAAATATTCAGCAAACATGGCAAAAGTGCTTCTGGATTGTGGGCAGATTGGAGGATAGGATCCAGTTGTTTCCTCTTATGAATTTCTTGCAATAGAGGTGACCCAGAGACAGTTTGCTGTAGTGGTTAAGGTGCTGGCCTGGAAACTAGGAGTCTGTGAGTTCTAGTCCTGCCTTGTACATGATAGCCAGCTGGCTGGCCTTAAGCCAGTCACTCTCAACCCAACTGACCTCACAGGGTTGTTGTTGTGGGGAAAATAGGAGGCAGAAAGAATATTAGGTATGTTCACCACTTTGAGTTACTTATAAAGTAATAAAGGTGGGATAAAAACTCTGATAAATAAATGATGAATAATAACTGAAGCTTGAGTCCATTTTATGACTGGGTTGTCTGGGATTCAGGGATTAATACTAAGGTAAGAATCAAGTTTTCTGCAGATATTTCAAGCTTTGAACTTACACAGGATAAGTCATCTGCTGAAAACCTGATGAGTAGCCTGGAATTAATGCTTCAAAGTCTTAAAATCAAGATCAAAACAGCTCCATGCATTCATAAAAAATATGGGCCACGTGAGATATTTACAGAAGAGCTTCAAGTCATCCTAGAGTTGTCTGTGGAGATTCTCAGTCATCCAGGTCATGGTTGTCCCAAAGAGGCAATTGGACTTTCTTGTTTTTCCTTGAAGAGGTTTCGCTTCTCATCCAAGACGTTTGGATGTCAGAACTGAAGAAGCTTCTTGGATGAGAAGCGAAACGTCTTCAAAGAAAAACAAAGTCCAGTTGCCTCTTGAAAAAGCACCTTTGGGATAGTTCCTAAAAACAGTGAAATAGCTGCATCACTGAAGGAAGGGCTGGGCCAACAACAGTAATCGTGTTCAAATCTTCTGGTCAGCTCCCTAGAAATTGTGCCTCTCACCCACACTCATGCAACTGGATAGACAGCAATGAACTGCTTGTCCTTTGAGACTTAACAGCCAGCTTGCTTTAGTTGTGTGGATTTTGTGGAACTTGATCTATACCTTCATATTTGTGGAACCTGATCGATACTTTGGTAGTAATCTCCCAAAGCCTGAAAATCCAATGATAATATTTGCTTTAGGCTGTTGTTTGGTAAATAAAGACATACAATAAAAGGCTTTCAATCTTTTAATATTTCAGCCCGGAAACCCTAGCTGGATCCATCACATTTTATATGAACACCGCCCTGTGTGGATTATATATCTGTATCTATTGAAGATGCAGTTCTTAATACTTGTTATGAAAGATTTTTTTTAGCCACACATTGTCCTAGTGTTTGTTTTTGTTCCTTATGTTTCTTTTCTAAGGACTTTCGGTATTTTTACTAATCTTGGAAATTCCTCAGGTTCGATTATTTTTCTTTGCCTCCTTCCTTCCTTCCTTCCTTCCTTCCTTCCTTCCTTCCTTCCTTCCTTCCCTCCCTCCCTCCCTCATGCAAAACATACATTTTCCCCACAAATATCACCCTGTGAATAACTTTGAATAACAGAAAATAAGTTGTCCAGAATCACCAGTGAACTTCCAAGCCAGAATATGGACTTCAATCTGGAACTTCAGTTCCTAGTCCCCGATTTTAACTACTATCCTACAAGGACTTGTGGGAAGCCAGCCCCCCAGAGAAGGTTCTTAAAGAGGCAGAAAAGCATGCCCAGTTTTCTTAATGGTCCCGGGTCTCCCTCCCCCAAGCAGAAACCAGCTCTATAGAAATGCAGATGTAAACCATCCAGGAAGGTTGGAAGCCCCAGCTAGAAGATTAAGAAGACAAAGACACCTAAAATCTACATACCCCACCCAAAGTCTAAGACAGGACATAATAGGATTAACTCACAGATGCCAAAGGGACACAGGTCAAAATACATGACACAGGAAATAGCCTCAAACAGGAACAGGAAACAACTCCAAACAAAAGGCTCAAGAGGGTATAAAAACCCACTCCCTACATGTGCTCACTCTCTTTTCTGCCAGAGCCATCTTTCTGTCTGGCTCTCCTCTTCAATACACGGCAACCTTCTTCCTAAAGTAGTTGCCATGTTTATTCCCAACTTGGACTGAACCACGATGAAGACTTTTCTTTCAACAGACTCTCAGTGGATATTGGAATGAGATGGTGCCAGCTGAGTTATTTAGAACTCAGGTACCTGGCAAGCTTCAAATTAAATTCTTACAATGAACAGGGTGTGGATTTTAAGGCCTACAGAGTTCCTTCCAATTCTGTACGTTTATAAGCATTGATTCTTTGGGCATTGCTTCTTTTCCAACAGGAACTTTATCTTTTAAATTATCTTTTACTAAAGGGACTTTTACAGAGTAAAATACAAATTTTAAGAAAAAATATTTACATACAAATTGTATTTATATACAATTTATGATATATAAATAAAGGAATGGCTTCCAGTCTTCTTTACAGCAGTTATAAATGCATTTCTACTTCATTTTTTCTCTCTAAAGTTATATCATGGCTCTCTTCTTTCTATATTTTACCCTTTCCAATAATCAAATCGCAAGTTCTTTTTTCCCTCAGGTTTTCAGCAAAAAATCCATGAAAGGGTTTCCAGTCTCTGACAAATGTAATTTTTGTCTTTTCCTTAATCAAGCAAGTCAACTTTGCCATCCTTGCAAAGTCTGTCACCTTCACCAGCCATTCCTCCATTTTGATTATTTCAGAGTCTTTTTAATCTTTGTGCATTTAACAATCTCCCTTCCTACAGGATCTTTATCACAGAGGAGAAAGTTCTTTTGGCTTTTATAACAAAGCAGCTCAAGTTACTGCAGACAAAGGGAATGCAATTTGCAATCACTGGTGTGTAATTTTTTTGCAATGCTTCAAACAGGAACAGTATCTTGTTCAAAAAATGATCTCAGGCAGGAATGCAACTCAATAGTCTTCACTTGATCTTCTCATTATGAGTTGGATTTTAACTCCCATATTCTGAAGTTGTCTTGGCTAGGGAATATGGGAGTTACTTTTTATTGCAAAACTGCAGAAAGATAGACAAGTGCAAGCTTGTTTCTTCCCCTCTCTGGTAATATTACAACTTATATTTTGATATGACTTCTACCAAAGCCCTTCTTCCACACAACCTGAACTGTAAGCTACGATCACATACACATAGTCCTTGCTTGTCAACTGCTCATTCAGTGATAGTTCAAAGCTACAGTGGTGCTGAAAAGGCAGCTCTGCGACCTGTCCTCAAAGTTGGGGCTATCACAGCATCTCTGCAGTCACACGATCACCATTTGCAACTTTCAAGCCAGCTTTTGACAAGAAAGACTATGGGGAAGCCAGCAGGAAGTCTCAAGTTGTGATCATAAGACATCTTGCTCAATGGCTGCGGGTTAATGACACTTAATGACCGCCGCCAGAACTGAAGTTGTAAGTCCAGTGCAGTCACAAGATGTTTCATTTTATGACCACTTAGTGGTAGAGTTACCAGTCCTAACTGCAAGTTGGTAAGTGAGAATTACCTGTAATGCATGTGGTATCACCATCTTTCTCTCTCGCACAAAAACTTAGAAACAGTTTTATTGTTGAAAATAGTCATCTCAGAGATTTGGGGAGCCTTTTGAGACGGTATCTGAAGAGGCCTTGGAGAGTGAAGAAATTTGGCAACTTCCTTGCCTGTCTGACAGATGGCGGTCTTAGAAACTGTATTTAATGCCAATTAGATAGCTAATAGGAAACGGCCACTATCAACGTGGATTTAATTTGAAAAAGAAACATTAAATCAATTAATCTACCTGAAACTACACCTACATCAAAGGTACTGAAAGTTGTCTGGACCAAAATACAAGCTCACCTAGATAGTCTCCATAAGTTGCCTCATTTCACAGAAAAGGCTAAGCTGTTTGAAATATTAATAATTAAAAAAAAACCTCAGAGTAATTTGATTTTACATCCTCAGACTGATGATTCACCAGGGATATTCTCTCACAATTCCTAAGCATATTGTGTTTTGTCCTACCTCTTTTCCTGCCTGAAATCACTTGCTATGACAGAAATTAGCATTTGGATGTAACTCGCTGAAGGTTTGTTATAGACTGACTTTGGCCACATCATATTTATTTGGGGGTGGGCTTTTTACAGACGGATGTGTACATTCAGGATTACAGGTAGTTCTTGACTTATAACCATTTGTTTAGTGACTGTTCAGAGTTACAACAGCACTGGAAAAAGTGATGTACATCCAAGTGCTCACACTTCCCCATAGTCACATGATCAAAATTGGTACATTTTGCAACTGGCGTGTATTTATGACAGTTGTTGTGTTCCAGGGACACTGGACTGCCATTTGCAACTTTCCTAGCCAGCTTCCAACAAGCAAAGTCAATGGTGGAAGCCAGATTCTTATATAGAATAGAATAGAGCTGGAAGGGACCTTGGAGGTCTTCTAGTCCAGCCCCCCTGCTCAAGCAGGAGAACCACTAGCCAAACCCAAGTCCTGCAGCCGTTTTTCATATGTTTTAGTCTCCAGGCCTTGCATCATCTTAGTTGCTCTTCTCTGAACTTTTTCCAAGGTCTCAACATCTTTTTTGTAGTATGTTGACCAAAATTGGCTGCAGTATTCCAGGTGTGGTCTCACTGGGGTTTTATAAAGCGGTACTAATACTTCATGTGATCTTGATTCTATGCCTCTGTTTATACAACCCAGGATTGTATTAGCTTTTTTGGCTGCTGGTGCACACTGCTGGCTCATAGTCAAGTGATCGTCCACTAGGACTCCAAGGTCCCTCTCACAGTTACTGTTTTTGAGCCAGGTCTCAGCTGTGTGATTCACTTAGCAACAGCACTGATTTGCTTAATGATCACAGCAGAAAAGTCATAAAATTGGATGTGATTCATTTAACAACTGCCTTGCTTAGCAATGGAAAGTCCAATGTGGTCACAAGCTGAGATCCACCTGCATACATTTTAAAAGATACAGCAGAATTCTGCTTCATTTCTATATGCAACTTTCCTTTTCAAGTTCCTGTTATCAAATGACTTGTGATTTTCATGCATTCTGTGTTATAAGCTGACATCGCAGAGCAAAAAGGAGCTGATTTCACAGTGGACAGTGTGGACAATAGGAAAAATGAAGCAAGCTAAAATTTATCTGGCTAGAACCCAGAATGTCTGTATTTTCACTCTATGTTATGGGCATACAGTTGTGCATGTGACCGAGTTTTGTTTCAGTTAACAAGTGGACATTTTTAGAAAGATCGCCTTGAAGCAAAGGAAGCATTATGCTTTCTCTCTTTTCTTAAATATAATTTTTTTATTAGAAAATTTGACATAACATTTCAAAAATATGGAAACCTCAAAGGAAAAGTAGAAGAAAGGAAGAAAGGTAAAGGAATAAAAGAAAAAGGTTAACATAAGGAAAAATGACAGAATAAGAAAGATATCTAAAGAAGCTACTTCCGATCTTCTTTGCATAGTTACATAGTAATTACCATTTCCACCCTCCCAAATTACATATTAACGTTCCTTGATTCCCACAAACAACTTTTTAAATAAATAAATTCTAAAATCATTCATTTATTTTCTTCCATTTTCATCAAAGTCCATAAAGCATTTCTAGTCTTTTATCTTTAATAACAATATATTTTAATTAATACATTTATTAGTAATAAAAACTAATAAACTAAACTTGGAGAGAATAAAAAATAATAAAATATGGAGGAAAAAAGAAAAAAAAGAAGGAAAAGAAAAGAATATAATATAATAAAGAGAAAGAAAAGAAAAACATAAAGAAGTGACCTCTAACCTTTGCCACAATAAATACAATTTAGTAATTTTTACCTTCTATAAGTTTACATCCCTTCATTCCATATTACATCCCTAATCTACTAGCCATAAAACCTCATTTTTTCAATCTGGTATCAGCAAAAAGTGCCTAAAGGATTGCCAGAACTTTTTGGAAGTCAGAATACAGGTGTTTTATTTTAACCTTAATCCTTGTACTTTTAGCAGCCTTAATCTTTAGTTCAATCAAATATCATCATAGGATTTAATTTTCTTTATTCCATTGCACAGACTTCAAGGGTTTGATAAGCTTCTTTTGTACATCCAATAAGAATTGGCGTGTGATTTGTAGTTCTGCTTTCAGTATATTCTCTGTCTTGCTAAATTTGTTCCACATCTGTCATTCCTTCATTAACAATTAATACTCCTTCATTAACAATTTTTTGGACATTGTTAGTGACAGCATTGACATTGCAGTTAGTACTTTCTGTCTCCATTCTTCAAAGATCTCCTTTAATGTTTTTGATGTTATAACATTTTGCGTCACTTTATAAGTGCTAATAATAACCAGCTTCAAGAACCGGCTTATATTTTTTTCTTTTGCTTAGAATCTTTAGTTTCCTTTAGTTTCTAAATTAACTTATTAATCCTAAATTAACTTATCTTTGTTATGATTTACAATGGCCAAAAGAGCTAAAATATTTTTTTTTCCTATGAGAAGCTAATTATTCCAAAATCAATTCCGAAATACTGGAATTCCAAAATCTTATACTAAAGGCCAATATTCAAAATTTATCTGGAAGAAGGAGAAGGAGGAGGAGGAGGAGGAGGAGGAATTCTTTGCAATTACTTCTGTCCACACACTCCACTTTCCCCCCAAAATGATGAGATATTTTGTTATTGGTATTTCTCATATTTTATACCTGCTTAATTTCTCATTTCCAGTGAAAAAAATGACTAGCAATCATTCTCCTTAATGTGGAATGGGATGGAAAGGGGCTATCTGTTTGTCTTCCAATCTATCCCAAAATGCCATGGAAGCTGTGCCCAGCACCTGAAGGAACATGTCACACGCCACCTAAAGTGGCCAACAGGAGCTGATCTGAGCACAACTCTCTCACCATATCATTAACAAAATCAACGAAGCAAACCAGATTGTGCCCATTGCAAAAACTGTATCAAGAGCAAAAGAAAAAACACAACTTTGAAAACTGGAAGAATGAACTATGAACTGGCTGCCTCAGCTCTGGACTGGAGATGTGAAGAAGGAAACATCATGAGAACATGGCAGAAAAAAAACAAAACATCTACTGTGCCATATCATGCCCTGGTTAGGAAGATAGGCTAGGAAGTTGAGCTTCTTGAAATAGAAGAAAATTATAGTAGTATAAAACTGGCTGTCCCCATTCCTAATCCTTCATTGTGGAAGACTTTAGGTCTGGCCTTGAAAAAGGAGATGGGAAAGAGAAAATGGTCCCTCAATCCTGGGAAAGTAGAAAGCGTGAGAAAGAGAGATTCTGACTAGCTTCATCTTGATTTGTGGTCAAAAGGGGCAGGGAAGGTTTTGGACAGGTTTTCAAGATTCGATTAATGTATCCCAAAACAATAAATTAACATTCCTGAAATCCCTGCGGTCTCTGTTTCTTGATTTAGTCAGCTCAAAGGGCTGACATCATTCTATCTTAATTGCCTCTCTTCTAAATCACTGCAGCCCACTAACTTGCTCCAAAAGGGTGGGAAAAAACAAAGCTTGACAGATTGTATAAATCTTGAGGCTGCCTTTAGATGTTGTCAGAAGACTCTTGACCTGGTTAACTCACAGGAAGAGATGAAGACAACATCAGATTATACATAAACACATCTGAGCAAATCACTGCATAGATATGAAATACTTTACATGACATACTAATTGTTAACAAATAATTATATATATAAGGTACTGGGGAAAATGTCATGGGATACATTTCTTGTGCCACAGGATTCCGGTTCATTTGACAATCTAACACTTAGGAATGTTGGTCACTATCTACTGATGGACATTCCCATTTAATGGGAATTCTCATCACATTGCAGCTGTAAATAGCACTGGTAATGTTTATCTCCATTTATGTATCACCGCCTGCGTTTCTCAGGAGATCAGATGGACACCCTGCCAAAGTCTTACACAGAACATATTTATGTATAACAACAATTCAGTCAAAAAACTAAGCATAATAAAGGCACTAGATGTGGCAAAAACTTGGCAAATTCTAATGAGAGCTAGTTTGATGTAGTAGCTAAGATGCGTGGCTAGAAATTGGGAGAGTCCGAGTTCTAATCTTCCCTTGGGCACAAAAGGTGTCTGGGTGACTTTGAGCCACTCTCTCCCTCAACCCACCTACTTCATAAGGTTGTGGTGGGGAAAATAAGGACAGGCACATGCACCCCACCTTGAGATGATGGTTGAGCTGAGTTGAGAAAGCAGGATGAAAATCTAATAAATTAGTAATCTAATCCTTTTGCTTTACATTAAAAAAACTTTATTTAATAATGCTACAGCATATATATATATATATATATATATATATATATATATGGGGCCATCGGGGCCTTTGGCAGGTTGCCAGGTGCGGATCAACTCAGCTCATTGCGGACTAGCATAACCAATGGGCCGATGACGCGCTCGAGAAGCCGGGCGCAGAGGCAGGCGGCTATATAAGCCAGCTCCCAGATCACTTTTTATTCCAACTCTGACGACGTCGGCAGTTTGGCCGACGAAAGCTTAGTGACTTTTCTACCTACAGGCTTGTTTACATTAAACAGTCTTGTTTACCTTTATCCTGGTGTTCACTTTTCTTCCATTTTTAGTATTATAAAGGACATATATATATATATATAAATAAAGAGAGAGAGAGAGAGAGAGAGAGAGAGAGAGAGAGAGAGAGAGAGAATATGTGTGTATATATCTATATACATATATATATATGTATGCGTGTATATGTGTGTATATGCATTTATATATATATATATATAGAGAGAGAGAGAGAATATGTGTGTATATATGCATGTGTGTGTATACACACACACAAACACACACATGAAAAATGATATTCAATTTCATATTTTAAGAAGTTGATCAACAGTACTTTGTGCTTGTATTATTATGGTTGGTCACACAGGTCAAAGCGTAAAGAAGCAAAGGAATCAATCAATCAATCAAGGGAGTGGTAAAGATCGTCTGGAGAGAGCATCACACACTATCATTGTGGCCAAAGAAGAATAAGGTGCTGCAACCCATAAGCAATTTCTTCACTGGCTTCACATTTCCATAATGAGTGCATGGGAATATAACAGTTTAAGCCTACAAGGTGGAAAGGTCTATAGTAAGTCAGCCGTACTCCATTTCAGCCCATTCTCATAGACCCAGTAAACTTCTAAAAATCTACTGCAAACTCCTTCTGAGATGGTACCACCGTCCCCGACCTATTATTGCATTCAAAATGTTGGTCCATCTTCACCAGGTGAAAGGGGTTGCTTAGGTATCAGAAGGTACAACTGTCAAGTTCTCATGATGTACCGAGACACACATTTTAACAATTTTTGTTATTTTCATCCTTTCTCCTCTTGGTATTGCAAGATCAAGCAGACATTGAACAACACCAGTCAGCAGATAGGAATTCTTGTTTAACCTGCCACGGCTTGCCAGCGTAGAGATCAGGCTGGGCATGGGGCCAGCCTATGAATTTTGAAAGGATTGGGGAGGAGCGGGACATAGCAGATACAATACATGAGCCATAAAACTGCCAAATATTTCTATTGGGTCAAGAATCTGCTGAGAAAGCATTTTTTCAGCTGGCAATGCATCCCAAGTGGTTTTGCAAAAAGGATTAGGCAAGCTGCAACTCTGAACCAGCAACATTTGCTTGGAAGTAGATCCCAGAATATGCAGCACCTGATCTGTTTAATTTGATCTGATCTGATCTGTTCCCACCCAGCAATCTTGTCACAACTTCCTAATGAAATGGAGCTGTGTACTTTTTCTGCTATGTAGAAGTCTTCCTAACAGTGTTCCGTGTACCTTTGGTATATAATCATGCTGACCACATGACCACAGAAGCATCTAGACTCTAGAAAGAGTGCAGAGAAGAGCCACAAAGATGATCAGGGGACTGGAGGCTAAATCATATAAGGAATGGTTGCTGGAATTGGGTATCTCTAGTCCAGGGGTAGGCAACCTTGGCTCTTTTATGACTCGTGGACTTCAACTCCCAGAATTCCTGAGCCAGCATGACTCGGCTTGGAAACCTCTCTCTTTCCCCTCAGCATGGCTGGCTCAGGAATTCTGGGAGTTCAAGTCCACGAGTCATAAAAGAGCCAAGGTTGCCTACCCCTGGTCTAGTCTAATGAAGAGAAGGACCAGGGGGGACATGATAGCCGTGTTCCAATATCTCAGGGGTGCCACAAAGAAGAGGGAGTCAAGCTATTCTCCAAAGCACCTGAAGGCAGGACAAGAAGCAACGGATGGAAACTAATCAAGGAGAGAAGCAACCTAGAACTAAGGAGAAACTTCCTGACAGTTAGAACAATTAACAAGTGGAACAAGCTGCCTTCGGAAGCTGTGAATGCTCCAACACTGGAAGTTTTTAAGAAGAGACTGGACGGACAGCCATTTGTCTGAAATGATATAGGGTTTCCTGCCTGAGCAGGGGGTTGGACTAGATGACCTCCAAGGTCCCTTCCAACTTTTATTATTATTGTTGTTGTTGTTGTTGTTATTATTATTATTATTATTGTTGTTGTTGTTGTTATTATTATTGTTATTGTTATCATCATCATCATCATCATCATCATCATCTTCGGACAATGCTGGCTCCCTTGGCTAGGAAACGGAGATGAGCATTGTCCCCTAGAGTTGGACACAACTGGACAAAGGAAATCCTTACCTTTAGAGGTTTTCCACTCTAATCCCCTGAACACATCTCCTTCCTTAGCATGCTTATGGATCAAAATGGCAATGGCCATTTGCAGTTGCATTCAAAATACATATGTAAGGTCTCAGCTTAGGGAAGGGCATTCTAAGTCTCCAAACCTGACAATTTTAAGACTTGTGGATTTCAACTCCCAGAATTCCTCAGTCAGCCATGTTGGCTGGGGAATTCTGGGAGTTGAAGCCCAGAGGTCTTAAAGTTGCCAGGTTTGGAGACTCCTGTTTTAAGAGAACATTTCATAAGTTATTTATGTGTTTGGAAAACTGATCTTGCAAACGTCCCAAAAGTGCTTTTTCAAAAGAGACAACTGGACTTTCTTTGTTTTTCCTTGAAGACGTTTCACTTATCATCCAAGAAACTTCAGCTTTTCTTTCTTTCTTTCTTTCTTTCTTTCTTTCTTTCTTTCTTTCTTTCTTTCTTTCTTTCTTTCTTTCTTTCTTTCTTTCTTTCTTTCTTTCTTTCTTTCTTTCTTTCTTTCTCTTTCTTTCTTTCTTTCTTTCTTTCTTTCCTTCCTTCCTTCCTTCCTTCTTTCTTTCTTTCTTTCTTTCTTTCTTTCTTTCTTTCTTTCTTTTCTTTTCTTTTTTCTTTTTTCTTTTGCTAAATGTCTATGGAGATTCTTAGTCATCCAGGTCGCAGTTGTCCCAAAGGTGCTTTTCCAAGAGGCAACTGGACTTTCTTGTTTTTCCTTGAAGACATTTCGCTTCTCATCCAAGAAGCTTCTTCAGTTCTGAAGAATGTCCATAGACATTGATCTGGCAAAGGAATAGGTGATACCAACCGCACCCTTGGAGAAATGCAGATGTATTTCCCACAAGTATAGAAGATCCTTTGGATTGAGGCAACTTTGGTTTGACAAGCAGATACTGGTTAAATCAAGATACAAAGGAATGGGATGTGGGCACCAATCACAATTCCCTCATTTAAATGGCAATATTAAGACACTTATGCAGCAATAATAAGACACACAATGCAAATAGATCCTTGCCTCAAGAGTTTCTAGAAGAAAGAAATGGGAAATCCTTCGGAGACAAATCCTGCTAGATTGTACTTCAGCATGTTTATGGAATACCAGAAGGATAAGAAGACTAAAGAAGGAAAAGTAATGAGATTCAAGGTGTGGAGGAGGAAATCAAATGGCATAAATTCCAGTGAGCAAGTGGATCTCCAGACAGAGGAATAAGAAAAAAAATGAGAAGGACCTGCAACGATCAGGAAGTCTACACTTCACCGAAAGATCTGAAACGTTCAGACAAAATGTTGACAGTGGTTTCTATGTAATTATTGCTACAGAATTAGGTAACAAGACCCTATCTTCTTGTAATATAGCGATAGCAATGGCACTTAGGTTGATATAACACTTCATAATACTTTACAGCACTCTCTAATCAGTTTACAGAGTCAACGTACTGCACCCAACAATCTGAGTCCTCATTTTAACCGACCTCAGAAAGATGGAAGGCTGAGTCAACCTTGAGCTGGTCAGGATCGAACTCCTGGCAGTGGGCAGAGTTTGCCTGCAATACTGCATTCTAACCACTCTGCCACCACGGCACAGGAACAAGTTACAGGAACAAGAACTGAAACAGGAAATGCATTTCAGATAATGTCTGTATGGGTTTTTTTTTAAAGTCTGCTATGCCAATATTGATCAACGTTTTTTTGTTGGTTTTGTTCTGTATAGAAAAAGTTATTTGGGTCTGTTTCAGGAAAAAGGTAATAGGGTCTCCTTGGGCTTGAACATCTGCCCTTTCCTTTATGGCCAGCCATATACTTGATGTGACAGAAAGCATCATGGACAAATAAGGTTCAATCAAGGACAAGGGTATCAAAAGATCCCGGAAATGTGTCCAAGATCAGACTAATAAAACCTGCAGGAGTTTTTAAAGAGTTGCTCAAGGATCCTGCATGGAAAATGAAGTCTGGAATAGCTTTAGAGAAGAAAGAGATGATCCAGGGAAGATAAGATAAGATCTTACGAAAAAAAGGTGTAGGGAACTAGACAGGTTTAGCTTGAGAAAATCGAAGGAAGATATGAGAGCACTTTTCAAGTATCTGAGAACATGTCACATGAAGGAAGGTTAAGCTTCTTCCCTTGCCCCAGAAAATAGGACAAGATAAGGGACTAAAATTACAGGATGGAACTTGTATCAATCATTAAAGGAAATTAGAACTATCAGTGAGAATAATTTCAGAGTAGAACCGATTACAAATGTTGTGGCAAGCATGGAAAGATTAAAGAGAACAACTTAATTGGACTTCAACTAGGAGGGTTGGAATTCATGTTCTAAATCAGGGGTAGGCAACCTTGCCTCTTTTATGACTCGTGGACTTCAATTCCCAGAATTCCTGAGCCAACTGGCTCAGGAATTCTGGGAGTTGAAGTCCACGAGTCATAAAAGAGGCAAGGTTACCTACCCCTGTAATCTAAATATACTCTTCCACCTCTGTTTTTCTTCTTTTGTCAAGATTGAGTCCAAATCCAAAAGCATTATTTTTCTATAGAGGGCAAGAGCAGGAATTAATGGTCAGTCATGCCTAAATACAGGTAGTCCTGAACTTACGACCACAGGTGACCCCCAAAATTTATGTTGCTAAGTGAAAAAGTGAGTTTTGCCCCGTTTTACAATTTTTCTTAAATGAATCGCTGCAGTTGTTAAATTAGTAACACGGTTGTAAGTGAATCTGGTTTCCCCACTGACTTTGCTTGTCAGAAGGTTGCAAAGAGTGATCACATGACCCTGGGACACAGCAACCGTCATAAATGTGAGTCAGTTGTCAAGCATCCGAATATACTGTAAGTCACGTGACCATGAGGATGCTGTAACCATGGATCATCAGTGTGAAAAATGGTCATAAGTCTCTTTTTTCAATGCCATTGTAACTTCAAATGGTCACTAAGCAAACTGCTGTAAGTTGAGGACTACATGTAGATGGTCTTTGTTTAGCAACTGTCTCTTTTAGCAACTGTTCACAATTACCATGGTGATGAAAAAGTAACTTTATAACCAATCCTCACTTTTACGACCTTCATGTGTCTGTAAAGCAAAGCAAAGCTGAAGATCCTAAGCACAGCTGCAGTTTCATTTAGTGACCACTCTGCTTAACCACCTAACAGCTGCTCCCAATTGTGATCACTAAACAAGGACTGATTGCAATTCTCAGGAGCTATGAAATAAAAGCACTATTATATAGCAATGTCAGTGAAAACCCTTGCGTACAACATACGTTTTGATTCGACCAATGTCGATTTCATGCTTTGACTATCTGCTCTTTGGTTGTTGCTGAAAGGAAACAAATACCTCCTTAGTTTTCACCTAAAGCATGACTGATCTTGCAACGTCTGTGTCATTTCTACCACTGGTTCTGAAAATGTCAATAAAGAGAAAATCCCTAAAAAAGGCAGGGTTTAAGTGGCTGAAACAGAACAGGTTGGATTGCTTCTTTTCTCCCTTCTCTTCTTCGGAAATACTTCTTCCCACTCCATCCAGAATTGGCAAATAGGCAGGAAAATTTTTTAAAAGAAGAGCAGAAGCACCACACCTTCTACTTCACTATTTCTGTATAAATAGCTGCATATTTTTCCTGGGTGGGTACATTTATTTAAGGGCTATGCCAAAAAGAGAACTTCAATAGTCCACTGCAGGAAAGCACCGGAGAATTCTGTGCCATAAGTTTGTGACATTTCATAGTGGCAGTCAACAATTTGCAGCCAGCTGGATGACCCTTGGGCCAGTCACTCTCTCTCTTAGCCCAACCCACCTCACAGAGTTGTTGTAGGGAAAATAGGTGGAGAAAGTTGTATTGGATATGTTCACCGTCTGGAGCTACAAATACAAATAAATAAATATGATTTAAGGTTGTTGGACGATACAAGAGAAAGAAGTAGAGAGAGTGAAATTTTATAGGGGACCCAAAATGAAGGAAATACAGAGTTTGGATTCTGAATCCAGACAGCCACTGCATTCCTAGGTTATATATATATTTAAAAAAATCAACATTAAGTAGCAACAGTTTCTATCAACACAGCACGGCCTGTCTAGTTTCACTTAATGCAATCTATTAAGCCAACTTCATCTAATGCAATAATCCACCGTTAAACAAGGCCTCATTCATTTCTTATTTATATTCCAGCCTTTCTTCAGGAGCTCAATATGGAATGTATACATTGCAGGCCTTCTGCATTTCTTTTTCCTGCAAGAACCGCATGGGGCAGGCCCTGGGCTGAGAGTCATTGGCTCCAACCCATCAAGGGAACTTCCACTTCTGGAAGACTTGAAGTCAATCCAACATCTGAAATTTTATGATCCACTAACTTAATACAATGGATAGACTTGAAGTGAGAACATACTAATAGGATGGAGGTCCCCAACCTGTGAGCCACGGCCCACTACTGGGCCATGGCCTACTGGCCAGCGGGCTGCGGAAGAGGCTGGCCAGTGTGTGCACGTGTGCGCACGTGCTCACACCCCCATTCGCGCTAGCACTGATGCTGCTACGAAAACGGGGCACCGCACAGCAAAAACGGGGCAGTGCTACCAAGTGTCATGTGGGCTCTAGGACCGCCCCGTTTGCGTCGTGCGGGCTCGTGTGTGCACACGCGCACGGGCGTAAAATGCTTCCCCCTCCCTTTTCTCCGGTCTGCCAACCGAGAAAGACTGGAGACCTCTGCTTTAGGAGATGACCAGGCTGAGCTCGAGGGAGGGGTCAAACGCACCATCAGTCTCGGATCCCTTCGCACCCACAAGAGATCCAGCCCACTTTGACTCTTATCTACCATCAATTTGCTTTGACAGTTAGTAGTTCAGATTCTTGTAAGAGAGCTTTAATGTACAATAAACTCATACATTCATTTGAAGTGCCCGGATTTCCTGATTTCCTGCACTTGACACATAACTGTAGATCCATATGACCTATATAATCTATAGTAGCCGTCTCTATCTGGGAAGGGGGAGCTCTGAGGAAGATGGACCTATATGCATGACAGCTGTTCTTCAAATTCTAGATAGGGGTCCATTATTAAACTGTACCTTTCCTGCTAAATTTTCTTCCTTCACAGAAGGAGAAAATAATAGAAGTAAAAACACTTCTCTGATTGCGATGGTGGCGAATATCTGTAGCTCAGGGATAGGATGAGGACAGAGGTTCGTTCCCCAAGCTTGTGGGTTGGTTTTCAAACGTTTCATTACTAGGCTAAGTAACATCTTCAGCAGAGTTTAGCGGATGTCCGTGTTGGTGTTCTGCTTATAAGGGCTTCGTGTGGTCAGTAGGTCTTCTGATGGGGAGGTCACGTCAGGTGAGGGTCACATCAAGTGAGGGTCTTGTGATGGGTCTTGTGATGGGTCAGGTGTAGGTCATGTCAAGTGAGGGTCTTGTGATGGGTCTGTCATGTCAGGTGAGGGTCATTGGGAGGTGAAGTGCTGGTTGGGGAGGGAACGTGTGGGTTGGTTGAGGGTCAGTGCCGTCGCTGGTTGGCTGTGTGGTTGATTTGAATTCTGAAGGATTTGTAGGCTGGTTGTAGGTCAATATGTCTGTTGATAGAATTGCTTGTGGAGTGCCCGGCTTCGATGAACTTGTGTGCGTGGCTGGTGGTAGTGTAGCCAATGATTCTTGTATTGATCCAATCAAATTGGTGCTGTTTGGTGTCAGTGTGGGTAGAGATTAAGGATTTGGGATCGTGGTGATTGACTGCCAGCTGGTGTTCATGGATCCTGGTTTTCAATTGAGGTGATGCTTGTCCCACATAGAACTGGTTGCAATTGTTACAGTTGATTTTGTAAATTACATTCTTACTTTTATCCTTCTGTATCTTGTCTTTGGTTCTGGATAATTCCTGGCAGAGTGTGGCTGTGGATTTGTAGGCTATTGCTATTCCAGAGGTTGGAGAATTCTGGCTGTCATTTCTCTGAAATTTACAGCTCTCTTGCCCAGGGATCTATGTAGGTGCTACAAAAAGGCATGAACTCCAAAATTTGCTAAAGCTGTGTTGAAAGAAAAGTCTTCATCCTGGTTCATCCAAGCCGGGGATAAATAAACAACATGGCGACTGCTTTAGAAAGAAGGTTGCAGTTTATTGAAGAGCCAGACAGAAAGATGGTTCTGGCAAGAGAGAGGAAGCAAAAAAGAGCTGAGCACATGTGGAGTAGGTTTTTATACCCTCTGAAAGCCTTTTGTTTGGAATAGTTTCCTGTTCCTGTGGCATGAACTTTGAGGCTATTTCCTGTGTCACGGATTCTGACCTGAGTTTAGGTGTGCCTCTCTGGTATTCTTGATGGTGATGGGTTAGTCCTATTATGTCCCATCTCAGGTGGGGTATGCAGATTTTAGGTCTTTGTCTTCTTGATTTCCTAGCTGGGGCCTTTCTGATGGTTTTCATCTGCATTTGTAAAGAGCTGACTTCTGCTTGGGACAGAGAGATTTGGGGGCGGGTTGACTTCTGCTTTTAAAATCCTTTTGAGGAAATATATTTTTCTGCCCTTTTAATATTTCCTTCTCTGCGGGGCTGACTTCCCTCAGCTGATGAAGCCAGAAATTAATTTTCCATCTTCAGAATGTGAGACTATCCCCTTTGGCAATTTGTACTGTCCACCCAGTTGCCATGTTGTGGTGGCAATATAAAACTTGCCTCCTCTAGTCATCTATCACTAGTATATTCTCAGGTGCTACTGTATGTATTATAATTACTGTAATTTGCTTTCATTTTATTTTCTTTTTAATTTTGTTGGCGGCCCTGAGTCATTTGTTGTCACTTGTTGAGATGGGCAGCCACACAAATTGAATAAATAAGTAAATAAATACTAAATAAATTACAGCCAAGGCTGGATTATGCTATAAGTTAGCAGAGCAGAAATGAGAAATAATTGAGAACTCTCAAAAGCCAAGGAAAATAACAATTTGTGTGCATATTTTTCCATCCCATTTAAAAACTCAACAAAAATAAAAGTATCGTAGTTCTAGGACTTTAACTGAAGCCTCCAGAAACAAGATAAGTCAAGCTGTAGAGCCCCTCCTACTTTATGGTCTGTCAACTGAAAAATAACACCTTGGATTCCACAATGTGGCAAATGTTAAGGCGAGATAACAAGGGAAAACTACAGTGCTGTTTGTTGCATCTTTGAAATCTCCTTCGCCGTTTTTTTGGAAACATAGTGCTGGATTCACTTGATTCCTGCTTCAATAGAGTTCTTCTTATAGTATTTGTAATTGTTATGAACTTTCTAACTGTTGCAGAACTAGAGTCGAAATATAGATTATTTATGCACAATAGTACTGAGCTGATATTAATGCATTCCACAAGATTCCCAAAGTCCTTTTGCTTAGAGAAAATTCTATGTGGCAACTGTCAAAAGAGAGAAACTTTTGCAGCTATGGATCAACACATGTTATGTTATTAAATGCATCCTTCTGTTTCCTGCCAGCAACCAATTTGTCCCCATGGAAGCTTGCAGTCAACAAAAAATAGTCAGCTCTGAAAATGGTTGCGCAAAATTGGGGGGATTTCTTAGGCTGAGCCACACTTCATATAGCTTATTTGGTTGCTATGTGTAGTGTGATGTGTCCTAGTGAACTGCAACAGAGTGCCTTCCACCTTTTTGTTTGTTTGTTTTGCAATTACTTTAAATCAGTTAAACATTTTGATCTATCAAATTGGTGGTATACTTTTAAAACATTACATAATATGTTGGTCATTGATAAGTTACTTTTTATTTTTCTTACACAACTTTTGTGAAGTTTTTTTCAACCTTCCCATGATCTTCATTTCCACTATGGACAATTCTCAGCATGTTTTGCCAAATTTTGGGAACTGAAGTCCCAAACATTTGGAGGTTTCATGTAAGCGAAAAGAAACAGAATAACAGAGTTGGAAGGGACCTTGAAGGTCTTCTAGTCCGACCCCCTGCTCAGGCAGGAAATCCTATATCATTTCAGACAAATCTCTTCTTAAAAACCTCCAGTGTTGGAGCACCCACAACTTCTGGAGGCAGGTTGTTCCACTGGTTAATTGTTCTAACTGTCAGGAAGTTTCTCCTTAGTTCTAGGTTGTTCTCCCTTTGATTAGTTTCCATCCATTCCATTCATTAAACTAGACATACCCAATTCCAGCAACCGTTCTTCATATGTTTTAGCCTCCAGTCTCCTAATCATCTTTGTTGCTCTTCTCTGCACTCTTTCTAGAGTCTCAACATCTTTTTTATATCGTGGGGACTAAAGTTGGATGCAGTATTGCAAATGTGGTCTTACCAAAGCATTATAAAGTGGCATTAACACTTCATGTGATCTTGATTCAATTCCTCTGTTAATGCAACCTAGGACTGTGTTGGCTTTTTTGGCAGCTGCAGCACATTGCTCGCTCATATTTAAGTGATTGTCCACTAGGACTCCAAGATCTCTCTCGCAGTTATTTGGAAACAAACACATGACATATTTCTTTAGTTGTTGTTCTCTTGTATAGCTGTTTTTAATTGAGAGCAATAGATACATAGTTTATTGCAACTGCAATGCTCAAGTTCTTACCTTGGATTAATGCTGTGGAATAAAGGAATTCATTGGCAAGGAACCATGCAAGATGTAAAGGGTAAGAATGCAGCCATCTGTCAAATTGTGTGTTCTGTCAACACTGAAGATGATTCAGTGAGAATCTGCATAGTTTCCATGTGAGCAACAGGACTATTTTGAAGCATTGTGTTTTCCTTTTTATTGTTTATATTTTATTTTATGTTTTATTACTTTTTATATTTAAAAAGTGTGTGTGAGAAAATAAAATAAAATCAGGTAGAAAACCCCATGAAGTTTCAAATAGCAAATAGTTCAGCTTAACTTTTAAGCACAGCATTAAATCGTGACCACACAAAGTAGCTTTTCTATTACATCAATAGATAGCCAGCTCATAAATAGAAAAGGAGAATGGATTGGTAACATAAGACTCTGAATAACTTAAAGTATTACTTGTACCTTCAAGGACAAGTATATAGTATTTATGTATTCATTTTAATTTATTGGTTGCCAATACACACACACACACGCATACTTTGTATATGAAGATATGGATATGGCTTTAACAATGATATATTATCGTTAAATATAGGTAGTCCTTTTTTAGCTACCAGAATTGGAGCTGGCAACTCAATCGTTAAGCAAAATGGTCTTTAAGTGAAACCAGGACTGTGCCTAAGGTCTTACTTCAGCTATCATTTCCTTTAGAGACCTGTGAAGGTTATATTTGTGAGGATTGATTATAAAGTTACTTTTTCACCAGGGTTGAATAAATGAGACAGTTGCTTAAATGAGAATTACCTGTAAGATTCATTTTTGCAATATATGACTTTCCCCATTAAATCAGTGGGGGGGGGGGGTTTCAAACATCTTTTTCAGTCCATTGTGATTTGGGATGTTTTTAAAAATGGTATCTTTACAGTCACAAATGAAGCAACTTTACTTGATATAATAACTATTTTCAGATATTGAAAAGAATCCAAGCAATAAACAAAATCCCAACATTTCCATAGAAACAACAGAACCTATAGGAAGTATATGAGAGGATGTTAATATGCTGACTTTGATAATGTGTCTGCCATTTAAAAACTGATTCAGCTCCAAGAAGCAGTGAAAAATACTGACATCTTACAGTACATCTTACTGGCATATACATACACATACACATACACATACACACAGGGCTTTTTTTCTCATAGAACGCTTTCCGGCACCGTTTTTGGATGGAACCTTGTAGGGTAGGCAAAGTGGGTTGTATGACATGTGTGAGTTCCGGCACCTTTTTTTATTTTTTTATTTTTTACAAAAAAAGCACTGCATATACATATACACATATACATATATACATATACATGTATAAATAATATTTACCTGAAATTCTCTAGGGACCTCTAGTGGCTCAATTCCAGAAAACAATAATATGAGAAAAGACATTTTCTTTTCAACTAGTTGTTGAAGCAAAATTCAAATTATATACTAATAAATCAGGTTACTAACATTCATTTAAAAATTGGGGTGGCATTAGAAAATCCATTTCAGAGAGACACTGAGCCCTGGGTGAAATTATCCCAAACTGAATCTGTTAAATATCTTCCTGCTTCCAACATTAGGATAAATATGTTAAGGTAAAATGTCTTCACAAGTTTGCTTCCAAATATATATATATATATAAGCACCAGATATAAAAGGGAAAAAATCCATACACTTTCGAACATATCTCCAATCTTACAACAATTTGTTTTTAGAAAAAACTATTCCCAAAAATTGAATTGATTGATTACACTAAGCAAAAGCGTTTTACTTCGTTTTGGGCTAATATGTTCTATGAATCAAACCAACTATATTTGTACTTAATAAATCATTGCTAAGTAAACTATGGCTTAACAAAATGTGATATACCTCCATTCTTACTTAAACTTAGTCTTTTTTTGTGGATTATACCATAAATTTTATTTTCTGAATCTGATTATTGTGCCCAAGAGATCTCTTTTCCAATGTTGTGTTACATTTATTCTGCGATTAATATATATCTTAGTAAATTATTGTATTTTTGTTCAGGTTTTCTAATTGAAATACCTGCAATTATCCATTTTATCATAATTACTTATTTTAATTGGTTCTGTCTCTGTGACATGTTTAGCAGTTGTTTAGAAAGGTCATCAAATCCAATCCCATGCTTACTTCAAGAGGTGCTAAAGCATTTTGAACGTGGCTCTCCAGCCTCTGTTGAAAGACCTCCACTGAACAGGAACTGGATTAACGTCTCTCTAAATTCAACCCACTGGTTTTGGGGCAACAGAGATCAAGTGAACCCCTTTCTTCATTTCACAGCCTTTTAGATAGCTGAAGACTGCTATCATCTCTCCCTCAATCTTTTCTTCTATCCAGTTCCTCAGAGGACTTGGTTTCTAGACCCTTCGTCATCTTGGTTGTCCTCCTCTGAACTTGGTCCAATTCATCCATACCATTTTTGAACTATGATGCCCAGAATTGGGCAGATATTCCAAGGGAGAACTGACCAAGGTAGGCTAGGATAATCCCTTCTGGAAATTTAAACTCTGTGCCCATTTAGTCACCCTAAAATAACATTTCTTTTTGTGATTTTTCTGTGAACTGATACATCTAGGCTTTTCTTCACAGCCATTTGTCTGAAATGGTATAGGGTCTCCTGCTTGATGAGGGGGTTGGACTAGAAGACCTCAAAGGTCTTTTCCAACTCTGTTGTTCTAGTGGTTTCTTATCCAAGAACAACCTTAAGCTTTTCAATTCATTCCACTCTATAGAGCCCTCCACATCCATAAGAACTACCTATTCAGAATTCAGACTGGACACTCTGTAAATAGGAATCACAGCAAGTTCAACTGTGTGATTATCGGTAACGTACTATAGATAGACACACAAAGACCCACCAGAATTTCCAGACCCCGCCCCTTCCATGATTTGCTCCTCCCCTTTTAGTCAATCTCAATCATGAGCCCCAGTTCTTTTAAGACGGGTTTTCAGACTTGGTCCTTTTATGACTTGTGGACTTCAACTCCCAGAATTCCTCAGCCAGCGTGGCTGGCGAATTTTGGGAGTTGAAGTCCACAAGTCATAAAAGGGCCAAGTTTGAAGACCCCTGTTTTAAGAGAAAGTCTTTTAAGAGACAAGAATTATTCGCACTACTTACACTTCCGGTTCCCAACTGACCATTAGGAGTAGAAAATTAAAGGAAAATGGACAGGAAGTGCTCCGCCAATCGAGAGTAGAAGGAATTATTGCACCTTCCTGAATTTGGATTCGACTCTCTTTCGATGTGGGATGAGGCTCCCACATTTTGTTTTCCCGTGAAGTTTAAACCAGAAGTAGTATGTTGGGTTGGCTCTAACTTTAAGTCTTTGCTCGCACTTCCGGTCTAAAACCGAACTACAGTATCTTTCTCTTTGCAATGGGGCAGAGAGGATCCGGCTAAGAGCGGCGCAGTTTTGTCCTGCCCCCGAGAAGCCAAACGACCAATCCTGATCGTATTTTACCGGAAGCTTACGCGATTGAGCCACTCTAGCCTTCTTTCTTACATAGAAATTCCCCCTTTTGCGCCGTCGAGTTGTTTCTCTATGATTTCGTGTGCGGTGGATGCTGGCCTGTGGGAGGAATAATGGCGGGGCGGGCCTAGCCGTGCGGCGGTAACCGCGAGCCTTGGGTCGAGCTACATGGTGGATCTCGTATGTGCTTCAGAACCCGGAAGCTGCTCCATTTAAGCCAGTCATTACAGCAGGTAGAATTAATTACGATATAAATGTGGTGGTAGGGATTTTTTTTTTTTTACGTGCTACAGCTACAGAGTTTTCAAGCAATCCTAGGTTTGCGCGCAGAATCTATTCAGAATTCATACGACGGTCCTGCCAGAACAGCAGCACTATTCCCCCATCCCTTTCTTGCTAAAAGAGAAGGGCGTGATCGGGGATTATTCAGTATGCTCTTTCTCAGTCTCTCCATGTACGATCCGTATTGATGTGCCTTACAGGGTCCGTCTACTGTAGGTGTCAATCTCTAGCCAATCTTAATTGAACTTGGAAAGCTGAACAGCTAATACTTGGATGGGAGACCACCAGGAAATCCCAGGGATGGAGAATAGACTTGGGAATTTAAAAAAAAAAAATCTCAGAAGGCAACACTGGCCAACTATTGATGTACTCCTGCCTAGGAAACTACATGGATCTGTCTAGGTTTTTCAAGAGGCAAGGTGATCTTTTTAGAGACTGAATTCAGAGTGATTAAAGGAGTTAGTCTAATCATGTGGATTTGAACTCAACTTGAAAAAGCTTTACCTTACAGGGTTATCATACAGGGGAGAGGTGAGATTAGAATAATGTTCTCCTCCTCCTCCTCCTCCTGGGGCACTGTGGACTTCAACCCCCACAATTCCTTAACTGGCCTGGTCATTGATGAGAATTCTGGGAGTTGAAGTCCATCTCTCGGGAAAGTTGGGAACTGCTGGATTAGAATAAAGAACTGTCTCTCTTGGAGACTGTTTTGTGATTAGGTTTCCACCCCAGTTTACTTGATGCAGCAGATTGCGGTGTCTAAAATAGTACTGGATAGATTTGTATTGTAATCCGTGCTTTTTTTGTTAAAAAAAAAAAAAAAGGTGCCGGAACTTACACACATCATACAACCCGCCTTGCCTACCCTACAAGGTTCCATCCAAAAAAGGTGCTGGAACTCCATTCTGGGCGTTCTATGACAAAAAAAGCCCTGATTGTAATAGTTGTAATTAAGAAGGGGGGGTGCGATGGCTTAGTGGTTAAAGACACTGAGCTTGTTAGCTGAAGCTGACAGCTCGGGTTCGAGATCCAAGAGCCACACGATAGTTTGAGCTCCCATCCTTGTCCCAGCTCCTGCCCACCTAGCAGTTCGAAAGCATGCAAAATGCAAGTAGATAAATACCGGTAGGTACCACTTTGGTGGGAAGGTAACAACGTTCTTGCGCCTTTGGCATGTAGGCATGCTGGCCACATGAACATGGGAAATGTCTTTAGGCAATGCTGGCTCCCTCAGCCCTGGTGTTGGACACGACTGGACAAGGAAACCTTTATCTTTAATTAAGACCGACTCAATTCTTTGAAATCAAAGTGGTCTGTTTATGATGTCTGTATGTATCTGTGATACAAGGTGCTAATTGTAGTCTAACTTAATTACAGTAATATAAATGTTACAATCAATACCATGTTTTATTAACATAGAGGCAAAGATGAATTGTATTGTGTTTGGAAGCTTTCCAACAATAGATCTATAACTTGATAATAGAAACTTGTCAATTCAGTTATTTGCTGCCTTGGTGATAAGAGGGGTAGAGAAATGCCTAAATGATAGGTAAGTACTGAAGGAAGAAAGGCTGAGCGCCAAAGAATTGAGGCCTTTGAACTATGGTGCTGGAGAAGACTCCTGCGAGTCCCTTGGACTGCAAGGCGATCAAACCGGTCAGTCCTAGAGGAGATCAACCCTGACTGCTCCTTAGAAGGCCAGATCCTGAAGTTGAAACTCAAGTACTTTGGCCACCTAATGAGAAGGAAGGATTCACTGGAGAAGAGCCTGATACTGGGAAAGATTGAGGGCAATAGAAGAAGGGGACGACAGAGAATGAGGTGGCTGGATGGAGTCACTGAAGCAGTAGGCGTGAGCTTAAATGGACTCCAGAAGATGGTAGAGGACAGGAAGGCCTGGAGGAACGTTGTCCATGGGTCGGACACAACTTCGCAACTAACAACAAGAACAACAACAAGGGAGCCTATTTAGGACTGAATGGCATCAAGAAATCCTAAACATAAAACATTTTCTTTACAACAGATATGTGAAAATATTTATTCTGTATTTTAAAAAATAAACTAGTGATAATTTATTTATTGAATTTGTTTGCCACCCATCTCACCTAAAGACAAGGGTAATGATGCCTCATTGCCAGTTGATTGCTGAAACATGCTTTTCTTAATGAAATTGTTTCACTAGCACGCTGTATGTCTAACTGCTCTAACTACGGAACAAAATAAAAGCTGCTGATAGTAAATAGTTCATATTAGTGTATGTGTTTTTAAGTATGCATTGTTTCATCCATTGCAAAAGGTAAAGAAAAGTTACAGTGAGATTTATATGCAGATTTACTTTGTAGCCATTGAATGCTGAAATGTAGTTTTTAACATAATTTTATTGCATTTAAATCTCACCTACCCTCTCTGCATCAAAGATAGTGTAGACAAGGTTTTCTTTAATTTTATTTAGTAGCTATCCTGAATGGCCCATGAGAGAAAGGTATAACATCAAATCTATCAGAGACAGGGTACAGAAAGAGCAAAAACTGAATGAAGCGAATATATTTGCAATTCTGATAAGAGGCTTTGATGTAAGAATAAAAATAAGTGTTCTTGCTTATCATTCTTTACAGTCATTTTTAGGAAATCCTCAAAAGGCTTCCAAAGAATAGAAGTGTATTTCATATTAAAATTACTTTTTGAGTCTGTATCTGCCCACATTTTCCTATTTGAGTCCCTGGGAATTAGAAAGAATATTACGTATTCTTTTGTGTGTTTTTAAAATGTAGGTATATCATTAGGGCTTTGGGGATGCAGCAGCAAAATGAAGATACACCTCTACTTAGAATTACCATTTGTGTTGGCTTCAGCAGCACCAAACCTCTTGAATTCAGTATAGCTTGCTAAGAAATGAAGAGGCATAACATTGGCCTGCAACTGTAAGAGAGACTGTTTCCTGGAGTAAGATATATTGACCAAGCTTTGTTTTTGTTTTACTATTGGAGGTTTTAACCTACATCCATGGTGTGAGTTTGATTCCATGCTTTTAAGATGACCACTGCTGCTCGACCAACCTTTGAACCTGCCAGAGGCGGAAGAGGGAAAGGAGAAGGGGACTTAAGTCAGCTCTCCAAGCAGTATTCCAGCAGGGATCTTCCTTCTCATACGAAAATCAAATACAGGTAAAGGCCAAGTTTTTGTTCTGGTAATGGCGTTGGGAATTGATTCCAGTAGTGGGGCTTTATTTTGCCCGAATAAAGGAATGGCTGCCATTTGTTTTCTTTCTGGAATCTAGCATATTGTCTATGCAGTATAGTCATCATTTGTCCCCGAGACAAATTCCTTGTGTGTCTAACCACACTTGACCAAATAAAGTATTCTGTTTAAGGGAGCACCTAATACATCTGGAGATTTATAAATTTGTAATCTCCAATGGGTCACCGCTGAGGCTAGCCATAGCTTCGTGTAATTGCTTATGTGCTATCAAATGAGTTTTAGTGACCATATTTATCACAAAACAGGGTAATTTGTTCTTCGGTTTTTTGGGACTCCACCAATAAATCAGTAACAGCTAACCAAGGTTTAAATTAACCTTTAATTCAACAGATTATGTGACATTGGATCGGTGTCACTTGTTAACCACCACATAGATTTTTTTCCCATAACGGTCTGCCCTTAATTTGGCCCTTTAGGTCTTCCAATGGTGCACCATTGCCACTAACTGAGATCATCCACGTTGTTGCTGGTCATCCTCTTCATGTAATCACTAGGAGTCAAATTCAGTTTAGGGAGACTTTGCTCCAATTGCAGTCCTAATTGGACTTAACACCAGACACCCCCCCCCCCTTTCCACTATAAAATGTGCAAGGATCATACCGAAGTATATTGAAGTATAGAGCTGGGCTTGTAGAAGTTTATAAATTTTTCAGTTTTGGTACTGAAAAATAGGCTAAATATATATTACACCAAATAACTGACATTTAGCTGACATAAGAAAATAAATAAGGTTTGAAATGAGAATTTCTTTTTCATTATGTACAAAACAACATAGTCCATTCCTGCCGCATTCTGTTTTTCTTCTAGATTATTTATTTAGTTTTGGCAATTGATACGTTACTTTATTCCAATCCACTCAGAAGCGTCCCAGTAGAAGAAAAATGAGTAACAGGAACAAACAAAACACAGCCAAGGAAAAGCACAATATCACAACAATGCCACTATGCGGAGGGTGCAAACTTCATGTCTCCAAATGCTCTGTCAAAGAATCACATTTTTGCAACTCATCAGTTAGATAATAAGGAATCACATTTTTGCATGAGTTGCAACTCATCAGTTAGATAATATGGAATCACATTTTTGCAACTCATCAGTTAGATAATAGTTCATTAATTTAGGGGCAAAATGTTCCCCTAAAGGGGAAGGCCAACATTGTAATAAATTGAACTAGAGGCTCCCTGGAATAGAACTCCTTAAAGCAGAGGTCCCCAACTTTTTGGGCACCAGGGATCGGTTATGTGGAGAGAGATTTTTCCGTGGACCGGAGGGGGCGTGGTTTTGTGTGCTGCCTGCATCCTGCAGATGGGGCTTTGCTTGTTTGTGTGGACCGGTTGCTGGCATGCCGTGGGCCGGTACTGGTCCACGGACTGGGGGTTGGGGACCCCTGCCTTAAGGGACAAGATGCTCAGCAGGTCTTCTTTCTCTGATCTTACTAGATGGCAGATCCACTTCGGAGGGGCTGATCTTGAAGATACCAAGGCCCCGAGCTATGTAGGATTTTAAAGATAACAACTAACCCCTTGGAAGTGGACTGGCAACCAGTGAAATTCCTGGAGTAGTAAGGTTACCTGAGCAAATTTAGATGCATTACATGGGTAGCTAGGTGTTGAATTGGGTGATATTTCCAAATGGTCTTCATAGGAGCCCCACTTAGACCACATTTCAACAGTGGACGTGAGGAAGAAGCTGATCCAGGCATTCCGGAATGGTTTATTAATTTCAGAAGATTTTATGTTCCAAAACAGGGAATGTCTTATGGTATTCCAGATACGTTCTGGCCACAAAGTCAACTTCTGAAAGATGCCCTCGTGGAAACATACTGTTTAAGAAACTTTCCGAAAGCAGATCGTGCTACTGTGCACTTTCCCCCCCCCTTCTTATTTCATTTTCTTGTCCGCTGTGCTGCAACGGCTTCGTTTTCTTGACTCACGTTCTTAAATGCGCTGTTTCTTTCAGGCAAACCACTCAGGATGCCCCCGAAGAGGTGCGCAACCGCGACTTCAGGAGAGAACTGGAGGAGAGGGAGAGAGTTGCAGTGAGAGAGAAGAACCGAGACAGGCCAGCCCGAGGTTGGTGCCACCATCCTGGCAAAGAGGTTTTGTGTGGTTGATCAGCCTCTGTGGAGATAGCCGTGGATCAAGGGCAGGCCCAGGAAGTTCAAAAAGGGTTCACTGAAGTACATTTTGAAAATATTCTACGGGGCGGTAATATTGTAAGAAATAAATACAATTGATAAATGCAAAACCTCTCCCAGATGCTAGAGCAGGGCAGCAGTCAATAGCACATTACAGATAATCCCCATTTAGCTTCCACAATAGGCACTGGCAGCTTGGTTGCTAAGAGACATTGTTGCTAAGTGGAAAAAATCACATGGCCATGCCTATGCTTACAATTTTACCTCAGCTTTCCTTTTTTTCTTCATGCTTTGGAATGCTCACCCTGGCAATGGGATAATTAGCAAGAATGGAATTAGTATTTGTATTATTCATCGGGGAGGAAGGGATTACAAGAAAGTAAGCAAGCAATTAATGGAGAATGCACATTGAAAAGAAAGCTGTGATGCCAGTTGTGAGCCTAGCACACTCCCAGCTCCCTAAAGTGATTAAAGTTTTGTCAGTTACAGGCAGCAGCTGCAAGCCACTCGTTAAGATTACAGACCTCAGCTTTTTAACTTGAATTTTAACTTTTTTAACTTTTGAGGGAAGTGCTGAGCTGTGGAGAAAAGCAGCTTGTTCAGGAAAAAAATGGATCAGGCAAAGGACACTATGTGATAACTGATTGAAATGATGAACAAACACCTGAGAGATGCTGCAGAGGTCATAAATGCGGCCATTAGTCACAAAGTTACTTTTTTATATAACTTTGAATGGTTGCTGCCTGAGGCAGTAGCTAAGCAAGGTCTTCCAGTATTGTAAATATATTACAGAGAGAATGTGAACAGCAAGAAGGGTTATAAATTGAACAAATAAGAGATGAATAAAAATTCTAGAAGGAAATGTGTTAGCAGTAAATAATAATAATAATAAAGTTGGAAGGGACCTTGGAGGTCATCTAGTCCAACCCCCTGCTCAGGCAGGAAACCCTATACCATGGGTCGGCCAGCCGAAACATCCAACGAGCCGCACGGACCCGTTTCCCTTAAAAAAAAAACCCCTGGGAGCCGCACCCGCCCGCGCATGCGCGCCCGCCCGCGCACGGCGCTCGCACCAGCGCGTAGCCCGTTCACGCATGCGCACGCCCTCCCCGCCGCGCATGCTCAACCTGCTGCCCGCGCACGTGCGCATGCGCTCCCCAAAATGGCGGCGGAGCCTCCGGAGGAGCCGCAGGTGATGCCTCAAAGAGCCCATGCGGCTCCTGAGCCGTGGTTGCCGCCCTGTGCCTATACCCTTTCGACAAATTGGCTGTCCCTATTCTCTTCTTAAAAACTTCCAGTGTTGTAGCATTCACCGCTTCTGAGGCAGGTTTGTTCCACTGTATAATTGTTTCTAACTGTCAATAAGTTTTCCCTAGTTCTAGGTTGCTTCTCTCCTTGATTAGGTTCCATCCGTTGCTTCTTGTCCCTTCCTTCAGCGCTTTTGGAAAATAGCTTGACTCCCTCGTCTTTGTGCAAGCCCTGAGATATTGGAACACGGCTATCATGTCCCCCCTCGTCCTTCTCTTCGTTAACCAGACCATACCCAAATCAGCAACCGTTCTTATATGCTTTTAGCCTCCGTCCCCTAATCATCTTTGTTTGCTCCTTCTAGCACATCTTTCTAGAGTCTCAACGTCTTTTTTACATCGTGGTGGACCAAACTGGATGCAGTATTCCAAGTGTGGCGCTTACCATGGCAGTGATAAAGTGTATTAACACTTCCTTGATCTTGGATTCTATCCCTCTGTTAATGCAGCCCAGCACTGTGTTGGCCTTTTTGGCAGCTGCAGCACACTGCTGGCTCATATTTAAGTGATTGTCCACTAGGACTCCGAGGTCCCTCTCACAGTTACTGCTATTGAGCAAGGTACCCCCTAAGATTCCCCCCTAAATGCTGGGGAGCAGGGGAGGAAGGTTGTTGTAAAGCAATAGCAATGCAGGTAGTCCTCGACTTAGAGGCTCAATTGAGCCCAAAATGTCCGTTGCTAAGTGAAACATTTGTTAAGTGAGTTTTGTGCCCATTTTACGGCCTTTCTTGCCACAGTTGTTAAGTTAGTAACATGTTAAGTGAATCTGGCTTCTCCATTCACTTTGCTTGTCAGAAGGTCTACAAAAGGTGATCACACGACCCCAAGGACACTGCAAAGGTCCTAAGCATGAGTGAGTTGCCAAGCATCTGAATTGTGATCCCATGACTACGGGAATGCTGCAGTGGTTGTAAATGTGAAAAATGGCCATAAATTACTTTTTTTCAAATGATGTTGTAATTTTGAACGGTTGCTAAATGAATTGTTGTAAGTCGTGGATTACCTGTATTGAAGGACTTTTTAAATATTTGGGAATGGTTTTGAAAGGCAAAATTGCTTAATATAAGGCCTGCTCAACAACTTGTCACTATAGATGAAAAGGTATATAAATAACTTCTCGCCTTTAAGGAGTGTTTACAGCAGTGGTGGCGAACCTATGGCACGGGTGCCAGAGGCGGCACTCAGAGCCCTCTCTGTGGACACGCGCGCCATCGCCCCAGTCCTAGGCCTTCAGCTGGGTTTTATAAAACCTTTTCGCTTTAGGCCTCCGCCGCCGTGTGCAAAAAAAAAAAAAAAGGTTCAATCAGTCAATTTCAACTTCTTGCGGGGTAAAAGAAAAAGATCTTGCAAAGTTGGAATTGATTGATTGAACTTTTTAGTCCCACCCAGTCTGCCGTTACCACCGCAGCCACGCCCACCCAATTGGCCACACCCAGCCAATGGGCCACACCCACCCGGCACTCAACGATGCATAAGTGGGTTTTGGGTTGCAGTTTGGGCACTCGGTCTCTAAAAGGTTCGCCATCACTGGTTTACAGACTTACAAGCAAAAATCACTGAGATTTTTAGCACCTTCCCCTACCTCTTTTTTCCCCCCCAGTTAGAGAAGCAGTAATACAACTCTATTAGAATTTAGATACACTGAAATATTGGTTTGAATGGGTAACATTTTTTTTACATGTCAACTTTCATTTTCGTATTCGCTTTTCTTTCATTGCTGTTGGTTACAAGTTCTTTTTTGTTGGCTCTGTTTTTCCCCCAGAACACACAACTTCCTCTTCGATCTCAAAGAAACCTCGACTCGATCAGATCCCTGCAGCTAACCTGGATGCAGATGATCCTTTGACAGATGTACGTATTTCAAACACTTTGGGTACCCGGTGGTTCTCTTCTCTGTGGTCCATCTTGATCCACGCAGAGCTTGTCTCCTGTGACGGTTAGCGCAGTCCAGGTCAGATAAGGATTCAGATCATCACTTCTGTCCTGATAAATGTTTTAAGTCAAGATTGAATCTGCTGCATACATGGCATCCACTCTGCTGCCACTAAATTGTGAGAAAGGAAGGGGCAGATTCAGTGGACCTCGAGTTTTTAGAATTGATTGTGAGGCACAGGGTTTTCCTCGAAATCAAAATAAATTATCCTAAACATCGCCACTGTAGCACAGTGTGCTGCAGCTGCCAAAAAGGCCAACACAGTGCTAGGCTGCATTAACAGAGGGATAGAATCAAGATCACGTGAAGTATTAATACCACTTTACAAGGCCTTGGTAAGGCCACACTTGGAATACTGCATCCAGTTTTGGTCACCACGATGTAAAAAAAGATGTTGAGCCTCTAGAAAGAAGTGCAGAGAAGGGCAACAAAGATGATAGGGGACTGGAGGCTAAAGCATATAAGGAACGGTTGCTGGAATTGGGTATGTCTAGTTTAATGAAGAGAAGGACGAGGGGGGACATGATAGCAGTGTTCCAATATCTCAGGGGCTGCCACAGAGAAGAGGGAGTGAAGCTATTCTCCAAAGCACCTGAAGGCAGGACAAGAAGCAACGGATGGAAACTAACGAAGGAGAGAAGCAACCTAGAACTAAGGAGAAACTTCCTGACAGTTAGAACTATTAACCAGTGGAACAACCTGCCTCCAGAAGATGTGAATGCTCCAACACTGGAAGTTTTTAAGAAGAGACTGGACAGCCATTTGTCTGAAATGGTATATAGGGTTTCCTGCCTGAGCAGGGGTTGGACTAGATGACCTCCAAGGTCCCTTCCAACTTTATTATTATTATTATTATTATTATTATTATTATTATTATTATTATTATTATTATTAATTATTTTACAAAATGGGGTGCTCTTTCCTTAAACTGATTTAATATAGTAGAGTATGACATGTGAGTTTCCTGATATTAAAAGGTAAATTTTTGAATGGGTGGAATGGGAATCTTTACAGGTATTGCAAACCATAGAGTTCTTCCTTCTTAAATTTGGGGAATCTTAAACATCCATCTAGTTGCCAAATCTTTTTTTAGTGATAAAGCACTTTTGAAATTCTGAGAATATTTATTTATATCCCACCTTTGTTATTTTTATAAACAAGTCAAGGCAGTGAACATATCTACTACTCCATCCTCCTCTTATTTTCCGCACAACAGCCCTGTGAGGTGGGTTGGGATAAGAGACAATGACTGGCCCAAGGTCACCCAGCTAGCTTTCATGTTAAACATACTCTCCCAAAACACGGGTGGGTGTGGCCAGTCACTAAACACCCATTTATTGGAGAGCAAAACTCCTGGCACTCCTTATAATATCCCACAACTCTCTTCATAGTCTCAGCTTTTGTTTTTTTCACAAACATGACAAAGCACTGGGGTTTGATTCCCATCATTTTTATTTCCTAAAATGTTTTTTTCCTGCATTTTTAATGCAGAACCATTGAAATTGTTTGAAGCTAACACGTTGCAGTATGCTAGCTTCTGTGTATTTTTGTTTCAATTAAAACAATCTGATAATAATATAAAATCAGATAGAATGTAGATCCTGGCAGTGCCAGGGTGGTGTCATGGGATTACTAGAGACCCAGGCTTTAGGATTAAATAATAAATGTTGCGATTGAACCTAAGAAGATTGATAGAGAGCTGAATTGAAAATATAGTAACTTAAAAATGATTGCATATATGTTTTTTTCTCTCTCACAAAAATACGTTTCACCTGAAAATATTGATGTTCAGTTCGGAAGCCTCAGAAATAAGAAATCTTTGGCGAGTTATGATTTCTGTGGTAAAAATTTTAAACTGTAACACGCTTGCTTGATTGGAAAACTGGAAATTGCAAATTGAATAAACTTACAGATTTTTCATCAGTGCAAGTTTGATTAGTTGCTTGATAAATGCATTATATATATGCATGTTTTATGATACGACATAGGGAACTGGAATTAAGCACTTTACGCCAGTAGGAGGGTAGTGTGCGTTTCAGAAATAAATTGGAAAAGATGCGTCGGAGCACAAGGGAAGCACCTGTCTGTTTTTAAAGCAGCCACATCTTGGGAAGCAGCAGGATTAATTTGATCAACGGCGAGACAACTGCCGTGTGTGGGTCTCCGGGCAGTCCAGAGTTTCTCTTTGGGGTGGGATCTGAGTGTGCAGTGGCACACTCCTCTCGGGTATAAAATGAACAGTCTGCTGATTTTACCGCATCTGTAGGAGGAAGAGGAGGAGGAAGATTACGACGAAGAGAGCGATGATGATACCGCTGCTCTGTTGGCTGAGCTAGAGAAGATAAAAAAGGAACGAGCCGAAGAGCAAGCCCGAAAGGTAAATACTTAATTTAAGTTTGCTGATTCAGTGACAAAATGAAGACGGGTAGCGAGCGGATCAATATCTTCTAGGCTAGGGCTACCATTATTTATTGAAAAGGATTCTTTTTTTTTTATTTGGGGAGAAATTATTTCATACCTCTGCTCCCGAAATTGCATTTGATTGATAGGTAATGTTATCCATTCAATCGTGTCCTACTCTCGGCGATTCTATGGGCCAGGTCTGTCCACCTCTTCCGACCTTGCCCTTGTTGTTAGTTGCGAAGTCGTGTCCGACCCATCGCGACCCCATGGACAACGTTCCTCCAGGCCTTCCTGTCCTCTACCACCTTCTGGAGTCCATTTAAGCTCACGCCTACTGCTTCAGTGACTCCATCCAGCCACCTCATTCTCCGTCGTCCTCTTCTTCTATTGCCCTCAATCTTTCCCAGCGTTAGGCTCTTCTCCAGTTGAGTCCTTCCTTCTCATTAGGTGGCCAAAGTACTTGAGTTTCAACTTCGGGATCTGGCTTTCTAAAGAGCAGTCGGGGTTGATCTCCTCTAGGACTGACCGGTTTGATCGCCTTGCAGTCCAGGGGACTCGGAGGAGTCTTCTCCAGCACCATGGTCCAAAGGCCTCAATTCTTTGGCGCTCAGCCTTTCTTATGGTCCAGCTTTCACAGCCATACATTGCAACTGGGAAAACCTTGCCCTACTTCTTTGATATTTTTTTTTCTAATACTCTGGCTGGTGTCAGCTTTGATGGTGTGCATTTGATTAGCTGGGCACGTTTAGGTTCTATGAAGTGGAAAATGTATGGAGATACGGTATGATGAACACCAGCTATCCTCTGCCCTTATTTTCCTCTCAAAAATCCTTTTCACCTAACAGCTGTCAATCATTCTTCCAAGCGGTGGTAGTAGCCACTCATTGCCAAGGGTTTAGAAACGAAGAAACTCTTCAGTTTCCCTTGTGAGATGCTGGTGGAGAAAGATGCTTATTGAAATAAAATCTAGCCAAAGCATATTTTATAGTTGTGACACGTGCTAGGAGGGAGTGGGGTCTAATAAAAGCAGTTTGCTACAAAGAATAGAGAGCTGGCAGTTCACCAAGGAGGAGAGAATTGTTTGGCCTCTGATATAAGTAAACAGTTATAATCATTTCTTGGTAATCCAGACATCCCGACAATTTGAGTTTTGTCCACTACATCCGAGCAAACTAGCTATTGCATATAAGCTATGAAGGTGCAAAACTTTCAATTCAGAGTGATTTGAATTTGGAACATTTTTCCGTTGCCAGATACAAATTTTATTTCTAGAAATACATTTAAATACCACTAGAGGCTGCTAGAAACAGTTCAGTGTAAAGTTTTCAGTCAGGCACCTTCCAGAGGGACTGAATTGCAGTTTCTATCTTGTCCAGCCAAGAAGGCCAAAGAAGGGTGGGAGTAGGACTCTAATGGCACCGTGGTGGGGAACAATGGTCTGTAGCTTGCTTAGTACAGGAATAGTTTGCTTGGATATTCCCAGAGATGTGCCATTTTTTTTTCCTTCCAAAATGTACCAATTATCCGTTTTGTGGTGGTATTTTTCTGGATACCACCTGAAATCTTTTCCAGAGTATCATGAAGTACTTTCAGAAGAACTCAGTTTGTCCTCAGAACTGTTGGGAATGTTCCTTCTAGTGAACATTCCGGGGAATATCAAAATATTCTATTGCTAGATCATTGAATGTTGTATATCAGACATGTCAAACTCGTGACGTCGTGCGACGTATCGGAGCTTTTTCGCCATTGCCGGCAGCGGGGTGGGCGCGGTTTCTTCATGACGCGTCTGGCCCGCGGGCCGGCAGTTTGACACCCCTGTTGTATATAATCTCTTTATTACTAGGGACGTGCAGTGCTTTGGGTTTGAATCTAAAAAGATACTTTGAAGCATTTGGGAGTGCCTCTCTGTCCCTCTTTAAAGCAGCCGCATCATTTTATCTACCAAAGTACAGCTTTGTGATTCTGGAGAGAATTAAATTGCAAACAAGACTCCTGTTTCTGGGCCACGGTGCACCAAAGCACTTTTTTTTTTTTTTTTTTGAATCAAATATAAAGCATCGCACAGCTTCAATTATCATCATTTGCTATGCTTCTTCGGTTACTCCTTTGAATTTATAAAACTGCTTATCCTGCATTGGATCGCTGGTTTACCAAGTACAGACATCTTTGCTCTGATTGGCAGCTGTTCTCTAAGCTACCGACAATTTTGCAGTCTGAATTTTTTTTTTTCTGTGGCTGGTTTAACCCCGTTATGTTCCTGTATCAAAGCCATGTGATTTCCTGCTGAGCTTCAGCATTTCTGGAATGTTATGCTTGTCCTGAATTCTGTTTATGAGTATGCCTTACATCTGGGGTAACTGATATGCCTGTCTGGGAAATGACAGGGAGGAATACATGTAGTTCATGCCTGTTTAAAATTTTGATCATGTAGAAATTGAGTTTACCTTTTAGCCAGAAAGCAATGCAAGACAAAATTATATTGAATTACAGTAAAGGATCAGATTTAAGTTAAATGACCTTCGTTCTAATGGCTTCTATTTCTAGTTGTTAATAAGGTAATATTTATGGAGTGGATCAAATAGAATAGTCCCATTTAGATGAAGTGAGCATAGGAATAAGATTAAACATTTTAACGACTGCATAAATACATTAGTTACTTAATTGAAGAATACATATTGGTCTGTTTAAGTTCTTATCGAGTTTTTATCATACAAAGGATTTTTATACGTCTCTTCTCACAAATCTTGTAGCGCACTAAGAAAAACTTGAGATCTGGATTTCCCACATCCTGAATTTAACTATTACATTTTTAACCAGTGTGATTGTCTATTTATCTTAACATTTTTGCTTGTTTGATATGCCTCCAATCTCTAGATTACAGTCTATTTGTGGAGGATACAAGCAGTATAATCTTTTACCACCTGGCCCAGACTAAATCAGTTGGTATTCGCTCTCCAATTTCATCCAAAGGATAAGCACTCAGACCATTTTTGCTCCAAGCAAACAAAGGTTAAAAGTTGAATCTGTCACTCAGGAACCGAAGTTTCAAATTCCCTGCCATGATTCCCCTTGCAATTTTTATTGTACGCGTGCTGAAAATGAGCATAGTTTAGTCTGGTTTGCTATGGGTGACATTTCTGGGTGGTTTAAAACAATTTTATCATTACTATATGCATATTTGGGATTTATCAATAGCATTACAGTTTGGGCAATTGTGTAAATTACTTCTTGAAAAATCAGATTTCCACTCCATTCTGCACTGGGCAGACACCACTTGCAAGGACTCTTTAACATTTTAGGAAGGATTCTGACACATTGGACTAGGTTCCGAGAAGGACAAGAATAATAATCAGGAGATTAGAAACTAAGGCCTGTGAACAAAGATTAAATGAGTTAGCAATATTGAGCCTTGAGAAAAGATAAAGGTGAGGATAGGATAGCAAACTTCAAGTACTTAAAGAGGCTGTTAAGTAGAAGGCAGCCCAGAAACCTTCTGTGTCATCCTAGAAAGCCAGACAGAGAGAATGATGGTTTTCAGATACTGCAAAATGAATCCAGTTGACTATTAGGAAAAAAAGGTTTTATCTCTTATGGGCTCCCTTCAGCTGGTTGCATTTAATAAAGGCTGTACAGATAGTCCTTGACTTACAACCGATTGCTTAGCGATTGCACAAAGTTACCTTCCCCAGGTACTTACGACCTGGTTCTGAAGTTGTGACACATACCCCTCACAGTCACATGACAGCATTTACGGCTGTTTTTGGCAAAATAATAAAAATAATAATATGATTTTGATCATGGTGACTGCTTAACTACTGCTGCAAAAAAAAAGTTGTAAAACAGATCTGGTCATATGGACGCCTGCTTTACAACTGTCACAACTGAAGACCATAATGAGCAGAGTCCATTAAGGTTTTAAGTTGAGGACTACCAGTAATTTAGATTTTCGTACTGGATAGATAGTTAGTCTTAATAGCCTCTTCCAACTTCCAGGTTTCTATGGTTTTGAGCCCAACTGAGTTGCACAAACTAGGTTACTGAAAGTCTGTGGAGATTCTCAGTCATCCAGGTCATGGTTGTTCCAAACATGCTTTTTCAGGAGGCAACGGATTTTCTTGTTTTTCTTTGAAGACGTTTCACTTCTCATCCAAGAAGCTTCTTCAGCTCTGACTAGATGGTGGAGAATGGAAGGATTTATATTCCTTGCAGACAGCTGGTCATCTGCATTCTTTTAGAGACTCGTTGAGGCCACTTGGAGGTTTATCTGTGTCAGGGTCACCTGAGTAGTCCAAATGGTTCCTGTAATTTGCAATATTTTTCTGGAAATCCGGTCATACTCCCACACCGTTCGAAGGGTGTTCATCCCAAAATGCATGGCTAAAAGTCTATGGAGATTCTCAGTCATCCAGGTCATGGTTGTCCCAAAGGTCCTTTTCCAGGAGGCAACTCGACTTCCTTGTTTTTCTTTGAAGGCGTTTCGCTTCTCGTCCAAGAAGCTTCTTCAGCTCTGACTGGATGGTGGGGAATGGAAGGATTTATATTCCTTGCAGACAGCTGGTCATTTGCATCCTTTAGGTTACCGAAGCAGCTTATTCTGTCTGTTGTATTTTAAATTATTATCCAGGGTTAATGTCTAGTGTTAGGCCAGGATTATTTGTGGCACTGCTGTCTCCGATTGGTTTAGTTCCTCCCATGAGATCCTGGAGAGTGGGCAGGCGTCAGGTTCCTTCCATAAAACAGTGTCATTTAGGACAGGGATAGGCAACCTTGGCTCTTTTATGACTCGTCGTCTTCAACTCCCAGAATTCCTGAGCCAGCCATGAACTCTTCATTCCTTGGACTCGTCGCTGCCTACCCTAGATATGTGAAGCCAAAACCTCAGAACAGATTCTGGCTGAAGTCCTGTATTTGGTATATGCTTATTTCAGAAATGGAAACCTGGCACTACAAACATGAAAAGAAACTTGAGTGCACCGCAAAAAGACTTGCAGCTGAGTCTTTAGCTTCTTCTACACAGGGATCTGAAAAGGAAGCAGTCCCCTTTTATAAAAGCATGGCGCCCACCTTTCCTTCTCTTGGCAGGAACAAGAACAGAAAGCTGAAGAGGAGAGGATACGGATGGAAAACATCCTAAGTGGGAACCCTCTGTTGAACCTTACGGGACCAGTACAGCCTCAGATAAATTTTAAAGTCAAGCGAAGGTATGGAGGTGTTAACGGTATATTAAATCGATTCTCCGCTTTTTCCACTGGATTGGGAATAGAGTCATAATTCCAAAACAGTTACACTGGGTTTTAGTTGAATGGTTTAAAGAGAAAATCATAAAGCCGAGAGCAGCTGTCTCTCTGTACTACAAATTCAAGCTCCTCTTGTTTATTTCCCTTTGCTCAAAATGTACAAAATTGAACATTTTACTTAGCACAGAGTTCTCCAACGTTTCCGGCTTTGCGGACTAATGTGGGGAGGAGGGGATGGTTCGGCCGGCAAGTGGCCGGCAAGCACGCACGCGCAGCTCCATTTCCATGAGCGGTGTGCACCTGAGCCTGCCATGCACACAAATGGAGCGCATGCGCTTGCCCACTGCTCGTGTGAGGATACCCGTGCACTCGCTTGCCAGCTGTTTCCACAGCCCAGTTGCAAACCCCTCACGGCCCACTACTGGGGCATGGCCCACAGGTTGGGGACCCCTGGCCTAGCAGAAACTGCTGAATCACAGTCCAGAAGTAGGTTCATGATGGAGGGCTTGAAATAGAACATGCCAGAACTCTCTGGCACATACCATTCCTTGGTGAGTTTTGCACATCTCTAATTATGAACTTAATCAGCCGAAGTGTTACAGATTTTTTTTCCTTTTATTGTTTTAAAAACCCTGGTTACTTTTACAGTCTTAATATTCTTACTTTAGGGTTTTATTTTCAACCCTCACAGGATGCAGTGTTTCCTCTGTAATTGATTTAATCCAGGGTCTTGGTTTCTACCAAATCTTTAGGATTGACAGAATTTCCCCAGGCTTAGACTCAGAGGGACTTCTAAAAGATAGAAGTCTAGAACCAGAGAAAAATCACTAAAATGTACATAGGAAGGGGTCAGGGCACATTTTTAAATTCCTCCATTCCCAGATAATTAACTTGTATTACATTGCTTTCCATTGGGAAACAAGGCAACATATGCCTTTCCTAATATCTGTTTCTACAGATGTTTGTTTTGCACAAAAGGTCCTTAGACTCTACTTGTCTAAATTAATTTCTGACTACAGTTTAGATATAGCTAAGTATTTTACTTATTTGTATAATGGTAAATCTTCAACTTAAGACCACTTGTAATGGACCTACCTGTGGGTTAATTACAACCTGGATTAGCAGTTACAACTATTGGGGTGGGTGGGACTGCAGTCATGTGGCCACACTTTGGATGCTCGGCAAATGACCCCATTTACAGCCATTTGCAGTGTCACGTGATCACATTTTAGTATGATTTTAATCAGTTTTACCATAGGTTTGCTTAACAGGCCCCACATTCACTTTACAATTGCTGCATTTGCTTAACGATCACTGCAAAAACTAGAATAAAATCAGGTGGTCATGTGACTGACCTGTTTTATGGCCATCGTGACTTATGACCAAAATGGGCAGGCTCCGTCATGGTCATAACTCAAGGACAGCCTGTATGGTTTTTGTAATCAACTCATGTATGCATTCATAAACTCCTGTTTAGGAAGATCCGTAATATAAACAAAATCAGGACTGTCTGGGGAAAATTATAATATTGGGCCTTTGTTTTATCTGTCCAAATAGCACTTACTGTGCTTTTTTTAGTTTCAAATGTCATTTGCCACATGACATTTCATATACATTTCATAGGATTTTCAGTTTCTTTGTTTTCTATAATATTCTTGTTGTTCTCCATCTCCTCAAGGTTTTCTTAGCCAAGATGAAGTTACTCAGAATGGTTAATCCTTAATCTGGCCATGGTCCCAATCATTTGCAAATGATCACTGCTTTTCTCATGCAGTTCAGCCTACACATTTTCACATAAGTTGTCCCTGGCTCAGTACTCAACCTTCCAGAAGGGGAAATGTGCCAGAATATTATAGTGTGGACCAAATGTCTCTGGCTATGCTTCTCACGTGTAGATTGTTCCTTTCCTCTTTTAGGTGGGACGACGATGTCGTCTTCAAGAATTGCGCTAAAGGTGTAGATGAGCTTAAAAAAGACAAACGATTTGTCAATGACACGCTGCGGTCTGAATTTCACAAAAAGTTTATGGAAAAATACATCAAGTAGGGTCTCGTTTTCGAATAGTCTGTGTTGCTGATAGGTTGTGTGGGGCGCAAGTCGTTTTGACTTCCATCAGAAAAATGCTGGCTTGGATGGAAAATTGGTCAACCATGGGCAGGTATCCTCCATGATCATAGGTGTCTTTTTAACTTAATTCCTCATCTGGCATATTTTGCATGATTTGTTGTTGTAAAATTATCCCCTGCCCTCCCCTTCCCCCTTTCTTGAAGATGTTGGTTTCCTTATTGCGATGAATTTATGTTCACTGGAAAATCATTCTGTAAATGTTTTGAAAATAACTTCCAATAAATCCTTCACTTACGAGACTATTTTCTTTGTTAAACCTACATTAGCTCCCTCTCCTGTTCTGCAAATTTTGTACTCTCCCTCTCACTCAAATGGGAAAGCTGGGATATGTTTTTAGATTCAGCAGTGGTCCTTCTATCTTCTGTGACATGAAGCATCCTTTATTACTTCTGGCTGATGTGTCATCTGCAAACCCTTCATGGACAAGCAGCCTGACTGTTACTCCTCAGCACCGGCAGCCTCTAGTTGAGAATTGGGCCCTACTTCACCAAAACCCCATCGTAAGGAAGATGGGGTGGAGAGGACAGGGGTTGAAAAAAGGAAAATGACAATGTCGGGTGGATCATACCCTATTCTCAGAGGTAGGGACCCAGCAGCTGTAATGGTGCGTAGGAAAGACATTGGGAGACAGAGTGAAGAATGGCTGCCTAGGGAACAGTCAGATAAGAGACAGCATGTCCTGCAATTGGATAGAGCAGTGGTGGCAAACCTATGGCACGCGTGCCAGAGGCGGCACTCAGCCGTCTCTGTGGGCACGCGCGCCATGCCCCGGAGATGGCAACCGTCCCTCTTCCAACCAGCTGCCCACTAACTCGCTGAGGTCCCACGTGGCCGGATGCATCCCGGCACGGCTGGTTTCCCTCCCCCCATCCCATCCCCCCTGGTCTCGCATGCTCTCCTTTTCCCGGGCACGACCCACTGCATCGCCGCCTCAGCTGTCGGCCGTCCGTTCAGTTCAGAGGCGGATTCTCTGAACTGCTGGGGGCGGGCTGCGGAGCCCCAGAGTGCGCCGGTCGAGGGGCCGGCAGGCTGTGGCTGCTGATGGACACTGTCGGCCCCCATGCGCTCGCTGGCCTCTGTGTGCGGGGGCCGATGGTGTCAGGCAGCAGCCGCCCCTGCCTCGCCTTGCCCTGTGACAATGGCACCTCCATCCTGCCTTGCCTCGCCTCACCCCGCAGGACGAGCCTCCTGCCCACCACCCCACCTGCCAGAGACCCCCTGGATCTCCCCCAACCCTGCCCATCCCCCACAGGCGTCCCTCCCCACAAGCAACATCGAGGTGACCATGCCCACCTTGGCCACACCCACCCAGTCTGCCATGATCACAGCCACGCCCACCCAGTGGGCCACGCCCACCTGGCACCCGGCGATAAATAAGTGGGTTTTGGGTTGCAGTTTGGGCACTCGGTCTCTAAAAGGTTCGCCATCACTGGGATAGAGGGTGGAGCAAGACGCTCAGAAGGGACCCTCCCTAGTTTCTTGGGTTGTAAGGAGAAGGCGGGAGCCTTGTATTTTCAGACTTGCAAGAGTCTTAATGCAGCTTTACACTTAGCTTATCTGGGCAGGTTTCCTGTCTACCCCAACGATGCTTTTTCCGATATGCCCTTGGGTGGGAGAAGAGCAGAGAAGAGGGTTTTCACTTGTGTTTCTGAATGAAAATGGGGAACCGCCTGGGTTAACGTTACGTCAAAGAATTGGTGACGGGTCTGCCTTTTAGTCTGGTTCAGAATAGCTTTGCCAGCTAGAGATAGGAAGAGTCAGACTTCGGTTTCTTCCCCTGCCCTGGTGTAATGGGCTATGAATATAGCCTGGAGGAAGAGCTGAAGCCAAGATAATCAGATAGGAAAAATCTGAACCCAAATCAGGAGTGGAATTTGAGAAAGCGTCTCTCACTTGCTCCTCCTTGGTTCCCTTTAGGACGAAGGTAGGGAGAGGGGAAGACGCTCTCGACTTGCAAGGTTCTCACTGTAACCCTATAATAAATGTAGTTTTAGTACTCATGGCTTTGGTGTTCACACTAGCAATAGCTCTTAGAATTATATACCACTTCACAGTGCTTTACTGCCGTCTCTTAAGCGGTTTACGGAGTCAGCATATTGCCCCCCAACAATCTGGGTCCTCATTTTACCGACCTGGGAAGGATGGAAGGCCGAGTCAACCTTGAGCCGGTCAGGATCGAACTCCAGACTGTGGGCAGTTTGCCTGCCATACTGCATTCTAACCACTGCGCCACCACGGCTGGTTCAAGTCTGGTCTATCATAGAGGGCTGATACCACTTCCCACACCCTCACAGGATTTCATCAAGATGTTATTTCAGGCTGTTTTCACTGATTATGTTTGTCTCCACGTGCAACTCCTTTAAAAAGGGAGAGATGACTAAAAACTAACTATGGAATCCTTGGTGCCCTCTGAACTTGGTTGTTTGCTTACAGCTGTTTCATTACCCAACTAACACCATGTTCATCACGTCTGCAAGCAAATAACCAAGGACTCCAAAGTTCAACCCTGAGCTTTATATATTCTCTTCTATTTAAAAACTAACTGGTGGTATAATGACCACAGTTACTCCAAATATAAAGGTGCATAAATCAATTTACTTATCCGTATGGTAACTTACATTCTTGTGAGGTACCCAAACAGAAGCAAGTGAGACTCTTACTTATTGTCCTTAATGATCACCAGGCTCCCTGATGTTTTATTTTTCAATTGAAAATACTTACTCGGATTTATGTCTCACCTCGCACCTACTTTCCTGCTAGTTCCTCCATAAACCAGCACTGCTGTTAAAATAATTGCAAGCATTAAACCAGCCCTAATCGGAAACCTAGCAGACTACAAAGCTTCAGACAAAGCATGTCTGAATATGGTTAATCAAGGGTAGAAGATCACCAGGACATCACAGAGCTGTGACCAGTTTGGGAAAATTAAAAAAAAAAAAAATCTTGGAAGACTTATGTCCCAAAAAGCTACACGGGGATTTTTTATATCACCAGGAATCAACCTTGAGTCAAAGGAGTCTTTACCTTTCATGATCCATGTCCTGATGGCAGCTTATTTTGCTTGCAATCTGTTGGGAGTTGGGAATGCCCCTAACGGTACCTCATGCAAGGAAACCCAGTTCAAGGAATGGAGACCATTTTACTAAAGTTCACTGAGCCCTATGTTGGTTTTTTTTTCCCCCAATGAAAAGCTGCATACATAGATGCGGAGGAAAGAAGAGAGATTTTGTGACCAGTCACATTTAAGAGAAGGAAGGAAGGTGTTGAAGGAAAAGTCTTCATCCTGGTTCATCCAAGCCGGGGATAAATAAACAACATGGCGACTGCTTTAGAAAGAAGGTTGCAGTTTATTGAAGAGCCAGACAGAAAGATGGTTGTGGCAGGAGAGAAGAGACAAAAAAGGGCTGAGCACATGTGAGGAGTAGGTTTTTATACCCTCTGAAAGCCTTTTGTTTGGAATGGTTTCCTGTTCCTGTGGCATGAACTTTGAGGCTATTTCCTGTGTCACGTATTCTGACCTGAGTTTAGGTGTGCCTCTCTGGTATTCTTGATGGTGATGGATTAGTCCTATTATGTCCCATCTCAGGTGGGGTATGCAGATTTTGGGTGTCTTTTGTCTTCTTGATCTCTTGGCTCCAACTTTCCTGATGGTTTACATCTGCATTTGTACAGGGCTGGCTTCTGCTTGGGACAGAGAGATTTGGGGGCAAGGTTGGCTTCTGCTTTTAAAATCCTTTTGAGGAAATATATCTTTCTGCCCTTTTAATATTTCCTTCTCTGGGGGGGCTGACTTCCCTCAAAGGCTAACAAGTTTCTTTAAAGCAGGGGTGTCCAACTTTGGCAACTTTTAAGACTTGTGGACCTTAATTCTCAGAATTCTCCAGCCAGCCATGCTGACTGGGGAATTCTGGGAGTTGAAATCCACAACTCTTAAGGCTGCCAAGGTTGGACATTTTTAAACCATGAGAAAAATGGACCCTGTCTTGGTGGGTGCAGTGGCTCCATTTATCATGGATCTCCTGTTTGGGAAATTCCAGAAGTATTTTCTCAAAAAACAGTTACTAAAAAATAGTTGTCTGTCTCTATTGGGAATGGAGGCCTCCACTTTCTCATGGCCATTTGGCTCTGGATAGTAAATCCCAGAGACCACTTCCATCCTAACTTTTGTTATCACAAAGACAGTAAAACTGACATTCCTTTAAAACTGCAAAAGCCGGCTTCCCCCTGAGGGTTTCTCACATATTTCATTAAACTGAAAAAACAGATGTGGGAGGCTACAAAGCTCTAATTAAAAATCTTCAGTGCTCAAGAATAAAATTCAAAGCCCACAATGATTTCCTCTGCCATCTCTGATTTTAAGTACATATACTGGTAGTCCTCAACTTATGACCATTCATTTAGTGATGGTTTGAAGTTACGACAGCACTGAAAAAAGTGACCTATGATTTTTTTTCCCACACGACTGTTGCAGCATGCCCGCAACCACAAAATTCAGATGCTTGACAACTGACTTGTATTTATGACGGTTGCAAGGTCCTGAGGTCATGTGATCACCTGTCCTATTGCAACCTTCTGATAAGCAAAGTCAATGGGGAAGCCAGATTCACTTAAGAAGTGTGTTACTTATTTAGCAACTGCAGTGATTCACATAACAACTATGGCAAGAAAGGTCGTAAAATGGGGCAAAACTCACTTAAGTGTCTCATTTAGCAATGGAAATGGGCTCAATTATGGTTGCAAGTCGAGGATAACCTGTATACGTATGTACATCTTAATTTTAAACAAATAAAACCGAAGCTGGCAGTGACTGACCCAATTTATGACCATCAGAACATATGACCATAATGGAGACTCTATTACAGTCGTCTGTCAAAGACTGTCTAATTTCCAAATAATAATTAGTTCAAATTCTTAAAAGGTCTGAAATTATACATCTGATCCCAAGGAGACTGGAACTTGAGCATCTCTAGCACAGATAAAAGACATCACTTACTGTATACCATGCCATCATCCAATAAATTACACAGATTTGCGTTACGTGTGCAAAAATATCACAACATGTGATATGGTGAGAGGTAGGGACTGGGGAGAAGCAACTGTTTTTCATGTAAAAAGAACAAGACTCGGGATCAAAAGATGAATTTAACAAGCAACATCTGGCATTTCTATTTACCTAAAGTAATTTAGTTGATGAGAGCATGAACTTGGACTTAGTCATGTTTGTTCCAAACACATGGTTCCTACTAGCATCCCATCAAATGCAGCTGATTACCACCCCACAAAACCTTTCTACTTTCCCCCAGAGTGGGCGCACCCATTCATATACATATACATGCACTTAAAAGATTTAAAACTATACTGTGTTTGCATGAAAGAGTAGGAAAGTATGACTGTCCTACTTTACTAAGGGCAGCTCTCTTTTCAACAGTTCTATATTTGACATGTTTCAAGAAATCTTCCAAGATTGCCTGTACGAATCGAGCTTAAAGCTGCAAAACCATAAGGTGATGGAGTTCTATTGATCAAAGAGGTCCCTACCCAGGCTAATATAAGCTCTTTTACTACTGATGATTTAATTACTATGAGCAAATATACATAAATATATATAACTCAGGATTGAGGCGTAGAATCCTTGATGCTCTGAGCTTGGGTTTTTTTCCTTGCAGATGTTTCATTACCCAACTGCAGAACATCGTCCTGTCACCTGGTTGGGTAATGCAACATCTGCAAGAAAAAAAACCACGAAGCTTAGAGAGCACCAAGGATTCCACATTCTTAGTGAATTCTCTTACTAGTTATATGTTGTTGAGCAAGGAGATAGTTGGTTAACAAAGTAACCCCTTGATCTGTTCCTATCCACAAACTCAAGCTTTATTCTAAACTTGGATAATTCATGATTGGGTAGTTTGTGGTTCAGCAAGTTCTGGGAATTCTTCTATCGTAAAATGTGCTCCAGAATGGGCCATTAAAGTCCACTTTGAGCAGAGCACATTATGTTGTTGTTGTTAGTTGCGAAGTCGTGTCCGACCCATCGCAACCCTATGGACAACGTTCCTCCAGGCCTTCCTGTCCTCTACCATCTTCTAGAGTCTACTTAAGCTCACTCCTACTGCTTCAGTGACTCCATCCAACCACCTCATTCTCTCTCGTCCCCTTCTTCTATTGCCCTCAATCTTTCCCAGCATTAGGCTCCTCCAGTGAGTCCTTCCTTCTCATTAGGTGGCCAAAGTACTTGAGTTTCAACTTCAGGATCTGGCCTTCTAAAGAGCAGTCAGGGTTGATCTCCTCTAGGACTGACCGGTTTGATCACCTTGCAGTCCAAGGGACTCGCAGGAGTCTTCTCCGGCACCATAGTTCAAAGGCCTCAATTCTTTGGCGCTCAGCCTTTCTTATGGTCCAACTTTCACAGCCATACATTGCAACTGGGAAAACCATGGCCTTGACTATACACACTTTTGTTGGCAGGGTGATGTCTCTGCTTTTTAGTATGCTGTCTAGATTTGCCATAGCTTTCCTCCCCAGGATCAAGCATCTTTTAATTTCTTGGCTGCAGTCCCCATCTGTGGTGATCTTGGAGCCCAGGAAGATAAAATCTGTCACTACCTCCATTTCTTCCCCATCGTCCCCACATTATATCAACACAATTATAATATGCTAACCAAGATTTATGGTTTGGCATGCTTTGGAACATGATGCTTTCCACAAGCACTATATTGCCAATCTTTGTGTTATGTACTAGGGCAGGGCTAGGCAACCTTGGCTCTTTTATGACTCGTGGACTTCAGCTCCCAGAATTCCTGAGCCAGCCAGAAGTCCACGAGTCATAAAAGAGCCAAGGTTGCCTACCCCTGTCCTAGGGTGTCCTAGGGTGATGTCGTAGTTTGCATCAAAGAAATGATTTGGAAACTGTAGTTGTATACATTTATTATATACAATATTAAGGCACAAATGTAAGCAGCAGAGAACAGGAGAAAATTCTTTGGCTGGCCAGAGTCACCCATATTTGTTATGGAAGATGAGACGCTATGTATCTATACAAACACACTCAAGCTGTACAACGCTCGGCAGTAGCCAATCTGCACAACAGAAACACAACAGGGAAAAATTGACATTATCTTACAATCCATTTGCCTGGAATATAACACTATAAATGTCAGGCAGGATAACATTGCAGCAGCACGCAGATCAGGTATGAGTAAGCTAGAAATCACTGGTTTACAAGTATAGCAGCCACTATACAAATGCAATACTGTGTAGATAAATTATGCTCTAATAGGATGGACTGGAATGGGGGTGAACTTCCATCAGCTTGATGACCTCACCGAGTTGGTTAAGGGAAAAGTGGGCAGGGATATTAGATGTTTGCAACTTGGCTATAAAATCTAGCTAACCTGCCCTCCCAATGCAAAAAAAGACCCCTAGGTTTTGGCCCCGCCTACTTTGCTTAGACTCCGGGGGCCTCCTGGGCCACATGTTTTGGCACTAAAAATCTGCAGTAACATTATTTTTTGCATGCAGCCAGATTAACAAGATTTTAATGTCCCGATTCTTTTGGCTTGGGAAAGCCGCCTGCAGTTTGCACACAAAAGAATGGTAACAATTCGCCCTTTGTATGCAAGTGGAATCTTGGATGTAAATGTCCTGTTGGAAAGGTATTAATAGAAGGCCTGGACTTTAATGAAATGTGGCCAAGGTATGTATGTCTAAATGTGCATACGTATATATATAAAGAAGAAGCAACTTTTAGGCTAATTCCCCTCTAGATTGCCACGTTTTGCACCTCAGAAACAGCACTGAGTAAGCAACGCTACGTACAGTCCGGGCGTACATCTTTGCCTTATAGTCCGTGGAGAGAAATTTGAGTAAGACCACAGTCAGAATTTGAGACCAGCTACTTATGCTTTGGATAAAACATAACTTGGACTCATAAGAGTGCTGCATTTTGGGCTTTTTGCCACAGAGAACAACGAGCTCCCTGTCCTGGATAAACATGTCCGTAACAAGAGGCAGTTAAGACTGTCTCCTGGTCTATAGAGGAAGGGAATGAGGGAAAAGAGACTTGCATGACCTTGCTATCTACAGATACTCCGGGAAGTAGCATTTACTACAAGCCTTGGGAGACTTTTTTTTTCACCGAACATCCGATGAAGAGGCAAATTTATGAGTCAGAGCAAAACCAGAACACCGCTACACGGACTAAGGACTCTTACCAATGTACACACTTTTCGTCAGAAAGAGTACAACGTAACAAGCACTAAACTACACAACAGAGGAGAATACAAAAACAACTTGCACATTTGGCCCCATCCAAAAGGGACCATCGTGTTCACTACTTCCTATATTATATTAGGACTCTTTCGACAATCCAGCTTTACAGCAGAGGCTCAAAGCTATCTTACCTAGACAGCAGGTCATAAACGGATCTACTGGCAAGTCAGCAAAGCTGATCCAAAGAGGCACAATCTTCACACATGACTGTTCAGATGCATAACCTCTGGACAGAGACTGGTCCCCTTCGGGAATTTTGCTGTGGGTGCATCCTTGCTATGAATCCAGGGAAGAAATCCCATTCAATGCTTCTGGGATTATTAACTTTAGGAGTAAATGAGCTGGGATCTGACACAGCCAGAATAAATTAGAAATTTGAAGGAGCTGGTGATCTTTTGGTTGTTTTGCTCACTGATTGCTTAGTTTCATAATGCAGATGATCTTATGGAATAAGACCAGCAAGTCATGGCTCTCATGTATTGAGCACCTGGATGTCAACTCATTTTCCTCCGTGGTCAACAGCGTTCAGGGACCCGCTGTAGACAGAGACAACCACAGAGATCACGGAAACAATTTAAGATTAACCTGTCTAAACTTGGTTCTACCATAGATCTACGCCGGCATGTTTGACGTACAGTAGAAGCAAACCCAGATGGGTGGGGGAATCAAAAAGAAAAAGCAGGAAGAAGGTAGCAGCTAAAACAATGATATTTGGAAGTCCTGCTCCCTCGCCCAAGAATTGCAAATACAATTCAAAAAAAATTCCACGTGGGCAACATACCACCCAATGATGTCACTACTTAGGTGGTAAGAGAACAGTTCCTGGCACATCAAACACATCCTCCATAGAAACGTCCTCTTATTCCTATAACATCTTGCCACACCCCTCCCCCCCCAAAAATCCACATCATGCTTGACTGTACATAGCAGACATCCCAAATGTTCTATCTCCAACATCCTGAGTCCCCTGCCCATCTCAACTCTCAGATCCACCTGGAGTTTTCTTCTAGGTTCGAACTTTCTTGGTCCAAACTTTGTGGTTCTCCTTCAGAGTTTTTAACTCAAGCACAGCAATGAAAACAACAGCCCCCTCTTCTCCAGGGTGCTTTTACCCAAAGCAGCAAAAGCTCCATGGCTTCAAATAAGGACTTCCATCATATCTGGATCTGGAAATTCAGGCTTATGAAGCAGATTGCTAACTCTGCTTTTGCTGATGTCCAGGAGCCTCCCACAGCTGGAAGAGTTTTCTAGGGGGGAAAAATGTAGAGAATGGGTCAGGTTTTAGGGCCCAATTGCCCGTGTTTAGTACAGAAGCTGATCTACAGAAATTATTATTTTTTTCCTCCCTGCTTTAGGACACTTCTCACACATAATTCACATGACATTCTTTCCAGGCTGGGTATTTGTTTTTGCTACCTGCTTTTAAGACCGTTCTTTCGGGCGATGGTGGCCTTAGGCACTGCCAAACAAAAAGGTGCCTTAAACCGGCTGGATGTAAAGCTCTTGGGTACAAGCGGCTTCCATTCCAACAATGTGTAAAGGAATAGAAGAAACGTTCCTAGGAGGGGCCACAGGGAAGCAAATTATAAAGAAACACAGAACCCCTTTAACTCATACAGGTCAATAAGAGATTAATCAGCTAAGTAAAAGCTGAGAGTTTTCCAAGATGGAAAGCATCAGTGAGTAGGAAATGGATGATTTCTGAATTTTGCTTTACAGGTAGTCCTAAACTTATAGCTGGTCACTTAGCAACCTTTCAAATTTACAACAGACCCCAAAAAAGGTACTTACGACCCAGATTTGAACTTCTAACAGCTAGCATCCCCCTCATCACATTTGTATTTTCGCTGCTCGGCAACCAGCTTGCATTTATAGCTGTTTGCAATGTCCCACAGTCACATGACTGCGATTAGGAAACTGCATTTACTATCACTTTCTGGCAAAAAAAAAAAAATGGCTATTGCGAACAATAGGTTTGCTTACCGACGGTGGATTAGCTTAATCTCCGCGGTAATTTGCTAATGACTGCCACAAAAACAGTCATAAAATCGGATTGGTCATGTGACGACTCACTGAATGATTGGCATGACTTACAACAGCAATAGCAATAGGACTTAAGACTTTTATACCAGTTCACAGTGCTTTACAGCCTTCTCTGAGCGGTTTACGGAGTCAGCGTATTGCCCCCAACAATCTGGGTCCTCATTTTACCAACCTCAGAAGGACAGAAGGCTGAATCAACCTTGAGCTGGTCAGGATCGAACTGCTGGCAGTCGGCAGAATTAGCCTGCAATACTGATTTCTCACCACTGTGCCACCATGGCTCTTGTATAATTACTTATAACTATAATTATAGTTACAAATCGAGCACTACTTGCATTTTGCTTTTCCCAGGAGCAAATTTTCAAGACTCCGAGCTCTACAAATCGCATGTTTACAGATCCTGCCAGTCACCTTCTCGGGATTGGAACTACTCACCTGGTCTTTCCCCAACATTTTTGCCTGCGATGTGCCTCAGGGCCGGACTGCTGCCAGAAGAATGACTGAGTTTTCCTCTACCCGGAAAAGAAGCTGCAGTGGGCCAGAAAAGCTCCGTGCCTTTGTCTGTCTGAGTGCTGTTGTCTTTGCTGCCCATTTTAGCATGGCAGATGGTGACTGGCCATGAAGACATTGCAGAGGACAAAGATGGAGTTGGAAGGGTCAACGAAGGGATGGACGACTGTTCAGAGGTGTCTTTCCCTAACAGCAAACCTTCAAGAAAATAACAACATGGACACCAAGATATTGTTCATTATATGTCTACCATGGCTCCCTCAAAGAGCATAGGGACTAAATTTTGCAACATCTGAATGCAAAAAAGCTACCTTCTATGCAGGATGGTTGCAAGGACACAAAACTGTAAGCTAAAATGCCTGGGAGTCTGACCAACAATAAGCAATATTACAAACAAGAGTGACTACAGAACCCAAGATCTAGTCTGCCATAGAAACTTAACTGTCTAAACCTGGATTCCTGGCTTGCCTCTACTCTCACAAACTTGAATTAGAAGCTTGGGATTTTAGTTGGCTTCCTGATCTTGGCTTTTTAGCCAAGGACAGAAATATATTGTTAAGCTTCCTATAGATGACACTCTGCTGCTTATTCTAACTAATATCCATCGAAGAAGGAACAAAATGGGAGTTATCTGAGAGCACTCACCTGCACACTTGATAACTACTAATAGTCACACTTCTCAATGTTTTTAACCTCACTGTTTTATGCAAATTCCTGTAAACAATACTAAACAAATACAGTAAGTAGCGTACATATTGCCCATCGTCCATTATTGTCTTTGTTAAAATAGATTTCTCACAACCAATCCCAGTTAAATATGCTGATGTTTCTGAAACTTGCTGGCTCCTTCTAAAAGCAACGGCTGGAAAGGAGCCAGGTCATTTTTCCCAACCACATTATACTCATGGCAGTGATGCAAACTGGCTGAAATGATGTGACAGGGCTGAATGTTCACAAACTTTTTGGCTGCTCTGGGAACAGAGCTAGTGGAACGCTTCCAGCAGCAATTTATGAAGAAGGGAAAACTGCCCATATGGCAGAAGTAAGTAAAACCCTAGGGGGAAAACTCTAGCTTTGTAGGGAAAGCTGAAAATAAGTTCCAAAGAGTTAGTCCAGATATAAAGAGACCTGAGGCCTAAAGCAGGGCTTTTCAATCTTTTCACCGACTGTACCACTTTTAGGATATGGCAATATTCGAGTACCACCTAGCAAGGTGTCAAAAACTTGGTGACAAAAAAAAACCTGTTCAAAGTTGCAATTGCACTGAAATGACTTATGACCATTTTTCACGTTTATGACCATTGCAGCAACAGGGTCATGTGATTTATATTTGGATGCTTGGCAACTGATTCATATTTATGATGGTCACAGTGTCCCAGGGTCATGTGATCCCCTTCTGCAACCTTTTGACAAGCAAAGTCAATGGCAGAGCTGCTGGTGGCCAACTGCTAAGGCGGGACTTCCTTCCCTCCTTCCCTTCCCTGCCTCCCTTTTTCTCATGCCCACCTCCTTCTGAAGGAAGAATTTGAACCCCCCCCCCATATTTTCCCTCTTCCATATATTGATCAAACAAGGAAAGGCCTCCAGAGACAGAAAAGACAAACTGCTGAGTGAACTAGCTTAAAAAGGCACTTCCCCTTTAGAATTAGCTACTGGCTAGAAAGGAAAGTAAGGAGCCCGCAGGCACTTAAGAAGAAAAAAAAATGTAAGTACTGCTGCCAGCTAAGGCAGCCTCCCCAAATGGCTCCATTCATAAGTAAAATCTGCAGCTCCAGAGGACTCTCTCACTGTAAGTCTTTGCCTGTGCTGGCTCTTTCCCTTCCCCACTACACTTGGCTAGGCAGGGCTGCGTACCACCTGCCACTCATTAATGTACCACAAGTGGTACGCGTACCACAGGTTGAAAAGCCCTGGCCTAAAGAAGTATGCAGACAATAGAGTCCAAAACCTAAATAAAATCTGGGTCATGTGCTTTGTATACTATGTTATCGTCTTAGCATATTGTGTTAAAAAGGCCATTGTGTTAAGCCGTAATAAGACGTGGAGCCCTTGGTGCTCTCTGAGCTTGGTTGTTTTCTTGCAGATGTTTCATTACCCAACTAGATAACATTTTCAGTGCTAGGACTGTCTATCACTGAAGATGTTACCTAGTTGGGTAATGAAACTTCGGCAAGAAAACATCGAAGCTCAGAGAACAGCAAGGACTCCACAGTTCAATCCTGAGATACAAATATTATTTTCTATTGGTACATAATTTGGATTATTTGTTCAAACATACCGTGTATGACCTGTGGACTTCAGCTCCCAGAATTCCTGAGTCAGCTATGACTCCATTCTGGGAGTTGAAGTCAACAGGTTGTAAAGTTGCCATAGTTGCCCACCCCTGACTTAGCATGTTGTGTGACCCCAAACCATACTTTACAGACACCCCCCCTTACAACTGTCAGTGGGGTGCATCTGGTTATGCCATTTAAACCTTCATGACTTTGCATATTACTTTGCTGAAAGTATGAACCAATAGCGATGCAGTAAATCTCTGGCCACCACACAATATTGAAGCAGGATAGCTGGCAAATAAAATATCCTATTTCAATATCACTTTCTCTATTGCCATGTTTACCACTGACTGATCTTTAAAATAGTTTACCAAATTTCTTAAAAGTAAGACTTCATAAAACTGTCGACTAAATAAATCAAGAAAAGTTTTCATCAAAACGTAAGACAGAACTGGGAAAAACAGCAAGCCATCCCAAATGTGCATGGAGCAATATTATATGGGTGAAGTACAACATTTATCTTCATTTAAGACAGTATTCCCCAACTCAGCCACTTTAAGATATATGGACTTCAACACCCAGAACACTCCAGCCAGCAAAGCTGGCTGGGGAATTCTGGGAGTTGAAGTCCACACATCTTAAAGTTGATGAGGTTGAGACTCTCTGTTCTAAAAAATGGAGAACGTTAGTAGGTCTTCGCCAGGCCCCAGTTTACACACCAAGGGTGGGTTCCCATTTTCTACTGAATGATAAAGATGCTTTTCTTGAGTTGAACTAAACAAGTTATATGAACCTAGCCACTGCAGTGGACAAAAGATAGTACAGGGTTTAGCATATTGTCTGAACAAAACTGGCTTATTCAGCAATTGCAGCTTCGTATCACATATGAACTGAAGCTCACCAATGCTTTCTTTCCAAGACTTTTCTTCTTTCTTCTCAATGCCCTGGGTGTGGTTCAGGGAGGTCTGATGGGAGTGTGTGCCTGTAGCCGCAGCTATGGATGGCACCGACTGAGCCGGCCGCAAACTTGCTGAATCTCCTTTGCTGGCGTCTTTCCTGGATCGCTGCTGGAGGACCTTGATCATGGCATCTTTCTCGATGATTTTTGCATACAGATTCTTTATTCTGGTAAGAGTAGTAAATTATTACACTCGTAAATGCAGAGGTAATAGTATTATTGAAGTAGAAGTAAGACTTTAAAGAGGTCACTTGGCCCCAGCTAGAGCTGGGTAGGTATTTGGACCAAAACACTTTTCTCACTCTAGATTCAAATGTTGTATCCTTCTGATCCCGGTTAGGGTTTCCTTTAATCCTGCCATGATCAATTTAGCGGATTTAACCCATAGTATTTGTGAAAAGCACACAAGCACACCACTTCCACATTTGTGCATGGTTGCAAAGCTGGAGTTGCTTAATCCCCCGTGGATGTGACTGTGCAGCTCAACCAGTCTGCCATGTATTCAGCGCGGACAAAATATTTCCTGAATAGAAGACATTTGATTGGTACCATCCTATCAAGGGGCTGTCCCCTTGTACAGGAGTACTCAGATAACCTTGAAAAAGGAGTACCACAACTGTTACTGAAAACATGAACTTAGCCCAGAAAGACAGGAGAGGACGAGAAACTCAAGATTGCCACTTCTTGATCATCTTTAGTATAAGAGAGAAACTTTGAACATTCTGTTATTTCCTATAACAATAAAATATACCTCCAGTAGTCCTTGTGGTATCTGTTTCCTGATCTGACCTCTCTTGAATGGCTGACATTGAGAGCTCTTTCATGCAAAGAAGAGCAAAGATGGGACAGACTGGTCTGCAACCTCCCCTTGCAGTCATCATTAAGAGGGTAATCCTAAAGATGACCACACAGTCTCCCACAATGTTCTAAAACTTGCATCACAACGGAGGCTCTTTGCTACAGAATAGATTTCCCCATCAAACCTTCCTCCTATTGCATGGATAGCATAGCAGCATCTACTGTGAAATGCACAGTGGTTTATACTATTAACTGACATTTCTCAATTCACACAACGCATGAAACCATGAAACAACCACAGGGTCATGAGTCTAAAATATGGTTGGCTAGTTGGAGACGCTGTCATGTAAGCACATCCTTGGTTTGTACACGTGGAAGAAGGTGGGAAACAGATGAATACAATGTTCCAATACACTCTGTTCCTGATGCAATATTAATTTTATGGCCTGATTGGGATATGTAGGCATCATTTATTTAATATGTCATTGCCAACCAGTATATCAAAACATTCAGAAATGATTAAAATATGGAAGAATGGATGGTAAAGTTGATGGAACTGGCAGATATGGCAAAATTGACTGTTTTAATTAAAGAGAAGAATTTATCTAGTTTTTTTTTCTACTTGGAAACCACTTCTGGACTTTTTGCTCAAAATAAAAAAAAATAAAACTTTTGATTTTTGGTTTTGACGAATAGAATAATTTTGTTATAATAGAAATGTTTAGAAATGTAAAACAAAAGGTTGAAGTTGCTCTCTCTCTTTTTTTTGTATTCTACTACCCTGAAAAAGTTGGAAATCCCAATTTTTCTTTCTTTCTTTCTCTTTGCACCCTTCTTCTTTCCCTTAGCCTTCTAACATTTGCTTCTTTTTGTATTTTCATCTTATAAGAAACTTTAATAAAATATTGAAAAAAGACATGATTAAAATACACCAAAGGAAACTGTGTGGAAAAAAAATACACAGGGAGGGGAAAAAAGCTAAACAGAACCATTCTTCTAGCTACAGCAGGGGTCTTCAAACTTGGCCCTTTTATGACTTGTGGACTTCAACTCCCAGAATTCCTCAGCCAGGCACACGTGAAGTCCACAAGTCATAAAAGGGCCAAGTTTGAAGACCCCTGTTCTACAGCATTAGTACAAGAAAGGCCTGAATGAAGAGATGGGTCTTCACTTGGTGCTCCCCAAATGCAAGAGAAGATGCGTTAGGACCTTCCAGGTAGAGAGGATTAATTAAAGAATCCCTGTAACCACAAGAGGACACATAGTCAAAGTATAGACAGAGGACCTTTTCTAAGCCTTGGCAACGAACCAGTTTTCTACCACGAATGCAGCACGTTCAGGATCTGGTTCCCAAGTGGTTTAGGCGGGCCTTGTATTCCAAAAGCTGAACATTCTTATTAAGCACTGCAGGGGACCTCGGCACTGCAAAACTTCCCTCAAGTCCCACAGCAGCTATTTCACAGCTGTTCCTTACGTGTATTCCATGTCCTGACACTTCTGGTTGTTTTGCATCTTCGGCTCGTCTTCCTGCCATATGCGGACTTCCAGGGAGCTCTCGCTGTAGCTGCCACTGCGGGAGTGGTTGGTGGCCAAAGAATCTCTGGCAACAGAAAAAAAACCAAAAAGCTTTTATCTGACTTGATCAAAACACAAAAACTTTCCTTTCATCGATCCAATTATCTGCTTCTCTAGTCGGAGAAGCTTTCTTGTCTCTCAAAATGGAATGTCTTTCATGCTTCTCCTGTGTGGTTCTTTTGCCAAAGAAACCAGGGGTGATGCCTAGTTGCCTCTGGGTGCTCAGTGGGGTACTTACTCATTAAGGGTTAGGACTTCCTCCGCCATTGGCATCCTGGGATGGCAATGCAGTGCCCAGGTGTGTCATGACATCCTAATGGCCTCCACTAACTACCAAAGAGTCCCTCTGTGAGGGAGGTGGGTGGTTAGAAATAGGAAGGAAGGAAGGAAAGAAGGAAGGAAGGAAGGAAGGAAGGAAGGGAAGGAAGGAAGGAAGGAAGGAAGGAAAGAAGGAAGGAAGGAGGAAGGAAGGAAGGAAGGAAGGAAGGAAGGAAGGAAGGAAGGAAGGAAGGAAGGAAGGAAGGAAGGAAGGAAGGAAGGAAGGAAGGAAGGAAGGAAGGAAGGAAATATATGTGCACTCACAAATCTCCATAATCACATGAGACAACCAAATCTCTCAATATCTCACAAGAGGTCTATGGTGAGCTTTAAAAAGATCTCAAAAGCTCTTTGAGTTTCACCCAACATCCATGGAACACTGAAAAAGCCTATCTATCATTCAGCCATCTCTATAAATTTTGGTTGATGAATAAATAAATTTAAAAAGTCAACAGATCCTACTTTTCTGATGCAGCTGTGGCTGCAGCATTCATGGCAAAGTGCCGGATTGTGCTCTCTTCGAGGTACTTCTGCTCCCACTTGGTCATGTCAGCTTCTAAAGCCAAAATCCTCTCGTCCTTCTCCCGCACTAACTCCATTAAGGCCGGGACATTGAACTCAGGCACAGGGGCTGCTTGGTAGTTCCCTTGTTTCTGAAATAAAGGAAGATGCTCTGAGACCATTTTAGTATAAATTTAACAGGCAAGGAGCTCACAAATCCATCTGGTCTGAGAGTTGAAGCCCGCACCTCTTCAAGTTGCCAAGGTGGAGGAACACTGCCCTTAGAAATTAATCAGTATGCCCCAGTGGGCCAACGCAGCCAGAAAATTAAAAGATATGCAAGACCAGTGCTTTTTTTGGAAAAAAAAAATAGGTGCTGGAACTCACACATGTCATACAACCTGCCTTGCCTACCCTACAAGGTTCCATCCAAAAAAGGTGCCGGAACTCCGTTCTGGGCGTTCTATGACAAAAAAAAGCCCTGTGCAAGACAGACCATTCAGATGCTCACAGTGACTTCCCCCCCCCCCCGTACAATGCCCCTTAGATTTCCCTACAATTCTGGCACACTTACAGTAGGTATTTTTTCACTGAGTATACTTCGCTGAATTATAAAGGCAGTTTTCCAGTCAATTATACAAGGAAAAGAGTTATTTATGTATAACCTGAAAAAGAGCCTGCGGGAAAGCATTTCTGGTTTTTGGAACGAAGCCCGCCAAAGTACATAAATAGTACTTCAACAGCAGTCTCAATATTGGCTTCCTACGGGGAAAGGTTTCCATTATTGCATCGTCTTTCCAGATCTCAAGATATTCGTAGCATTTGACAGAACGTGGCAAACTCTGCCTCCCCAGTCCAGCTGACCTTGACCCTGAACCAACCAAGTGACGAAGACAAAAAGATGGCTACTATACTTGGAGCCTATTGGAGTCTGAAGAGAAACAGGTTGAAGCTCAACTCTGGTGAGACCCAAGTGGGTGTAAGAGTGTGGACCATCCAGTTCCAGGGACATACCAACGACTGGATGGGAAGGTGCTTCCCAAGACAGAACTAGGATACAAGCTAGAGATTTTTTATTTATTTTTTTAACTTCAGAATCAAGTAGCAGCTGGGATTAGGAACACCTTTACACAGATTTGTCTGGTGCCCTAACTGTGCCCTTTCTGGAATCAGGAGGCCTTACTGGCAATGAGTTCTGTCTGAGTCATCATGCATGTGGACTTAAGCAAGACTTTACTTTCTTGGTAAAACATTGATTATTTGATTGATTAATAATAATAATAATAATAATAATAATAATAATAATAATAATAATAATAATAATAATAATAATAATAATAATATAAAAAAGTTGGAAGGGACCTTGGAGGTCATCTAGTCCAACCCCCTGCTCAGGCAGGAAACCCTATACCATTTCAGACAAATGGCTGTCCAGTCTCTTCTTAAAAACTTCCAGTGTTGGAGCATTCACAGCTTCTGGAGGCAGTTTGTTCCACTGATTAATTGTTCTAACTGTCAGAAATTTCTCCTTAGTTCTAGGTGCCTTCTCTCTTGATTAGTTTTCCATCCGTTGCTTCTTGTCCTGCCTTCAGGCGCTTTGGAGAATAGCTTGACTCCCTCTTCTTTGTGGCAGCCCCTGAGATATTGGAACACTGCTATCATGTCCCCCCTTGTCCTTCTCTTATTAAACTAGACATACCCAATTCCAGCAACCGTTCCTTATATGTTTTAACCTCCAGACCTCTAATCATCTTTGTTGCTCTTCTCTGTACTCTTTCTAGAGTCTCAACATCTTTTTTACATCGTGGTGACCAAAACTGGACGCAGTATTCCAAGTGTGGCCTTACCAAGGCATTGTAGATTGAAAGTGATCTACAGGGAGATGCTCTTGAAGATCACTCTGAAGCTATACCTGGTCCGGAATGAAGCAGTGCAAGTGGGTTATCGGTATGCCTGGCCATGTTCTAGCAAGATTGGCATGCTTCAGAACCCTTAATTAAACAATGTCACCTTCCTGTCAACCCAGGAAGTATACCTTCTCTTTTGCTGTACCTGGTCTCTGGAACAGCAGTTCCCCCCTGCCCCCCAAGGTCTGAACAGCCCTGATCTTGTAGGCCTTCAAGAAAGCACTGAAAGCACTGGCTTATTCTACAGGCACCAGACTCAAATGTTTGGGATATACACTGGATTGAATGTAAGGAAACTGTGGGTTTTTTCTCCTTCTGGAATGGCACTGGAATTTTGTTTTAAGTGTTATGCTCTTATACAGAGAATAGAGAGATGTGTAGCAATGGGCAGTGTAAAAGTTGAAATAATGAATAAATTTGACCTCTGGCCTTCATCCCACCAAAAGCAGGGCTTTTTTTATCATAGAACGCCCAGAACGGAGTTCCGGCACCTTTTTTGGATGGAACCTTGTAGGGTAGGCAAGGCGGGTTGTATGACGTGTGAGAGTTCCAGCACCTTTTCTTTTTACAAAAAAAGCACTGACCAAAAGTAACCGTGACCAGGAGTGTCATCAGGTACTATCTGCTCTGAAGTATATCCCATTGAATTCAATAGCTTATCATAGAATCATAGAGTTGGAAGAAGCCATTTTGGCCAACGATCCCAATTTTCAATCAACGCAGAAATATAAATTAAAGCACTCCTGACAGATGACTGTCTAGTCCTTGGTTAAATCCAGCAAAGGAGAAACCCATTTTTTTTTTTAAATAATTGGTTCTACAGCTCCGTAAAGAAGATGCTTGTTATTATTTACTCCACAGAAAACATACAGGGTCTCCTATATCACTTAAAATATGGCAATAAAGTCATATTTCATTGCTTTCAGTGACCTTAGTCCTGACCCAGTTTCATGAAAAATCATATTATCAATGCAATTTTCTAAAGGGAAAATTAATCTTGGAAGTCATTCCTCACCCTATGTTGCATAGTACAATGTCCCTTTGTCTCCAAACTTTTACCCAGGACATTAACAATGCAGCCTCATCCAAACTGCAGCAGGAGCCTATTGAGGTTCTAGGATAGTTCATGGAACAATTCTAGACATGGACAAAAATCATGCAACTTAATGCATTACAAGGTACACTGCACATGACGTAATAACTATTACAAAACAGTTTTCAAAGCTGAAACAGAAACACCTTTATATGCCTCGCCTTTAAAAAATTATGAGCAATCGTGTTTGTATTCAACTTATGCTAGGCAAAAGGCAACCCATTTAAAATATATCAGATGGGATAATGGTGCCAAAGTCAAAATGTAGTTTGAATGTTCTTTCAGCTTTATCCATTTGGGTTCAGCTGATAAGACAAGTCAGATTAACCTCCCAGAGCCCCTGGGAATCAGTCAGCGTATAAATTATTTTATAATTTATTTTATAAACTCAGAAACAAGGTATGTGCAATCTGTCCTCCCTCATCTCGTTTCTAGAAAACCCAGAGGCAATCCAGCAAATTACATTTACAACACGTTTTATTGGCCAGGATCCCTAACCACAGTTTGATTCCACCAATTACTTTTGTTAGCAGGCAAATATATATAACCTGTTAGCTTCAAGCAGAAATACAAACCACCCCCATCCTCTCTTAGCAATAGCAATAGCACTTAGACTTATATACCGCCCCATAGTGCTTTACTGCAGTGATTCTTAACCTGGGCGATATCGCCCCCCAGGGGGCGATTTTGTTTTTCAGGGGGGCGATGGAACGAAAAGGGGCGATGCAGGGGCGAAGGAACAAAAAGGGGGCGATATGGGGGCGATGGAGTGAGAAGTTTTGGGGACACTTTTGAGACTTTTTCGTACAGTGAATTGCTGTATATCTGTCGTACAAAAACATCAGATCGCTTGCTATTAGTGGTGTGAGCACGGTGATTTAAGAATGCGATTAACAAAAATGGTTCCAGACATCAAGAAATTGGCATCAGCTCACCAAGCACAAGGCAGCCATTGATGTTCTTTTTTTTTTGCTTTTTGTGTACATACATTTTTTTTGTTAATAATTGTCTGAGCTTTTATCGTTGTATTTGCTTGCATTGGATTTCACGTTCCAGTTTGAGTTTTCGGCTTCGTTTTCGAATTTTTGTTGTGCTCTGTAAAACATTTTGTGTGTCTCTTTGTATTGTACTTTTTTAGCGTGCACTCCAGTTCGATATTATATTTTCTTTGTGTCTTTTTAATCCTTTTTACAGTGTGCATGACTATATATACTTTCCTCAAATCTTAATTTAGTTTCATAGTTTTCGTCTTGAAATTCTTAGTTTTTCTTTTCGGGCATTTCACTTTCTTGCAATTGAATTTTGTTTTCAGTGATCATTACATTTAAGTGTCTTGAATAAATAAGATAATAATGAAATACATGTATCACGAAGTTTGGGAATAAAGTGATGGGTGGCACCAAAATTTTTCACACAGTTGAGATATGGGAAAAAGACTGGAAATAAATTATTTGCATCGATATGTCCTGATGACAATTTTAAAGAAAACAAAAAAAGTGTTTGCATAAATTGAAGAATTATTTCCTATGTTGTGATTGAGAGATTATGTTGGGGGAGGGGGGTGATGACAATTTCCTCATTGGCTCAAGGGGGCAATTCGTTCAAAAAGGTTAAGAACCACTGCTTTACTGCACTCTCTTTTACAGTTTACAATGTCAGCCTCTTGCCCCTAACAATCTGGGTCCTCATTTTACTGACCTTGGAAGGATGGAAGGCTGAGTCAACTTTAAGCCCATTAGGATTAAACTCCAGGCTGTGGGTAGAGTTAGCCTGCAATACTGCATTTTAAGAACTGTGCCACCAAAGCTCATCTAGTATGTGGCAGCTGGGAAGAAGACTGGCGGATGCACAAACTTGTAGTTTATGCCACTGATAACAGCAAACCATGGCTGTTTTCAGCCACCTCATTCCCCAATTCATTAATATCAATGTAGATATATCTTCCAAGTAATGGTTATCCAGAATTCTTTACACAGAAGGAACTGATCTAACATATAATTTTCCAAGCTGTGGTAATATTTTACCTGCTCATAAGGATCAATCTTTACATAAAAATATCCCTTGTTGTTGTTGTTAGTTGCAAAGTCATGTCCGACCCATCGCGACCCCATGGACAATGTTCCTCCAGGCCTTCCTGTCCTCTACCATCTTCTGGAGTCTGTTTAAGCTCACGCCTACTGCTTCAGTGACTCCATCCAGCCACCTCATTCTCTGTGGTCCCCTTCTTCTATTGCCCTCAATCTTTCCCAGCATCAGGCTCTTCTCCAGTGAGTCCTTCCTTCTCATTAGGTGGCCAAAGTATTTGAGTTTCAACTTCAGGATCTGGCCTTCTAAAGAGCAGTCAGGGTTGATCTCCTCTAGGACTGACCGGTTTGATCGCCTTGCAGTCCAGGGGACTTCTCCAGCACCATAGTTCAAAGGCCTCAATTCTTTGGTGCTCAGCCTTTCTTATGGTCCAACTTTCACAGCCATACATTGCAAAAATATCCCTAGGCATTCCAATTTGGCAAGTGACAACTAGGTTCCTAAAAAGTAATTCTCAGAAAGCCAATTAATTAAATCAAAAGCTCTTCGCTCATGCCAAGTAACTGAATTGGCTGGATTCTGTTAAATTATCTCAAATTATGCCAAACTCAGAAGACAATTTTCTGGCCTGTGGATGAACAGAAGCCAATAAAGACAGGCAGACCCATTTTTTTTTTTAATAATTTGGAATTTTAGCTCTAAATCTACAGACTACATATGGACAATTCTAACACTTGTGGTCTAAAGCAGGGGTCCCCAACCCCCAGTCTGTGGACCAGTACCGGGCCGCGGCATGTCAGCAACTGGGCCACACAAACAAGCAAAGCCCCATCCATGAGATGCAGGCAGCACACAAAACCACGCACCCTCCGGTCCGTGGAAAAACCTCTCTCCACGGAATCGGTCCCTGGTGCCCAAAAGGTTGGGGAACTCTGGTCTAAAGAACAACAAGTTAAATGATGACAATTATTTTCTCTCCAAATATTGTACTTCTAGAAATGTAATCTAGAACAGCAAACTGGTACAACCTCGAATGCTTGCCAAAAGTGTTGAATGCCTGAAACCAACTGTTGCACTTTCAAAGTGCACATAAGACTACTGGGTTGTCCAAATGTCCCTTGGAGCACAAGTGATTTCAACTCAGTTTTATGCAGATTCAAAGGTACTGATGAGCTTATTGGAGCTATTGCTACTGTACATACAGCCAATGTAGCTCATTTATTGTGGGTGTCTTTGCCACTGCAGATGGCAGTAGCTAGTTGGCCTTGGTTGATCCTAGAAACTAAGCAGGATTGGCCTTGGTTAGTAATGAGATGGGAAACCACCTAGGAATTCTAGGGAAATTGAAAAAACATCCTAAAAGAAAACAATTGCAAGCCACTTCCATATTACTATCAAGAAAACAGACACCAAAAATTTAGTACAGGTAGTTCTTGACTTACAACCATAATGGAGCCTCACTCCTTGAGGAACCCCATGCTCCACTTACCACCCTCTTGGGTCCCAAACCCTTGGGGCCTGCTCCCCTCATTACACCACAGTCCACTTAACTTTTTCAAAGATTACCTTCAGGAAGGAAAAGCAGCCAATTCACCACATGGCCTTCCTATACGGAGGCTGCATGATGCCATCCCAGAAGTGGGTGCCATTTTGGAAGCAGATGCAATTCTCCCGATCTGAGAATTGTGTCCGCTCCCAAAATGGCACCCCCTTCCAGGACAGCACAACATGGCCTCCATGTAGGAAGATTGCATGGCAGGTGAGCCGGTTCTCCTTCCCAAAGCTCATCTTTGGAAAAGATAAGTAGACTGAGGTGTGATGGAGGGTTGAGGTTGTGGGAACCAGTGGGACAGGAAGCAAGTCCAAGACCTGCGGGGACCCAGCCGGGTGGGAGGAAGGCCCAAGAGACCCAGCAGGGCAGAATAAAGGGGGAAAGATAGGCAGGGAGATGCTACAGCAACCCTGTGATTGGTTGTAAGGGCGGGTGGATTGCCAATTTTGTATATGTGACCAGGGGGTGCTGCAGCAGCCATAATTTAGAGTACAGTACTATTACAAATGCAGAGTCAATTCTGGTCATGCGGCCTTTGATCTGACAGCACCTTAAATCACTCCAGGGGACCAAAGATTCACCCTCAATTTCTCACCTGTTGCAGCCTCAGAGATTCCAACTCTCTTTCCAGCCTGGTGCGTAACCGATGCTCCATCTGCTCTCGCTTCTCATAGGCTGCCTGAAGTTGGGTCAAGGCCTGCTGGAGCTTCTCTACCTTCTCGACATGCGCTTGCTTCTTCCGTAGCTGAAGGCAGAATCACAGAAACTCAGGGATGGGAGTCACTTTGTCTGACCTCCCATTCAATACAGGAAGTTCACCTCAATGTCCCCAAGAGGAATAATTCTAGTGAAATGCTTCCAACGATTGAGAACTTTTATTCTCTTCAAAACAGAGGACTCTCTGGCCAACCCACCTGTCAGTAGAATCCAGAGCAAGGAAATGAGAGCAGCAGAAAAGAAATTTTTACTGGGAAAAATATATGGGACTGAAAACAGTGACCGTGTTGTTATGCAAGACTGCAAGTGTATGCAAGAAAAAGAAAGAAAGAATTGGCTTTTGGTTCAAAATAGCTTGGAGATCTTGGAAGTGGTTCATCCCATACTAAATCCCAATATGGTTTGTTTATAGTTCATTCAGTATTTTCAATTCACTGAGGCTCATATTAACCCTGGCTTTGCTGGAATAGCAACAGCAACCCATTCATGTCTGAACTTTAGCCTGTGTATATTCGTGAAAAGGGAGGGGAAGTATGGTGCTCCTTTCCAGCTTGTGTACTGTAGCTTCAGAACTCTCAATCTTTGTGAAAGCTCCCTCTGATCTCCTGCTCCAGCTGGGAAGCGAATTAAAATGAATTAATTTCTGAAATAATGGAAACCTAGATAAGGGTATTTCCCTTTCTAATTGTAAAGCGTCTTTGAATATAATTGTTACTGTCAGTTACACAGCTGCTGTGCTAAACTCTGAACATAGTTTATGGATTAGCTGGCCAGTTATCCATTCGCCAACCATGTGTGATAGTATGAAACCCCAGTCTACTCTGAGGGTCTAAAACAACTCTAGCCACTTTCATATGACTAGGAAACTAGTTCTAGTGGAACAAACTTCAACTTCTTAGCAAGTTGGGAATCAAACCAATAGCTAAAACTCTTTATAAGGAGTTATTAATGTGACACAGAACATATTTAAAACAGTATTAGCACCACTAATAGGAGAGAATATAGGTAGTTCAGGGTTGAACTGTGGAGTCCTTGGTGTTCTCTGAGCTTGGCTGGTTGCTTCACAAGGGTGAAGATGTTACCTAGTAAGGTAATAAAATGGCTGCAAGCAAACAACCAAGCTCAGAGCCCACCAAAATCTCCACAGTATTATTAACGGCACTGTTCATAAATTGGATTTGACTCTCAGAGATTATTTTTTATGGTTTTAATTGATGCTATTGTTCTTAATGTGTTTTAATGATTTTTGTTGTATGATTTGGGTTACTTTTTGTATTTGTTTAATACGATTCGGAAATTACCCAGCAGATGCTCTTCATACTTTCTGGGTTGTAGACGCCTGGCCTCCCTTATGTTTTGGGTTACTCAAGCCACAATAATAAATGCTGAGAACATATGCTAGCAGATGGGAAGATATGACTAAGTCCAATGGGACTATTCTTAAAAAAAACTGTGCACTGTCCAATTACTGTGTACCAAAACAAACAAACTCAGAAAGATGCAGGAAAAGGCAACCCAAAAGATAACCAACATAATGAAGGAATTTGAGAAATGATCTTGAGAAGCTTGATTAAAGCATCTGGGACTCTTCGGTCAAAATATTCCAGATGACACAGAAGCGTTGTTGTGTCCCAAGACCTTTAATGCTGATGTTTGGATTGGAAGCCAACCCCATCATCCTTAGCACCAACAGGAGAATTTGTCCACCCACACCAATCCCAGGGAAAGAAAACAAGTGTCTGTTTTCCAGAGATAACTTAACCTCTCACCTCTGCTTCTAGTTTGATGACTTTGGCTTGGGCGCTGTTCAAAGCCTGGTCCAGGATCTCAATGTGCCTTCGCTGTTCCTCATTCGTCAAGCGCAGGGCCGTCATGTCCATTTCTAGCTTCTCCTTCTCCTTCAAGTACTCTTTGTCTAGAAGGGCAACAAGGTCAAGGCCAGATCCTTCAGGAAAAGACCTAAGATTCTCAGTTTGCAGTATCCAAATTAGTATCCGGGACTCTTGAGATATTTACAGACAGTTCTCCTAATTTGCACCATGCTTGCTGCAAAGCAACTTTGGTGCCCATCATTATCTTTATAACTAATCATGGCTCTGGGCTTCAAATATGAACTTTGTAAGAAAATATGGATAATGAGTAGCCATTTTATGAAAGACTAAACTCCCAGCAGCACCCAGAGTGCCTAAACTAGGATTATAAAATCCTCCCCTTTGCCATGGACGTTCTTGGAACTCCATCATTTAACCACCTCAACAGATGGTTGGGTGAAAAAAAAAGGGCAGGAGAAGCCCGTATGTCTTAAAAGAACCCCTGAAAAATTGTCAGCATGGTGTAGCATTAAAATATTTCCAACTGAGCAGGCAGATCAAAGTTAAAATCATCAGTTGAGCCATTGTCCAATATAGGCTAGTCTTTCATTCTCATACTGAGATCTCCAGTTATGACCACAACTGAGCCCAACATTTCCACTGCTAAGCAAGACAGTTCTTAAGTGAGTTTTGCCCCATTTTACAATCTTTCTTGCCACTAAATGAATGGTTGTAAGTTGAGAACTACCTATATAACAAGTTTTTTTTTTTAAAAAAAAACTTGGCAACTTTAAGATGTGTGGACTTCAACCATGGATTCTGGAACAGGTCTCAGTTATTGACTGCAGCTTCAGACATACACGTGCATCTTAAAAGTTAAATGAATTATGGGGGAGAATCCTAAGCAAAGAAAATGGTTTATTTTACCATTGCATACAGCAGTTTCTTGCATTGTTGAAAAGCCAAGCTGTTTTTTAGGTTCAAGTCTAAATGTACCCTTGGTTGTTTCTTCTACGTACAAATTTTTTTTTAACAGAATAAGAGAGTAAGAAAGGACCTTAGAGGTCTTCTAGTCCAATCCTCTGCTCAAGCAGGAGACTTGTATCATTCTAGATAAGTGGTCGTCCAGTCTCTTTTTAAAAGCCTCCAGTGATGGAGCAGCTACACCTTCTGAAGGTAAGTTGTTCCACTGGTTAATTGTTCTCACTGATAGTTCTAAGTTGCTTCTCTTTTATATGGACTCTTTTATAGGCCCTTTTCTTTTATAGAATCCCTGCTATTACCAGTACGTAGGGATGAAAAATGACTCTATAAAACAGCTGCCCAAACAAGAAATAATTTGGGGGTGGAGGGGTGGGGGAAGCAATCAGAGACAGGACCAGGTATGGACCAAAACTGAGATCTCATTCAAAATGACTTCCTTCCTTCAACATTCACCTGACAGCCTCAGTCAGGACAAATCGTCTGTGATCTGCTGAAGGCTGTGTCACCTTTACCATTTGCAGAATATCTCAGGGCCCGCATATTTATTTTGTAGCATTGTGTGCCTATCTAACTAAATTTTGTAGTTAAACAAGGTGAGGTGAATATGGAGCAAAGATATATGTGAACATCTGGAGATGTTTTAAATCTGCTCCCTATAAGAGCCATCTAGGGGGAAACAGCCTTTTACAAACTCACCTAGTATTATAATTTATTATGAGATTTTTATCCTGCTTTTTTATCACTCAATGATTCATTATTTATTTATATCATGCCTTCATTATTTTTACAAATAACTCAGGGCATAAACATATCTAACATATCCACATCTTCCTATTTTCCTCACAACTACAATCCTGTGAGGTGGGTTGGGCTGAGACTGGCCCAAAGTCACTCAACCAGTTTTCATGCCTAAGGGAGGAGTAGAACTCAGGTTCTGGGCCAGCACCTTCACCACTACACCAAACTGGTTCTCCACCGACACACACACCCGCCTATACAGTACATATATGCAGAGATCCAGAAGGGGCTGATGGCTTTCCACATATGAGCCCCTCACTAGTCCTAACATGAATTTTAAAATAATGACATGAAAACATAAAAGAGAGGTTAATTTCAATATTCTTACATTAAAAAAAATAGCAAATAATTAAGGATGAGCTGTGTGATACCAGACAAAATGGATGTGTGTGAGTGCACATATCCCCGTCTGCATGTTCATTTTTGTACCGAACAGATTCAAAGTAGTCCTCCACACTGGTGGGAAAACTACTTCAGATGAAGCTTGTAAGTAGTCTTGAAACAACATATCTGCTGTTGATTCCAGCGAGGCCTCGCTAATATCAACACCAATTTGGGGGGGGGGGAGGTTGGGAGGCACTGCTGTGCTTTATTTAGCTTTGCCCCATTCATGGTGAACTTGACCCTGAGTCATCGGATGGGAAATAATTTACTGAATGTCAGCTGTGGCCAAGCATCCCCAAATAGTTCAGATGCCCCAGCATGAGCTATGTGTCATTGCATGAGGAACTTCTTCTGCCTGTTCGTTCTGCAGGAAACATTTATTTGGGGTCCTGAACATTCGGATAAAGAATTTTCAGGGGAGTTAAGGAACAGTAAACTTTCACTGAATTGACAATAAGGAGGCACAAATACCTGCGCATTTTCCCCCTTTATTTTCCCTCTATTCTCCCCAAAAACAAAGGACAAAGAAAGCACCACATGAGATCACCAAAAGGGAAAAGATCAACCACGTCAAATGTTTTTCTGAACTTGGTGGCCTGCAAAATATGTTAAGACTTCAGTTCACAGAATCAAGACGTGGGTTGGAAGGACGGTTACACGTGCTCTAATCAAATGTCCTGCTTAGTGCAGAATCTTCTACACAGTATTTCAAACAGATGGGAATTCAGCCTCTGATTGAAGATGTCCGCGGAAGAGGAACATGGCACTTTATGAGGCAGCGTATTCCACTTCTTAACAACTATCGGGAAATTCCTCCTGTTATCTGACCCAAGTCTACTTCTCTCTAGTCTCAACCTATTTGTTCTGATCCAATCCCAGGACCCAAAACAAGCCAACTTCCAATTTTATGTGACAACCAATAAGATGTCTGAAAACTGCTAATCAATCTCATCTCAATCTTCTAACATATCCAGTTCCTTTAGCTCAGTGTTTCTCAACTCTGGCAACTTGAAGATGTGTGGACTTCAGCTCCCGAAATTCCAAAGGTAGCTAGGGAATTCTGGGAGTTGAAGTACACGCATCTTTAAATTGCCAAGACTGGGAAACACTGCTTTAGCTGTTCTTAAGACCTGGTTCCCAATCACTAGGTTGGTAACTTTCATCCAAACTCACTCCAACTACTCAATGCATTTTTAAATTGTCCCAGAACGGCACCAAAGTATTCTAAGTGAGTCCTCGCCAAACAAGAGTAAGCTGGCACAAATATTGCCATACAATACATATGCTAACCTAAATCCATTTTATTGCAAAGCATATGTTTTATGTCCTCAAACATAAGGAGAAAAGAACAAAATTCTATTCAGCTCACTGTTATCAGTTATCCTAAACATTCTGCTCAAAAGAGAAAAACATAAGGCCAAGCGTTAGTATCCAAACTTAAGGGAGGGGAGCATTGAGAAAATTGTTGCAAGTCCCCCCCCCATCTTTCTTTCTTGCTTCCAGCCTCCTCTGAATCAACCTCAAACTAATCCTCTGAACTGTATTTATGCTGTTGCACCCATAATACGTTAAAGACAATTGCTCCTTGTGCAGATCACTTTTATTATTTTGTATTTGCCTTGTTAAGTTTGTTTCCTTATTTTCTTGCAATTTCAAGTATGATATTTATTTGCTATTTATTCAAATGTGCGCAATTTAAATTCACTATAATTTTGCGTTACAATTTTTCCAACCATTGATTATAACTGAAGGCTTATTGTGATCTCTTTGCCTATCTTTTTACCGTAAAAAAGCAGTAAATAAATGTGCTTAGGCACGATTGCTCTGCTTAAGTTCAAACCGCTCTTATATACAGTCACTCTCTCTCTCTCTACACGAATTGATAAGATTCCAATACTTTAATTATCTCAATTAGTTAACCTAGGAGCCGTGGTGGCACAGTGGTTAGAACGCAGTATTGCAGGCTGACTCCGTTCACTGCCAGGAGTTCGATCCTGACCAACTCAAGGTTGACTCAGCCTTCCATCCTTCCGAGGTCAGTAAAATGAGGACCCAGATTGTTGGGGGCAATATGCTGACTGTGTAAACTGCTTAGAGAGGGCTGTAAAACACTGTGAGGAGGTATATAAGTGCTATTGCTATTGCTATTACTGTCGTATATACCTGATAATCATTTGGGAAAAAATTCTAAAACGGGCACTCATATTCTAACAGTGCCATCTTACTTCAGATGGTGCTGCATCAAAACACCTTGCCAGTTAACCCAGGATACCCAATTCTGTTTTTACCTCAAGACTATACTGTAGATGGTATTCACAAGGCTGTGAACATCTGAGTATAAATAAATAAAGTCTATCTGAGGAGGATCTGCATAATCCTCTTTCTATTCTTGGAAATACTTTATCTTCTATTTATAGCATGGACCTGAGTATTCATAGAGTATTCATGCCAAACATCTCTGGTATTTTGTATGATTTGCCCTTTAAGGAACTACATTTGCCCCTATGTTGTGGATCAACAGCAAAAATTAGTTATGAATTGTGGTAGTTCCAGCAATATTTTTTAGCAAAGTGTACATAGATGTGCGTATATTTTAATAAACATTGTCAACTAAGAAATTAATAAATATTTGTATTTTGGTGAGGCTGTGGTGCTGCCAAAGAGTCTAGGGCAGGCTGTCCCAGTCCCAAAGAACTAGCCCAAATACCAGCCATAATGGGCAGTTATTGGGGTCTACTGGCAGATGCTAGATTTGTAGTCGATATGTACGAATTGTAGATTTAGCTCATTTCTCCTGCTCAGACAAAACCCTACAGCTGACAGCTGCTTAGAGGCACTACACTCTTTAATCGATTGCATCCATCTTTTAGGCTGGTTGACTTCAAAGCTGCCATCCTGCAACCTTATCGATTGATCCAGTTCTTGGAAAATAGTCAGGCATTTAGCAATTTTTCCTAGCCCTTAAACTAAGTTCACTTCTTTCAAATCAGCCAGGATTAAATGAAAGATATAACCACGATGTAAAAAAGATGTTGAGACTCTAGAAAGAGTACAGAGAAGAGCAACAAAGATGATTAGGGGACTGGAGGCTAACATATAATGAACGGTTGCTGGAATTGGGTATGTCTAGTTTAATGAAGAGAAGGACGAGGGGGGACATGATAGCCGTGTTCCAATATCTCAGGGGCTGCCACAAAGAAGAGGGAGTCAAGCTATTCTCCAAAGCGCCTGAGGGCAGGACAAGAAGCAACGGATGGAAATTAACCAAGGAGAGAAGCAACCTAGAACTAAGGAGAAACTTCCTGACAGTGAGGACAATTAACCAGTGGAACAACCTGCCTCCAGAAGCGGTGAATGCTCCAACACTGGAAGATTTAAGAAGAGACTGGACAGCCATTTGTCTGAAATGGTATAGGGTTTCCTGCCTGAGCAGGGGGTTGGACTAGATGACCTCCAAGGTCCCTTCCAACATCAACATCATCATCATCATTATTACTATTATTATTATATTCTACAGCAGATCTCTACAATTTATAATCCAACATGCATCCTGGGTGAAGAGCACATGGAAAGCCATTGTGTCATTTGGCCCACTCCACACCGATTCTGATTCTGGATGGACAAAATAACATTTGTCTGTAGAACATCAAGTTGTAAATTCACAACAATAAAATGTATGGAAGGCTACTGCCTCAGTGGCTGCTGAACTAAATATGATAAGCCTAAGAGTAAAAATGGAGAATCAACATGATGTCTAAACACAACCTGAGTGATCAGTGGCACTAATGTTCCGAAACAGAGACCAAAAATTGTCATCTTTTTGGTATTTTGTTAGGCTGAAAAAGTAGAGCCAGAATGACTAAATTCATCATCGATGATTCTTCCTACAGCACCACATAGCATCTATTTTTGGAACTTTAAAGGACAGTGACCGGCCTATTTTGCCTCTTAGGAAAAACAATGATGATTTTAAAAAAAATTTCTTGCCCGTCCCTTATTACTGATTAGTTGGTTTTTATTTCTCTTTTTACATCCCACAAAAGTTCATACTCAACAGTTTCCCACCCAGTGCAATGTTGTTCTTTACCTATAAATGGACATTAAAAAAACTACTTAACATTACAATAAAAGGAGACATATTTGGGGTAATGAGATGCATTTGTGGGCTAGGGATAATGCAGACAGAGCCGAGACAACTCTTATTAAAATTAATTAAATGCAGTTAATGCCATTTTCCCTCAGGTATATAATAAGAATTTCTTTCTTTTGCGTTAAAAAAGTCCAACTTAATGGCCACACTGGGAGTGGCTTCCAAGTCTTGAAGGCTTGCAGACCTAGATTCTTCATTGTGGTTCTAAGTATCTCCTTTGGGCAGGGCAGAGGCCAGGAAGATCAAAAGAGTCAAGATGGCGGCCATCCCTGTGTGGGCAATACTCACTTTTCAGCTTCGTTTCAATAATATACTCCAAAGGTGATGCAGAGTACATCTACATGTTGGGGATGAAGAACGCAAATATCTGTTGCACATCTTAACAAAGGAACCACATTTAATTGCTTTACCACTTTTGAGTTCTGCATGAATTTTGAAGGAACCAAAAAGGTGGGAAAAATTGAATTTGCAAATCGGGGGATGGGTTTCCTTTTTCCTCTCAGATCTTTTCACTTCCATAGAAATATTCAAAATCTTCCCACTTTCTCCCTACCCCCTACCATAAACTGCTACAACAGTCTCTCCAGAAAAACAAGACAGAGAACAGGAAAAAAAATCCAGGTGCTAGGAAATAAAGTGAAATCACATGCATTTACATTTCCTAACATAGGTCCAGTATATATTAACATGGCACTCACTCTGAGAGGCATAAAGATCCTCTGTTGCCTTATTTTCATGTCCCTCAAACTCTCGGCTGGCCAGTTGCCTATTTGCAGTCTCCAGTCGGTCTACACAGGAAGGAGAAAGATTTTTAAGAATAAAATATATCATGTGTATTGCATTGAATGCTTGGAACGGTAAGAGGCAGGCTAACAAGTGTGACATAAAAACTTTAAAAAGAGAGATTCAGAGAGAAAATAATTTAAGAAAGGGAAGATTATATTAGAGAATGAGGAAGAAGGGAGAGGTTTTCTTCTGGAGACTTCAGCCTAGCTCAACTTTCTCCAATCTAGGACACATCAAGGAGTGTTTGGGGGAAGGCTGGCTCAGATCCTAACTTAGTGTCTTCAAGCCAAAAAACTATTTCTGCTTATGGATGGCACTGGGCTCCAGGAAAAGATCTTACGATGGAGGAATTTCTTCTGCCATGTCTCCCCCCTGACTTGTCATCCTGTGACTAAGATAAATTTTGGGAGAGCACAAAAAGAGGAAGGCGAACAAAGGAATCTATACAGATCTGCTCTTTTTGCAATAGTTGTGGAAAAAAATAAAAGTAGCCACTGTCGAGTGAAGCTGCAGTCAATAGCTTATGCTGTAGCTAGTGAAAAGAGAGAGAGAGAGAGATTCCAAATCCAGTCAGGCAATACCTTTTTAAGGACCAGCCCAAAATGCACAACTCTGGGAGCAAACTTTTTTTCCCCCTCGTTCCAGACTGCAGGACCAGTTACAGGAAGGCAGATTCTGAATACATGCCAGGGGAAACTTCATAAGAATAAGAGCAGGTTGTCTGTGGAATCACTTATCCAGAGAGATGGTGGGCTCCCTTCCCTGGCTGTCTTCAACTAAAGGCCATATATGTACAGGTAGCCCTCAACTTACAACAGTTCATTTAGTGACCGTTCAAAGTTACAACGGCACTGAAAAAAATCACTTAGGACCATTTTTCACAGTTACAACCTTTGTAAGCATCCCCATGAGATGGGATCAAAATTCAGATGCTTGGCAACTGGTTCATACTTATGACCGTTGCTGTGTCCCAGGGTCACGTGATCCCCTTTTGCAACCTTTTGACAAGCAAAGTCAATGGGGAAGCCAGATTCACTAAACCAGGGGTAGGCAACCTTGGCTCTTTTATGACTCGTGGACTTCAACTCCCAGAATTCCTGAGCCACCATGGCTGGCTCAGGAATTCTGGGAGTTGAAGTACACGAGTCATAAAAGAGCCAAGGTTGCCTACCCCTGCACTAAACAATCAGGTTGCTAACTTATCAACTGCAGTGATTCACTTAACAACTGTGGCAAGAACGGTTGTAAAATAGGTGAAACTTACTTAATAAATGTCTCAACAACAGAAATATTGAGCTCAATTGTGGTCGTAAGTCGAGCACTACCTGTAGTTGTTTGTGGATGTTATAATATAAGATTCCAGCCCTGAGCAGGAGATTGGCATCAATATAAATTCCCCCTCATATATTTTGATTTTCATACCTGGAGAACTTCAATCTCTGTTTTGCAGTTCTGGCTTCCCCTAAACCAGGGAGCGCCAAACTTGGCAACTTTAAGACTTGTGGACTTCAACTCCCAGAATTCCCCAGCCAGCAAGTCTTCCACAAGTCTTAAAGTTGCCAAGTGTGGAGACCCCTGCCCTAAACTATCATTAGTGTTAGCCACAAGTTTTTCCTTGGAGACAATAAGTCCTGTATAAGTCCTGTGGACTTCAACTTTCAGAATTCCTCAGCCAGCATGGTTGGCTGAGGAATTTTGGGAGTTGAAGTCCACAAGTCTTAAAGTTGCCAAGTTTGGAGACAAGTTTATCTTTGCAGACAATAAGTCCTGTATATAATTAACTAAAAGCAGAAGCAATCTGGGTTCATGTTTGGGTCAAGCAATAATAAATGGAACCATTAAGTAGACATCTGCAACCTGATCCAGACAATCTTATCTATATTAATTTTCTAAAAGTCACGACAGGGAATAATTTGTCTGGTCTCTAGCCTGCCAATATAGAATAGAATATGATAGCTTAGAACTGGCCAAAGCAACCACGGGCCCATCAATACCCAAAATCTCAAAGTGTGGTCCCCACAGCACCCCAGAATTACACTGTCAATGCCAGAATGCTTAATCTTTGTCATAGCAATAAGTAGAAATGACTGAAATAAAATAGACTTTTACCACTTTTACAGGACAAAGCAGAATCATTTCCATTTTTTAAACTCCTGACCATCTCAGAATATTGCAAAACAAAAATGTCCATGCACACACAAGTCATGTCACTGGATGCACACCTCTGTGGCTCAGAAGAAGCTTGTGCTCAGCGTCCCCATTCCCTACCCCAAATTACCCCATTCTGATTTTGGATGAAAATTGAAATAGAATGGTCAATTGATATCTCTTCTACCTCTCAGTTGATATGATGCTGGTTTGTGAGATAGATTTTAGATCATGGTTTGCACAGAATAGTTCAAGCGTGCTTTATATAAATTAATAAAATTTAGTTGTGCTTGTGGCATTCTGGTCAAAATGTACCAAAACTGCCCAGTATCATCCTTACCATTAGCAGGGCATGCCATATGTAATCTGATTATGACTAAATGTGGTAACCTATTCTACACCTTCTCTATGTTTTACTAAAAACCACCCAATGAAAGCCTGGATTTACTAAAGTTATGATCATGGCAGAGGATAAGATTGTAGGTCAACCTAGTGACAATCATGGGAAGGAGGGATTGGAAATTGGAATGTAAGAGGAGTAGAAAGTGTGAAGAACATCAATTAAGAAATGAAAGGAATGTAAGAAATGAAAGGAAAAGTAAGTGACCTGTATGAAAGTTCACTGTGGTGATTTGATCATATAGAGAGAATGACATAAATTATATATATATATATCACAAAACAGAGGAGGGGGGGAAGGAGTAGACAAAGGAGGAGGAGGTGGTGGAGGAGGAGAAGGAGGAGGAAGAGGAGGAGAAGGAGGAGAAGGAAGAGAAAGAGGAGGTGGAGGAGGAGGAGGAGGTGGAGGAAGAGGTGGAGGAGGAGGAGGAGGGGTGGTGGAGGAGGAGGAGGTGGAGGAGGAAGAGGAGGAGGAGGAGGAGGAGGAGGAGGAGGAGAAAGAGACATACCATGCAAGTCCCTGTTGAAATCATGGAGTCTCCTGATTTCACCTTCAAGTTTGTTTCGCATAGCCTTGTCTAGTGACTCTCTCTTGGTGGTGATTTTTACCAGGTCCTCATAAGCTTCTGAAATCCTCTGAATTTCCATTTCAAACTAAGATAAAGGAGAAATTCATATTCCAATAAAAACTGGGCAGGATGCATGTCAATCATTATATAGTACCTAGAAATCCCCTCCAGCTCTACCACATCTGTAACTTTGCAAAAAGAATTCTTGTACCATCATGTCTAAATGGGAATCCTTCCGCGAACCTAAAAAGTCTGAAGGCAATCCCTTTTTCCTGATCGCTAGAGAAACGTTTGAGCACGCCAGTGGAAAGCTTGTAGAACGCGGGCTTTCCATTCAACGGGTTCCATGCAAATGTTGTTTTAGGTTGGAGGAATGTTGGAAGACCCTGGTCTAGTAGTACAAACAGAATAGGAAAATCTTGGGGGGGTGGGGAGAGGATTTTGCCTCTACTCTCACCTGTAGTTTCATGTCTTTTACCCAAAATCACACCCTTAATTTTGGCCTCTTTTTTTAGTTGCTCGGAAGCAGGGTGTTGGTAGGCAGAAATGAGACAAGTCTCCTAGAAGCCTTGGAGTCTCCTTCCACTCCTCAGGTGCTGAAGATGCTCACATGACATGCGTCACCCTTTCTTATCTTCAGTAGCTAGAAGCTGCTTTCTCCTTTGATTGCTGGCTCACGACCCCAAACACAGGCTACAGATTCTGGATTCACAAAATGGACTAAACCATTGACATGCTATAGTTTTGTCTTAGCTGGAGTATGCAGGACCTAGTTGGAGCAATGTGGACAGCAGAATGCCGATTTGTTAAGGTAGCTTCTAGATTAGAGATGCTAGCTTGCATCGAACTGTATGAGCATGCTTGGGCTAAAACTGGGTTTTGGTTGTGTCCTAATGGCCAAAACGGATTACAAATAAATATTTGTATTATTTATTGCTTTTAACTTTGTGAGCTGCCCAAAGTCGCCCTGTGGCAAGATGGGCAGCAAATAAATTTAATAATTAAATAAATATAAAAGCTTTGATTGGCCAAAACTGTGATAGATGGCAAAGATCAGGGCCTCCTCTACCATATTTTACAGAACCATCATTTACCCCAAAAAGAAATAACATGATAGCTATGGGTCAAGTGGGGGTACAAATTTACTGTAGCATGATGTGTGAATCCAAACTTTTGCTATTTGTGAATTGTAGTTTATGGCTGCAGGTAGCCCGGAATCCCAATTAACTTTATTTTACTTTATTTTGCATGGTTAAAGATAAAAAAAGAACTGGGACAACGATGCAAACAAAAGCTTGGCGGTTCTAATAGGAGATGAATTTCTTCAGATTCCCACTCAGCAGAATGATTAAAAAAAAAACCTCTAAAGATAACAAGACCAACTTACTAGATATGGAAGAAGAAATGACCATTTTCATCATGAGACCACTTAAGGGCAGAATCTAAAATTACTTAATTATAGCCCCTCTTTGAAATCAAGAATACTTTTGCCCTCTCAATCCATTATGCGTGGGCCACTTGGTAAAAGCTTAACTAAGTTTTTATGTCAACAGACATATGCACTGAACTTTTTTGGAGGGGAAACTCTACTGTTTCATATGTGAAAATGTACAGTTGGACAGTTCCCAGAAAGTTAAAAACGACAGCAGGCCAGGCAACAAAGCAAAGCCTCCAAAAGCTGGTTCAGAGCAGAAAATTCTGGGAACCCCTTTTGTGGCCTACGACAGCCCACAACTGTATAAACACTCTTGTGTCAGCGGAGAATTTGGCAAGCATTAGAAACAGGCTGTCTGACAGGAGGGTGACTGAGGCGTTACAAAACGACATCAGAGAAATTGACTCTGAACACCGGTATCACTCAGGCAACTGCAATCATATTGTTCATTTATAAAGCCCTGGGAAGAATTTCGGACAGGTATTAATGGTAAACAACTAGATCAGTGATGGCGAACCTTTTAGAGACCGAGTGCCCAAACTGCAAACCAAAACCCACTTATGCAGGGTGGGTGTGGCCCATTGGGTGGGTGTGGCCCATTGGGTGGGCATGGCTGCAGTGGTAACGGCAGACTGGGTGGGACTAAAAAGTTCAATCAATCAATTCCAACTTTGCAAGATCTTTTTTTTTCCCGCGAGAAGTTGAAATTGACTGATTGAACCTTTTTTTTTTTTTGCACACGGCGGCGGAGGCCTAAAGCGAAAAGGTTTTATAAAACCCAGCTGAAGGCCTAGGACTGGGGCGACAGCGCGAGTGCCCACAGAGAGGGCTTTGAGTGCCGCCTCTGGCACCCGTGCCATAGGTTCGCCACCACTGAACTAGATCAACAAGGAGGAGAGAATAATGTTATATAAGGCCCCTTGGAGAATCTTGGCTGAAGAGAGATTTGAGTTGGAGATGTCCCAGACACTACTACACTACATGAATTGCCTCCACTTTACATGAAAGCCTAAACTATCCTTTGGATCACTCTTTCTCAGCCTTGGCAACTTTAAGATATTTGGACTTCAACTCCAAGAAATGGGAGCCAAAACTCAAGACATCTTAAAATTATAAAAGTTGAGAAACACTGCTTTGAACTATCAGATCACTTAGCTAGCCACTATCTATAACCAGGATACATCTTTTCCTGATTGCTGGATTTCACTTGAAACAGGCAGATTGGATTTCCCCATTCTACGGAGCTCCCAGCCTCGTGGCTAGGATTCATGGAGAGAGATAAAAGACTGGCACATAACAGGATATCCCGTAATAAAGACACAAGTCCCTCCCAGTGGCCAGTTAGAACACAGATATAACCAGGTAACAACTAAACTACATTTCCCAGAAGGCCACCCTTAAGGGGACAGCATTTTAACCCTTAAAATGCTACTTGCTCTACACACAGTTCTTAATTCCTAAGCTAGCTATATACTGGACCAGCACACATCTTCTGGGGAATCAGTGCAGCCATGTTTTGAAGTTCTGAGCATATGCTATGGACACCTCACAAAATGGTGCCATAAGAGAGGGCACGTTTATCTACAAAATGTCTTCTGCGATGTTATGATGAGCCATAGCTCACCTGAGAAGGTAAGGTGGTGAAGCTAAAGGAGATGCTAGATGGTGCTCCAAAAAAACATACTTTTCCATCTTTCAATATTCATTTCCAAGAAGATAAATGGAATGGGAGCTGAGTCAGATCATTTACAGTATACAAGGCAGAGATGAGGGTCTCAATTCCAAATTATATACGTGCCTCCTGAACGCATATTTCACACACACAAAAAAACCACTATAGCCTCATAATTAGCCCAGAATATTTTTTGAGTTGGATGGGCTACAGCCACTGTAAGGTAGGTAGGTAGGTAGACCTGGATCCTCTCTATCCTGCCACCCACCTTCTGAAGCTTGTCTGCTTTCTCGTAGTAGCCCTCCAGCTCCTTCTGCAGGGCTTCATTGTCTTCAGACAACATCTCCACCATTTGTTGGGCTCGCTGTACTATCGTGAAGGCATCTGGTGTGAGGGGCTGCTGGCTAGGCGGAGTTGCGGGCAGAGACTGGGATGCTGTGGCCATTGAGAGAGGCGGCAGAGACGCGGAGTGCAGGGGGCCGCTAAGCGAGGAGGTCTGGGAGGACATTGGGCTGTGCTCCTGGGGTGTTGGCAGTGATGGAAAAGATGATGCACACTGACGACTACAGAAAGAGGAACACATTTCAGTTGGATTACTTACACTTAAAGGGGTCCGTCGCAAAGAGCTTGTAATCACTGGAATTATTGAAAGAAGAATTATTCATAACAGTTAACGTGATATTCTTTATGTAACAAAGAAAAGAGAAAGATTGTGCAAGGATCTGATCTTTTTACAGTAGGAGACCAAAAAAAAATATTCAAAATTTACCTGGTGACGCCATATTCTGGGGGACCCGGATATCGGACAATAGCCACTTCGCTCCTCGCTGGCTGTGATGCTGAATAGGATGGCTTTGTCACTTCTTGAATCATTCCAGAATGCTGTTCATTAAAAAACACACCAGGCTCTTGACTTTTGTTTCCTGGAGAGCCCCCCTGCTTGCTCTTGAATGGATAATCTGGAGGGGGTCCTCTCAGATCCATGCCTTTATTGGAAGCTGGGGAAGGGGAGGGCCCACTGGATTTGAACCCTTTGCTTCTCCCCGAGCAGGGAAGGTGCTGTTTGGCCCCATTCCTTTCCAAGGAGAGCTGCATGATCCTCTCGCTCAAGGAGCGCACGTGGCCTTGTTTCAGTTCCTTCAGGGCTTCATCTTTGTGGGCCTGTCCACTGTTGGCACGGGCCAAAGTCGGCCTACCTTCTGTTTTAGATTTTGGACCAGTGCTGCTGGCCATGTAGAAACTGGGCCCAACAACACTAGGCTGCTGACTTCTAAAAAACTGAGACTGAGCTTTGGCTTCTTCATAAGAAGGTAATTCTTCATTGTTCTGCTGAGGCTGTGAGCCTCTGGTCTGCTTCTCCATCACTGTATTATCCCCCTGATGTTCCTGGCCTTGTGGTTCCTGCCGTGCTGACTGCTGGACCATTTGTGAGTCTTCCGGCACAAGGTTTTCTGCAGAAGAAGACAGGGTGCTGCTGGCAGTGGAGTTGGAGGGTCCTGCACTCCCCGTAGCTTGGTGCTGGAGAGTCAGCAGGTTCATATTCTCATTGGGATTGCCATAACGCCATTCCTGGATCAACCGCTGTAAAACAGTGCCAGGGACAACATCCTCCGAACCTCTCATTTCCACCTCTGGAGCCTGGAGAAAGCTTGGGGGGTAGAAGTTGCACAAAGGGTCTTCAGCTGTGGCCCAGATGCCAAGCAGAAAGAAAGAAAGAAAGAGATGGGAAAAGGTAAGAGCTGAGGCCTTTTTCGTGCAACTTTTAAAGACTACAAAAAAAAAATTACACCATTGTGAATATTATCCTGAGGTAAGATGGGTGGTCTGTAAATTTTATAAATAAATAGATAAATATTATCTAGAAGTGGGTCCAGTGAGGATTGCCTCAAAAGTGCTTTTTTCCAAAAGGCAACTGGACTTTCTTGGGTTTTTTTCCCTTTGAAAACCTTTCATTTCTCATCCAAGAAGCTTCTTCAGTTCTGTAGAGCAGTAGAACCGATGAAGCTTCTTGGATGAGAAGCAAAATGTTTTCAATGAAAAAAAACAACCAAGAAAGTCCAGTGGCCTTTTAGAGAAAAGCATCTTTGGGACAATCATGATCTGGTTGATTGAGAATCTCCATAAACAAGGTCCAGTGAGCAGTTAAGAAGTGAGGCCATTGAAGTAATATTTGAAAGGTGTCTGCCCATTTTTAAAAAATATTTCATCTTCTTCATTCTATGTTCTACTACAAGGACACAATTTTAACCATAGGATGATATTTCATACATGGACAGGCGATTAATTCTCAGGGTTTGGGTGACTAAAATTCATATGGATACTCTATGTCCTACACTTATCTTTTTTTAACAGGATTTATTCTTGAGTAATTTTTCTACAGCATTAAAATTGTTTCACGCTGACCCTGCTGTCAATGAGGAGGTATCTGATTCTTGTTCTTTATAATATCTATCAGATTTTATCGACTTTTTGGGTTGTTTCTAATCTTAAACCATCCTGAGCACATTCTGTAAAGGGTAGAAGGTTAAAAAAAATGTAAATAATTAAAGTGAAATTATGAAAAAGCACCTTTTTTCTATCATTCACTCTGCTGCTTTCCCTGTTTATAAAAACTCTTCCCTGACATGACAGCAGTCTTCCAATATATAGGGGCTGTCAAAGAAAAGAGGGGATCAATTTATTCTCCATAGCACCTGAGGACAGGACAAGAAACAATGGGCGGAAGCTAGTCAGATCCAACCTGGAAATTTCCTGACAGTGAGAACAGTTAATTAGTGGAAGAGCTTGGCCCCAGAGTTGTGGGTGCTCCATTGCTGGAGGCTCAAGAAAAGACTGGACAACCATTTGTCCAAGATGGAATAAGGACTCCTGCCTTGGGCAAGGGGTTGGGCTAGAAGACCTCCAAGGTCCCTTCCAGCCCTTTCACTGATTCTATGAAGCAGCTGAAATCTCCTTCCTGATGTAACACGATAAAACTTCCATCTTCCCAGCCTGCATGGCCAATGATAACATGATGAAAATTGAAATCCATGTTTCAGAAAAGACACAGGTGGCAGAAGACCAAACTAGAGATGAAGAGCAAAAAGCTTACCTTCAATATTATTGATCTCTTCTACCATTAATGGGGAACCATCTTGCCTATTGCCAAAGAGATGAGGATCTGTATGAAGGTAGCCAGTGCCTTCCAGTACCTGCACAGGAGGACTGGAAGTATAACAGATCGAGGGGGGCCCTGAGGAGAAAAATTTTAAAAAGAGTTACAAATTTTATTCACTACTTATTTGATTTTTTAAAGATTTCCTCAAGGAACTGAAGTCCTCTCACATGGGAATCTTTTTTGTCCTTTTACCTCCACAACAGCCCTGCGAAGTAGGCTGCACTGAAAGAGAGAAAGAGAGCAATCTAGACCAACGTTCTCCAGGAAGTTTAAGTTCAGTAGACTTAAACCTGATCTTTATATCCAGGCCCATTCTTTATCACTACATGTAGTCCTCAACTTACAACAATTCGTTTAGTGACCGTTACAATACCACCGAAAAAAAATTGATTTAAAACCAATCCTTGCACTTACAACAATTGCTAAGCAAGACAGTTGTTAAGTGAGTTTTACAATCTTTTCTGCCATTGTTGTTAAGTGAGTTGGGCACTGGGCATTAAGTGAATCCATGTCCCCCTTGGACTTTGCTTCTCCGGAAACCAGCATGGAAGGTTGCAAATGGCCGCCGTGATCCCAGGATCCTGCAATAGTCATAAATACATACCGGTTGCCAAGCACCCAAATTTTAATCATGTGATCGTGGGGATACTGTGACAATCAGAGGTGCAAAGACTGCTCATTAAGTCACTTTTTTCCAGTGCTATTAGAATTTTGAATAGTTACTAAATGAATGGTTGTAAGTCAAGGACTACCTGCATGCAGCCTATACATAAGGTTTGAAGAAATACAGGGCAGCATTCCTTGGAAGAACAGAAGGGACATGTATAGAAACAGTGTCCTTGTCACAAGGGAAATGTAGTGTCTGGCAGCTATTTAATGGCCTGTCATCTCATACACATTCCAGGGCTGAAGTTCTCCTATAAATGCTTCCTGTTTTCTAATATCAAAAGAGCTACTGTTTCTATGACCTGTAGCTGGGAGGCCACATTATTGTTTACTCAGCCGCCAAAGACTTTTAGGAGGTTAGTGGTATAGACCAGGGGTCCCCAACCCTCGGTCCGTGGACTGGTACCGGGCTGCGGCATGCCAGCAACCGGGCCGCACAAACAAAGCCCCATCCGCGGGATGCAGGCAGCACACAAAACCACGCCCCCTCCGGTCTGCGGAAAAACCTCTCACCACGTAACCGGTCCCTGGTGCTCAAAAGGATGGGGACGTCTGGTATAGACAATAAAAGTCTGGCTTTTCTTTTGGTATCTTGAGGGAACTACTTCTGGCACATACTTCTGGTTTTTGGAAAAACTGCGCGCATACAGAACCATTAGTTTGCTTTATGACTGCAACGTTCGCTTAACAACCACCACAAAGGTCATAAAATTGGGTCAGTCATTTCACCCATTTTATGACCATTGTGATATATAACCATAATGGGCAAGCTCCATCTCGGTCAAATATCAAGGACTAACTGTAATGACTACTCAATCCTGAATACACTGCCTCAGTCCTATTCCTTATATTCTTATTCCTTTCTTTTATAAGAATAAAAGGATTGTACAAAAGGGTATTCTTGCTGTTAGCCTAATTACAGCCATTTTGCTTCTGTAAACTCTGCTTGTGTCTGTAGATATTTTCTCAGCCCTCTTTCTGGTTCGTACAGTATACAGATCCTCAATGGAAGACAGGCTCGTTGCAGTCCTAACTATCTGTTGAAGTCTGTATCTGTCCTGTTTGGTTGTAGTGCCAAACCAGACAGTTATTGAGGTACAAATGACTGACTCAATAATTCCTTACTCTAAGCCCGTGGTAGTGAACCTATGACACGCGTGCCACAGGTGGCACCCAGAGCCCTCTCTGTGGGCACGCGCACCGTCGCCCCAGTCCTAGGCCTTCAGCTGGATTTTATAAAACCTTTTCGCTTTAGGCCTCCGCCGCCATGTGCAAAAAAAAAAAGGTTCAATCAATCAATCAATTTCAACTTCTCGTGGGAAAAAAAAAGATCTCGCAAAGTTGGAATTGATTGATTGAACTTTTTAGTCCCACCCAGTCCGGCGTTACCACTGCAGCCACGCCCACCCAATGGGCCACACCCACCCAATAGGCCACACCCACCCGGCACCCAACGATACATAAGTGGGTTTTGGGTTGCAGTTTGGGCACTCGGTCTCTAAAAGGTTTGCCATCACTGCTCTAAGCAGTATACAGAGTCAGCATATTACCCCCAACAATCTGGGTCCTCATTTTACTGACTTCGGAAAGATGGACAGTTGAGTCAACCTAGAGCCGGTCAGGATCGAACTCCTGGAAGTGAGCTGAATTAGCCTGCAATACTGCATTCTAACCACTGCGCCACCACAGCTCCTTTAGAATTGTATCAGCAGATCCTTGGGCAATCTAAGCTTTCTGAGTTGACGCAGGAAGAACGTTCTTTGCTGTGCCCTTTGAATGATGGTTCTAGTGTTAGGTATCCTTTTCAAGTACTTGGAGATAATAGAACCTAGAAACTTGAACTTTTTAATCCAACTTTAATTTTTACTCTTAACATTTTATTTATTTCATTTTAATAATTTATTGTGGATGCTTTTGCTATACTATGTGATAATAAAAAGATAATGAAGATAATAAAAAGAAATGAAATATTTATGCAAAATAGCTTTCTTCCAGATGCATTAAAAACAGTACATGCATTAAAACGACCATATGTATGTCTGTCAAAACTAATTGGCAGGGCTTGGACGGTAACCCTCTGACCACCATCTTGCAGATTTCAACTCCTTTCTGGATGCCCCTGCAATATATGGCAGCTCTCAGCATGGAAACTAACATTATTGGAAAGCGGTGGTGCTTCAGAAACCTTAATTCTCCCCCTTTTCTGTCTTGATGTGCTATATGAACGAAATTTACAGCATTTAAAAAAAAAACCTTGGGACAGGAAGGCCATTGCAACCTTCATTGTAAAAATGATTTAAGATTGTGTTTTTTGCCCAAGCTCGCTATGAAAACAGACCAACACTGTAGATAATACAAGGAAAAATATTGCGGCAGAATGATGACCCCAGTACCCCAACTCTCAAAGTGAAATGACATAATTTTGTATCTGCCTCAAATAGCGACCTTTGGTAAAATGCACTCTTTTGATTTCACTCTCTATTCTAGTAAATGTTTATGTTTGGGTCGCTGGAAGATTAAATGAATCCCTGGAGCAAAATTGCACAGACCACATTCTCTGGTTTGTATGGGAGAGATAATAATGGCTTTGAAAGTTCAGCACTGGGCCAAAGCTGACAGTCCTGATTACATGCAAACATACAAAGAGGGAAGTCATCTTTAATACAACCCCACCCCCAATTCTAGATAGAGAAGCACTATCTGATCACTGGCCCAGGATCATCATCAACTGTTAATTCTGTGCCAAATTTTACCCCTCCAATGAGCTAGTACCAAATTAGCAAATTCCCAGTTGTCTTTGCTGTTTTTATGATCCCTATGGGAATTTTCCTGTATGCATAGCAATACAGTAAATCAAAACTCTCGTCTTTAGCCTTAATCCAGCTCATTTCCACACATCGCTTCACAAAGACCCAGAGACAATCGAAATGCACACACTATACCCCTTCTACAAACAAAATTATGGGCAAACACACATTTCACACATACACACAAAATTCTGGAAAATGCAAATCATATCAATGTAAATTAATTTAAAAATATACATATTTCCTAAAAAGAAGAAAACATGAATGGATGGATGGATGGATCACTCTTCAAAGATGCTTTTAATATTCCTTTTAATCTCCCATCCAACATGCTCTTTACCATCACCAGGTTGCCATGTACCAAATTCACAAAACACACACACACAAACACACATTAAAATAACAAATGGGGCAGTGTGCTTTTTATTACTTAAGAAAGTTATCTGTGGGACAGAACATGCCCCCTTCCATCCTGTTTTTGGTGATTAGATCATTTACTCACGCATTATATCAAATAATGGCTAGCATTAGTAAGTGAGTTCTTCTCTGATTCATTCCTTTCATGAGTATTGAGCTTTAAACTGAAATTTCTCTCAATGGATCCAATTCTGGTACATTTTGATGAGGCTCGCAAAACAATCGTCGTAGGAGTGCAGCTACTGCTAAAATAGCAAATTCTGTCTTGTCAGCATGTGTGGGAGCTCATACACGCACAACCTGGGAATCCTGAATTTCAGGTGTGAACACCCTTTGAACAGCTGAGGTAAATTCTAGACAATGAAAAACTGAAATGTCCAAAGACAGAAGAAAAAAGAGAACCGTCTGTATCTTTTTGCTGCCTTCTAGTATTTATCTGCACTCTTGCAACTCAGATTTGCGCCTGTAAACAGTAGGCCACAAACAATTGGGGGGGATAAAGACAATGATGCAAAGGTAGCAGGTTTGCCCCAGGTGGATTTGTTTGTTTGTTTATATCCTACCTTTACTATTTTTATCAATAACTCAAGGCGGTGAACAAACCTTCCTCCTCCTATTTTCCCCACAACAACAATCCTGTGATTGTTGGGCTGGGCTGAGAGAGAGTGACTGGCCCAAAGTCACCCAGCTGGCTTTCATGGCTAAGCTGGGACTTGAACTCACAATCTCTTTTTTTTCTAGCCTGGTCCTTTAGCCACTAGACCAGGGGTAGGCAACCTTGGCTCTTTTATGACTCGTGGACTTCAACTCCCAGAATTCCTGAGCCAGACATTTATGAACATCTGTAACATATTTAGAAACCAATGGTCTTCCAATTCTTGTCATATTTGGGCAGTATTTCATAACCTTGACCACTTTAAGATGTGTGGACTGAGGAATTCTGCGAGTTGAAGTCCACACCTCTTCAAGTGGCCAAAGTTGAGGAACACTGCCTTAGGAAATGATCCCAAAATAAAATGAATCAAAGGGCAATTTACATTATGGTCATTGAACAGGCTGTGGAGCAAACGGGAACCCTATATGGTGCTGAAGGAAGAACTTAAGCAGCAGTGATAGCAAAAGAGCTTGACAGGAATCAGTACACCCACAGGCCCATCTCTTCAGCCACTCCAGACTCGCTGCCTGCCCTGCTTTATTATTAAAATATATTCTATATCTATCTGTCTGTCCATCTGTCCATCCATCCATCCATCCATATCTATCTGTCTCTGTCCGTCCATCTGTCCATCCGTCCATCCATATCTGTCTGTCTGTCCATCCATCCATATCTATGTCTGTCTGTCTGTCGATCCATATCTGTCTGTCTGTCCATCCATCATCTATCTATCTGTCCGTCCATCCATATCTGTCCGTCCGTCCGTCCGTCCATCCATCCATCCATCCATCCATCCATCCATCCATCCATCCATCCATCCATCCATCCATCCATCCATCCATCCATCCCTGTGTCTGCCTGCCTGCCTGCCTGCCTGCCTGCCTGCCTGCCTGTCTATCTATCTATCAAAAACTGTGAAATTGTCCTCTTCCATAATAAAGAGCCCTTCTCTGGAAACATCTTGATTTACAACAATGCTTCTGGAATTCTTTACATGGTTAGAAAATAAGAGGTCAGGTATTTTGTGAGATTGCCCACAATATGCACTTGCAGTTCCAAATGTGCTATAGATTAGAGCTCAAAAGATTGCCGGCTCCAACTTTCAGCATTCTAGACTCTATAGGAAGCTAGGGAAGAAGAAAGCTAGATCCTACATTGAAGAGCATCACATTAAAAATTAGCGTGTCAACTAATGTCACACCTGATAAATTTCTACATTTAAACAACTGAAAATGAGGGCTAGCTAGATGTGTTTATGCTCTGGCCTGACTGAGATTTTCCTGGCAGTGTGTTCCAGTTTGGGCATTTCAGATGGTTTACAAAATCCCCATAAGTGAGGTTGTGCAGAAGGTGTTGGAAAGGTGTTTTGAGGTCTGGTAAAGTGCCAGCTCCCAAAATACCTCTCTCTGGCATAATCAGTGCCTGTCTTAAATAAAGCTGAGGCTCACCAGACTCAAGCAATGTTCCAGTGTATATGCAATTTTTGCTTAATTACATAACTTCATGTAACTATCTGTAAATACAGTAAAATATGCAGCTGAGTTTCTTTATTTTGGACTTCTAACCTAAATGAAAATACAGTAAGCCTAGAGCTGACTCCTTCCTTTTCCTGACCAGAATTTTAGATAATGAAGGCAAGCTGGCTGACTCAATTTCTGGACTTTAGTGAGACTCCTCATTGTTGTCTGCTTATTCTGGTATCTGACTTCCAGCTTGTCCATCAATATGAAAACAGAGCTCTTATCTTTCCTTCATCCATCCCTGAACCGGATCTCAGATTCAACCAGCCTTGAAAGAAGCCAAAAGCCTACATCTCTTTGTATACCTAAGTTACAACCAATTTTTGAATTCCATGCTAAAGTTCAAGTTTTACACCTTTCATTTAAAATTACATCCAATTAAGCAAAATGCCTGAGCGAATACTTTTCTGTGTTCAGATGGGTTGAATGACTTATTATGAGCTTGAAGATACCTGTGATGTTAATTAAAATAAACAGGTCTGCTTGAAAAATAACCCAACTCTACTAAAGTATTTTAATTCTAAGAGGTATCAGTAGTTATGTCCATGCCATTTTCATTTGTTTTATTATTTACAAGAATACATACGTGAAATGCTCTATGGACAATGGAATGGATTATAAAGCAATGTTTCTCAACCTTGGCCATTTTAAGATGCATGGACTTCAACTCCCAGAATTCCCCAGCCAGCAGCCTCCCAGGGGAATTCTGAGAGTTGAAATCCACCCGCCTTAAAGTGGCCAAGGTTGAGAAATAGTGGAATAAAGAATGGTGGATGCCATTGAATTGTGTTTGTATTTCACTGCAAATTGGGACTCTGGGGAAAAAGTGGAGGACTACCAATACTTTTGTCTGTATCCATAAATCTTGCTGTCATGCAATCACAACCAGGTAATTTTGCATAATTGCAAATGAAATATCATTATGTGTAGCAAAATGAACATGGACAAGAGAAAGAAAAACTGAGAGTTGGCTGCGGAGAAAGGGAAGAAGGTAACAATCAAGCCTGATGAAGGTCAAGGCTACAACTCCATCTTCAAAGAGCTTCATGATCCTGCAATGACGGTTGCTAATATTATCAGGAAATTTAAGGTCCATGAGACTATAGGCAACCTATAGATAAGCCACAAGAGGAAAACTAACCCCACATTGGACAGAAGAGTTCAAATGGTGGAAAAAGAACCAAGGAAAACTTCAGATCCTGTCTGACTTCCAAGTTTAAAGTACAACAATTTGCACTACCCGCCACTGACAATGGCCTCCACAGTAATAGATCCAGGAAGACCTCGCTTCTGAAAGTCAGACACAAACAAAAGCCAGACTGGAGTTTGCCAAAGTGCATGTTGACAAACCACAGTCATTCTGGAAGACAATGAAACAAAACGAGAGCCTCTTTGCTAAATGAGAGCAGTTGTCATATTCACAGAAGAAAACAAATGGATGTTTTTAAAGAACAGAACACTATCACTGCTTGGAAACATGGAAGAGCCTTCATAATGTTTATGAGTTGCTTTGCTGCCTCCTGCATTGGGTACCATGAATCTGTGCAAGCACAATAAAACCAGATTACCAAGGCATTCTGGAAAGGAACATAACGCCAAATGTTAGAAAGCTCTGTTTCAGTCAACAGGATAATGCTTCAAAATACGCGGTACATCTACGAGAACCCAAGAATGGTTGAAAGCAAATCATTTCTGCTTTTGTTCTAAAGAGGTCTGTGATAAGTCCTGACTTGAATCCAATAAAACATCTACAGAAAAAGCTGACACTCATAGTTGGGAGAAGGAAACCATCTAAGACATCTGGAGCAGTTTGCTCAAGAAGAGAGGGACAAATGATCAGTTGAGAAGTATAAAGGCCTTATTCAGAGTATCCGAAAATGGCTGACTGTAGTTATTGCCCCAAATAGGTATGCTATAAAATATTAAGTTAGGGGTACCAGTATTTATGTCCATGACATTTTCATTTGTTTCCTTACATACAAGAATATGTTAAGTCATACATCAAAAGTAAAACGTCCACTCCATGGGGTACTGTATGGAATAAACAATGGTGGGTGCCATTTACTTTTGTCTCTTCCAATTATTTCATGGCAAACTGAGTTTCTTTGGGAAAAAGTGGAGAAGTACCCATATTTATCGGGCTCATCTGTTGGCTACCAGTCTACTATTATTCTTACTGCACATTACTGGAAAGACAGAAGGAAAAATGTTTTAGAACAAAAATCTAATTTTATATCATATCTACAGTAGGCACGGCTTAATTTAATTCTGAGAAATAAGGATAAAAAGAAGAATTTTATGCATTTTCTTTTACCACCCATATGCCAAATGGAATGTGGTTTTGGAAGCATATATGCCCACACCTTCCTCCAGAATATATAATGTTGCAATATTGCGAAGTATTGAAGAAAAGATCCATCAATTGGGGTGGTTTTTAAATAGAATACCACAAATTCAAGGAGGTTCGAGTTACAATGGCGGTAAGAGGCTGGGCAGAATCCAAAGTCAACATATTTCTAAATTCAGGGAAACAATAACAGTGGAAGAATGCAATGACCATCAGGTCCTGCTTGTAAGTTCTTCAGCGGTCCACAAAATCCATTAAGGTTATTGATCAGATCCAGCAGGGCTATTTTTATGTCATGTTAAAACTTGAATTGAGGAGTGCAACTTTTTAAATCTTTTGGCTTAATTTGGAAAACAAATCAAAAGGCATTACTTTAATGTCTTTATTTAGCCTAAAAAGATGGTTTCCATTATTTCAATGTGCGTGCTGATGTTTATTTGTGTCAGAAACATCACAATTAAAATAAGGCATACTATATGATACAAAATTTACAATATAAAATTCAAGATTAAAATATGTACAAATTAAACAGATCTTGCCCAGAAACTAGCAACATTAATTGCGTTCTGTCATGCGGCCATGAAGTCCTCAAATGTACAATGATCGGGATACAAAGGGCAGTATACATATGTGTTGTTGTCTGCACATCACCACAATCGCAAAAGAGCAGAAGCCACTGGATAGCCCCATTTGTTCAGTCTCTGGATCTTGTATCTGTGCACAGTCTATTCTACCATTTCTATGCTTCAATCCAGAAGCATCCGAAGTGTAGTGAGGTGCTCATTTCCATCTGCTTGTTGATAATACTTTGATTCCAGAGGGACAGGTACTACAGGTAGCCCTCGACTTACAACAGTTCGTTTAGTAACCATTCAAAGTTACAACGGCACTGAAAAAAGTGACTTATGACCATTTTTCACACTTATGCCATTGCAGCATCCCCATGGCCACATGATCAAAATTCAGACATTTGACAACTCGTCCGTTATTTCTTCCCTTTCTTTTCCAGACTCTCAAAATGTTTTACAAAAATATAAGGTAAACCTTTCCAGTAACCACCTAAATCTGATTCTCTGAAACCAATCAAGGAGAGAAGCAACCTAGAACTACAGAAAAATTTCCTGACAGTTAGAACAATTGATCAGTGGAACGACTTGCCTCCAAAAGTTGTGGGTGCTCTAACACTGTAAACTTTTACGAAGAGATTGGACAGCCATTTGTCTGAAATTGTATAGGGTTTCCTGCCTGAGGTTGGTCTAGAAGACCTCCAAGATCCCTTCCATCTCTGTTATTCTGTTATTCACAAAATGATGACAAATTCGGGTTCCCCAGTTACAACACAGTTCAGAATCAGAGTGTTCCTTTCCACCTGTGGTGAATGGCTATAAAGAGGGACACTGAGAAAGAGCTGGAGAAGGAAGTTAAGATGCTTCTAACAAGGGTTTAGAGACTGCAACCAAGAGCAATCTAATCTGACTTGGACCAAAGGGCAATTGATTATTCCCATGAGGTGATCATCAACAAGCAGAAACTCAAGATACTTGGGGGGGGGAATGACTATTCTAGGCAAAGATAGGGAAAGGGAAAAATGGGAAAATTATAATAGGGAGGATGAGTGAGACATCTTTGCATTGTGTATGTTTTGTGCTGCATATAAATTTTAAACAGCTGGCTACACTTTTTGTATGCATGTATAGGCTGCTCCTTCACAATACATACAGGTAGTCCTCAACTTACAACCATTCATTTACTGACCGTTCAAAGTTTCAATGGCACTGGAAAAAGGGATTTACGGCTGTTTTTCACACTTATGACCATTGCAGCATCCCCATGGATGCTGCACACATCTTAAAGTTGTCAAGTTTGAAAAACACTGTTCTAAATCATAAGCCAAGTGAACTGCTAAAAACACAGTTCAGATCCCAGGAAAAGATGCAACTAAGCAGTTTCAGACAACTGCTATGTACATGTCTCCATAAAACATGATTGCGCATCTTTAACAAGTACACATGTCTATTTCCCACATAGCTAATCCTTGACTACAACCACAATTGGGAGCAGAATCTCGGTCATTGAGCAAATCAGTTGTTAAATGAGACATCACAGGATTGTTTCCCTCAACAACCACAATTCTGGCACTACCAGTTGCAGTCATTTAGTGGATAGAGTCACTGGTAAGGAACATAGGGAGACTCAGAGGGGTGAAGGAGGCCCAATGAGTTGGGTGCTGCGGACTAGTCTCTGCTGCAGAGCTGAAAATCCTTGATGGCTGAAAATGGTGCTTGGATTTCAGCATAGGCCTTTCTCAGCCAGCCCCCCAAGACTAAATGAAAGTCCTCTTTGCAGATGGCAGCAACTTGCCACCTTCTCTTGCTGGCTTCCCCATTGACTTTCTGGGGAAGACGGTAGGGAAGATTGCAAATGGTGATCATATGATCTCAGGGCATGTCGCAACCGATCATAAGTACAAATGGGTTTCCATATGCCCAGATCACAGACATGTGACCACAGGAGTGCTGCAGTGGCCTGTAATTTGAGACATAAGTCATAAGGCCCAATTTAAAATAGTCATTGAATGAATGATTATAAGTCCAGGACTACTGTACAATCACCTCTGCAACAGTCTGCAGCTTCCCTGGCTTCTTTCAACATACATACATACATACATACATACATACATACATACATACATACATACATACATACATTATCGAGTCTGTCATCTGCACCACTATAACTTTCTGATTTGGCACTACAATCAAACAAGACAAGACACAGACTTCAACAGATAATTAGAACTGCAGAAAAAACAATTGCTACCAGCCTGCCTTCCATCGAAGACCTGTACACTGCACGAGCAAGAAAGAGGGCTGTGAAAATATCTACAGACCCCTCACATCCTGGACATAAAGTGTTTCAACTTCTTCCCTCAAGACAATGCTATAGGGCAGAGGTCCCCAACCTTTGGGGCACCAGGGACCGGTTATGTGGAGAGAGGTTTTTCCGCGGACTGGAGGGTGTGTGGTTTTGTGTGCTGACTGCATCCCGCAGATGGGGCTTTGTTTGTGCGGCCCAGTTGCTCGCATACCGCGGCCTGGTACCGGTCCACAGACCGGGGGTTGGGGACCCCTGCTATAGGGCATTGCACGCCAAAACAACTAGATACAAGGACAGTTTTTTCCCCCATGCCATCACTCTGCTAAATAACTAATTCCCACAACACTGTCGAACTATCTACTAAGGCTGTATTACTATTCTTCTTCTCATCTTTCCTATTACCTATCTCCTAATCTACTTATGACTATAACTTTGTTGCTTGTATCTTACAATTTATATTGTTTTATTTAGTATCCTAGTATGATTTATGTTGATTGCTTATTTTAGTATCCTATGGCTATCACTAAGCGTTGTACCTTATGATTTATGATGTATTTTTATGATGACTATGATCATGATTTATCACTTATTGCTTGTATGTATACTGAGAGCTTATGCACCAGAGACAAATTCCTTGTGTGTCCAATCACACTTGGCCAATAAAGAATTCTATTCTATTCTATTCTATTCTATTCTATTCTATTCTATTCTATTCTATTCTATTCTATTCTATTCTATTCTATTCTATTCTATTCTATTCTATTCTATTCTATTCTATTCTATTCTATTCTATTCTATTCTATTCTATTCTACTTTACTCTACTCTACTCTACTCTACTCTACTCTACTCTACTCTACTCTACATTCCATTCCATTCTATTCTATTCTATTCTATTCTATTCTATTCTATTCTATTCTATTCTATTCTATTCTATTCTATTCTATTCTATTCTATTCTATTCTATTCTATTCTATTCTATTCTAGTACAGAAGAGAATAAAAAAAGTGGTAACTGAGGAAGAAGAGCAGGCAGAGCTGGAAGGTGAGATAAATATGGCATCAATTTAGAGTCTTTGCATTCCCACAAGAGACCCAAGTCCAGCCCTCCTTGAATTTTGCTGATTCTTATCTACGCCAATTTAGTGCTGACCTACATGGTTGACTAGATTCTTGTGCATTAGGCTGTGATAATAAATCTTCTGTGCTTAAACTCAATAAATGATCCTTGGTTCTTTGCACCAGCTAGTTTTTTCCCCATCATCTTTTGACAATAAATTAAGCTCATCTATACTGTACTGGCCAAATACAATCTGAAGAATATGTAAAACTGTTTTTCCAGAGAAATTTTTTTTCAGGTTACTAAATTCTACTGTATTTTGTATTTCATACTGTCCATATATATATAAGCCCATATAAGCAAAGGAGGAGAAAAAAATATAAATCACTTAAAATTGGCTCAAAACAAACTCCTTGTTCATTCATCATCTTGATCGTGATAGGATTACATTCAAGAGACAAATTGAAAAAAGTCCCCTAAGAACTATCTAAAAAGCTATTCTTCCCTATAATGATCCCACTTCCAAAAAAATCTCAGATTTTTTTTTAAAAAATCCAAAATCCTTAGTTGAAAAGCCACCCTGAAATTACTGTGTAAGACTTTTGCTCTGAAGCTCAGTTGGATAAGATATAAAAACTGGACAAACCTGAAGCAGAGTATTTGAAAAGCTCCTACTCAGGAAAACAAAATATAATAACAAAATACTATTTGCCGCCAGCACATTGCATCTGGCTCTGTGAAGCTCTCCCTATCTGCCTTCAGGGGGAAAAAAATCACCTTAGTTTCAAATTGCAGCTATATAATTAGAATGGTGATTTTGTTCTAATCCCAAAGATGAGCTTTAGGAGTGTATGGGATAAAATGTACGAGGAAACCCCCTTGCAAGGACCAACTGAGTTCTGATGGTTAGCTAGTAAGGATATTTTAGCCTTCATCATTTTCAAAAGAACAGAGAGCACCTGGCAAATAAGTGGCACACTTTAGAAATTAAATTTCCTACACATATTTTTCTGTTCCTGTTCAGCAGCTTTCAGAAGAAGCCATCTTCATTATCTGAATGTTTGTTTGTTTTATATTCCAACTGTATTGTTTTTATAAACAATTCAAGGCGGCAAACATATCTAATATGCCTTGTGATGTGAGTTGGGCTGAGAGTGACTGGCCCAAGGTCACGCAGCTGGCTTTCATGGCTAAGGCAGGTAGGCAGATCCTTTAAGAGCAGTAAAAGACACTGAAATTTCCAGCATGATAAATATAACATTGGGGATAAAAACCCTTATGGATGTCCACCTGCATATCATAAATCTAATCAAGTACTGGAAGCTTCACCAAACAAATATTAAACTACATTTTTACTCCATCATGACCTCATACAGTTTTGAAAACCACCAGATAGGACAGGGTTTAGAAAGAAAAAAAAATCAGGGCTGCAATAGTATGCATTGTTAGAAAGGGTAAAGTACCACTAAATTCAGGAGATTTACCTTTGCGGGGCTTACCTACAGCATTATGCTTTAAAGCTGTACTAGGAGAATGCCATGTTAGTGTCTCAGATAGTCATTCATTGTAGTTTACAAAAGAGTACGGCTTTTAATAAGATACAGTATGTTAGTCTACAAAGATATTACTAATGTCCTTGTGATTATTTTCTGTAAATTTGGTCATTGGAGAGCAATCTATCTCTGAATTTTATTTATATCTATATCTATATCTATCTATCTATATCTATATCTATATCTATATATCTATCTATCTATCTATATAGATGGATGGATGGATGGATGGATGGATGGATGGATGGATGGATAGATAGATAGATAGATAGATAGATATAGATAGATAGATCTATATCTATCTATCTCCATATCTATACACACACACACACACACATATATATATAGATATATATAGATATATAGATATAGATATATACATATATATACATATGCACAGACATATATATGCCCCCATACACACATATACACATTTAGAAAATAATGCCTAAGTAGTACACACACACACACACACACACAGTGGACCAAAGAAGTCAAAATCACTTTTCTCTAAAGCAAATCCCTGGACCATCTTGTTGGGATCTACGCCCAACCTTTCTCTCCTTCCTTGCCAAGCCTTTTCCATCAGCGTATTGCAAATGCACTACAAAATTAGCGGGTCAGGTGTTGTTCTGGTTTTTATTGCAACGCTGGCCTTCTTCGAACTGTTTTATGGTAGCACCCTTCTCCATCCATAATTCCCGTTTCTCTCTCTGGCCAGCGTGTGACCTCCACATTGCTCTTAGGGGGGCAAGCCTTTTCGTTACTGTACAATTATTTCCACTTTTGAAATACCCTTCCGAAAGCTATTTCTCTGCCCAGCTCTTCTTTCGTGGCCAACGGAGGGATCCAGAAAAGCCCAAATAGAAGCTTGCTGGAAAGAAAGCAAAGGAAGCCAGGAATCCGCTCGCTCTTATCCGGGGCCAGCGGAGAGGGGGGGGGGAAGAATCTCCTCTACCCTCCGCTAGAACAGATCCCGGGATCAACGGACTGCTTCGGCTGCCGGGAGGGCTACGATCAGGCGGCTTAGGCGGGGTGGGCAATCCTAAGCCTGGCCCTTTCCCCCACTTTCATCTCCGCAACCGCATCCCCGGGCTTCTCTCCAACCTTCCAAAACAGGCGCAGGCAGCCTTAGCATCATCGCTCGCGCGGCACCCGCCCCCCAAATTTCCCGGGGATCAAACGGGGAACCCAATTCCTCCCCCCCACCACCACCACCCCGTCATCGTTTCCAGCCAGTTCTGCTCGGCACCATCCATCCCTTCTCGCCCACCCACCCCAGCACCCCGGCCAAAATGGGGGAAGGATTAAGGCAAGCAGGCCGGCAGGCAGGCTGGCTCAGGGCGCAAGCGTGCAGCTTTGACAGGCTGAAGCGGGGGTTTTCCTGCGTTTTTTGGCCATCCTGCGAAGCGAATGGCAGAAGGTTGCGGGGGGGGGGGAGAGAGCGAGAGAACCCGCACAGCGCTTCCCACGCCGGAATGCGCGGAATGCCGGAGATTTTTTTTTTGATTTTTTTTACCTACGGCTGCCCAAATCATAGCAACGTCTCTGGGTCCTAATGGTGGCCCATGTATCCGCCCGCGGCGAAGCGAAGAACTCCCCGGGCAGAGAGGAGCCGTCCCGAAACGAGGCTACTCTCTTCAGGCGCGGCGAAGGCTCTGGGGCTCGGCGACGTAATGCGAGCCGCCGCGACGCCCACCCACGCGCGCAGCTGGGAAGCAGCAGCAGCAGCAGCAGCAGCCGCGCCTGAGGCGCTGGCCAGGTCCTAGCGCGCGAGAGGCTTCCGTTCCGCAGGCCGGACGCCTTGCCTCGGACGCTTCTCTCGGACGCGGGCGAGATAAAAGCGCCGGGCGGAGCCCCGGAGGCTGCCGGAGCCGCAGGAGCGAGAGACCGGAGGCCCGGTGGCTCCTCGGCGGGGCTGCGCCCACCTGCGAGGCTTGGGCTACCTTCACGCGAGGCTAGCCAACCAGGTGCCTTCCAGATGTTCCGGACTTCAGCTCCCATCAGCCTCTGCCAGGCTGAGCAGCCAATGGCAAGAGGTGCTTGGCATTCCAAAAACGCCTGGGGCAAACCTTCCTAGGCCTGCTGGAAACTTCTGCAGTTATTAGTTTTGTCAAGCGAAGGGGGGGGGGGGGAAGGAGGAGGGGGATTCAGATGGCGGCAGCGGTCCGGTTGAGCAGGATGCCAGTGATTTTCTCTTTAAGGCTCTTCCACCCGGCCGTCTTAAATGCTGCTCTTCTAGGCAAGAAACTGGGTTGCAGAATTTCCCACTCTGTCTTGGCAACGGAGTACAGGGAGTCCTGGATTAACAGTAGTTCATTTAGCGACCGAAGTTGCAACAGCAGTGGAAAAAAAGTGACTTCGACTTATGCTCGTTTTTCACACTTACAACCATTGCAGCAATGGTGATCAAAATTCAGACACTTGGCAGCTGACTCATGACGGTTGCAGTGTCCTGGGGTCATGTGATCACCTTCTGCTACCTTCTGACAAACAAAGTCAGATTCACTTAACAACCGTGTGACTAACTGAACAACTGCAGTGATCCACTTAACAACTGTGGCAAGAAAGATCATAAAATGGGGCAAAATTCACTTAACTGTCTCGCTTAGCAACGGAAATGTTGAGCTCAACTGTGGTCATAACTTGAGGACCACCTGTAGAACAAAGGGCTGGCATGGACCCTGGAGGTCTTCTATCTAGTCCACCCCCCTGGTCAAGCAGGAGACATCCTGTCTGCATCGAGAGCCTGGGAAAAAGAGAAGTAGGGTGTGGAACTCCTCCAGTCCCACAGTGCTTTTCTGTGTTCTCTTTTCCATGCCCAATTTCACCTTCTATCTGCCGAAGGGGAGAAAAGACCCCATTTCCTCTCTTCTATTCCATGTCTTCTCAAGATCATGTGAAATGCTAGTAAGACCACATTTGGAATATTGCATCCAGTTTTGGTCACCATACAAAAAAAATGTTGAGACTCGAAAAAGCGCAGAGAAGAGCAACAAAGATGATTTGGGGACTGTAGGCTAAAACATATAAGGAATGGTTGCTGGAATTGGGTATGTCTAGTCTAATGAAGAGAAGGACGAGGGGGGACATGATAGCAGTGTTCCAGTATTTGAGGGGCTGCCACAAAGAAGAGGGGGTCAACATATTCTCCAAAGCACCTGAAGGCAGGACAAGAAAAAATGGATGGAAACTAATCAAGGAAAGAACCAACCTAAGGAGAAATTTCCTGATAGGTAGAACAATTAATCAGAACTTTAATCCAGAAGTGGTGGTGCTCCTATACCAGAGGTTTTTAAGAGGAGATTGGAGAATCTTTTGTCTGAAATGGAATAGGATTTCCTGCCTGAGCAGAAGGTTGGACTAGAAGACCTCCAAGGTCCCTTCCAACTCTGTTCTTCTGTTATTTCCCCAAGATAGATAAGGGGAGGGAGATAGGAAGAATGCTGTCCATTTTCCAATTACATGGAGTGATCCGGGATTCAGAGAATGGGTTCTGTTGTATAGGAGCCTGATCTTTTCTTCCACTGCTTGGGAGATAAGAGAAATGAGAGGAGGGGAGGGTTGGTTTTTTTGGGGGGGAGGGGTCTGTTTTTCCAATTACCAATAAGCGGCGAATTGTCCCATTCCGACCAATAAGACCCCCTTTCCCTCATGGAATGGAAAATGAAAAAATACTTCCCCAAGTGGAACAGAAGCAGCATCTCCAAAGTAAAGCTGCTCAATGCTTCACCATGGAGTGGGCCTCTACTGTTCTCCTGGCACTCCTATGCTGCAGCTATCCCTACAGCCCTTCTGCAGCACTGAAGCCAGGGGTGGGGGGCAAGCTTTTCATAAACATGTACAGCAGCCTTCCAGAAACCGAAGGACATATATTCAGATGACCTGGGACTTCAGGAAAAGGTGCACCAAAACTGTGATGGGATTTGCCAGCTGTATTCTCCCCGCCATAATGCAGCTCTCTCCTGTGGCTTTGGCAATACAGCTCTGAAGCTATAAGGTACATTCTTGGATTTGTTCAATGGTCTGGAAGTCCATTGGACATGTACATTAACAACTCCCCCCCCCCCCAGGAGCATCTAATCCAAGGAGCTGTACTGTGGGCCTTTGGAAGAATGGACCTGTCATTAATTATTTTGGATATCCCTAATCAGCAATAATAGAAACCTGTGCAGGAAACAGTAATAAAACTAGAAAGGTGGCCGATGTTCTATTCCTTTACTGGACTATACTGTTGGATATACGATGGTGAATTTCAAACCATTATGGATAAAATGGACCTTTTCCCTTGCCGCAAAAAGAGCAGAATCACAGCAGATGGCAGTGCCCAGCTTATTTTGGCAGATCTCAGAAAAGATAAGGAAGTGGGGTCCTTGATGCTGTCTGAGCTTGGTGACTTTCTTGCAGATTTTTCCTTACCAAACTAGGAACATCAGCAATGTTAGCAGTTCAACTCTGAGCTACAAATGTTCTCTTCTATCACTAAGATAAGCAGGGTTGTATGAGATTATTGCATGGATGGAAGGTCACAAAAACCCATAGTCCTATAGACAACATTTGAGAAATTGAAGGATTTCCCCCAAATAAGACAACTTTCTTCCCTAGTTTGAGCAAGAAAACAACACGAATTTGAACTTGAATGGAGGATGAATGTCTGATATAATCTGAATCAGACATGTCAAACACAAGGCCCGGGGGCCAGATGCGGCCCGCGAAGTGGTTTCAAAGCCCGCAAAGCCATCCTGGAAACAGTGAGGGAATGGCCCCTGCTGCCTTGGCCCAGGCCGGCTGGGAGCCAATGTACAATTTTGTAGTGGCCATCTATGCTGAAATGCATTCAGTCTTAGCTCCACAAGGCCGTCTGGAAACAGTGAGGAACCAGCCCCTGCCGCATCGGCCCCGCCCCCTGGGTGCATGCTGGGGAGGCTCCTCCAGTGGGCCATGCCTTGGCACTTGCCCTGGTCCCACCCCCTTCTGCCAGAGACCCTCAGATCTGTCCCACTCCTGCCCAGGCCCCCTTGACACAAACGATGTAGAACTGGCCATGCCCACCCAGTAGGCCACACCCATTCCATCCACGCACACCCAGTAGGCCGCACCCACCCTGGCCACACATCCCCGGCTCCCCCGAGGGCAACCGCAATGCTGATGTGGCCCTCAATGAAATTGAGTTTGACACCCCTGATTCTGAATAATTTAATTTGTGCCCTTGTCAGAAGGGCACAAATGGTGATCACGTGACCCTGGGACACTGCTGCGACTGTCATAAATATGAACCAGTTGCCGAGCATCAGAATTCTGGTGACATGACCGTGGGGATGCTGCAATGGTTAGTAAGTGTGGAAAATTGTCATAGGTCATTTTTTTCAGTGCCACTGAAACTTTGAACGGTCACTAAATGAATGGTTATAAGTTGAGAGCTACCTGTAAAATGTTTCTGGGGAAAGATGAAATATGGACACAGGGAGAAAGAGAAGTATTTCTAACATTTTTAAAACCCAGACTATTTTCAAAATGTTAAGATCTGAACTTTAGATATTATATTATTATAAAAAGAAAGGTGTAATCTCTTCATGTTTGTACCTATATAGTAGGTTTAACATTATTTACTCTGAAAGTTTTATAGTATATTATTTTATTACGTTCAGTATAATGGCTAACTGTAGAGTGCTTAAAGATGTGTGAACTTCAACTCACAAAATTCCCTAGCATGCTTGCTCGGGAATTCTGGGAATTGAAGTCCACACATCTTTTAAGTGGTTGAGGTGGAGAAACCCCAGCAGAGAGCCTTAATGGACTGAAGCAGAATCAAAGTCACAGAGATAAATAAATAAACTATATAGGGTCAGCCTTGCCCACTGCATCCTTAGTATGCTCTATGATACACAGCATACATTCTTTATCCTAAGTAAAAGCTTAGTGTTTTGGTAGTCAAGTTCACAGTGAAGAATGAAGGAAGAAAAAAGTAACTTACCATCTTTTTTATCCTACAATATGGATTTTCAAAGATCATGGCACATTTTGATAGACGCAAATCCACATGCACAACTTAAGAAACACCGTTCATTGCAATGCATTTATGCCTAATGTAACAAGACTGCTGGAACCCTACAAGCAGGAAGAGACCTCAATGCGTGTTCTTTTCAAGAGTGGTTATAAAGTTCCATCTGCAAGCCGCATTTAAAGCCATACTAAACCTTGCTACCAACCAGAATCTGGTAGGCACTGAAAAGAAACCTTGTCCTCTCCTCCTAAAATTAATAGCCACAATGAGATCTTTGCCATGGGAATGAATGTGTGTATTTATAATATTTCCTCCAACAGGCTTCTGCAAAGTACAGGCCTGCAATTGGAAAAAGCTACTCCTCCCTTAAAAATGGGAAAGAAAAATCCGCTGCACATCTGTTTTTTGTATTGGGAGGAAGAGTGCTCTGTCTTTCTTTCCTTTAATAATTTGACCTGTTTTGTTTCTGACAAAAGGATGCTGTGTGAGGCACTGGCTCTTTGGATTCATTCCAAGCCCAGATGAGGTCAGCATGGGAGAGAGAGAGAAAAAGAAGCCCAATTCTCACAGCTGGATGTCCACTAGTAATCTGAACAAACTGTTTGGGTTGTCATTTTGATCAGAATCAAATACAATCGGATTCCTTGTTGCTACAATTGCATGTCGAAGACCGCAATCTTACAAATGTTTACGCCTGACATCAGAATTACTGCTATTTCATATCCTTAAAAGAATGTGTGTGTGTGTGTGTGTTTGCATCCATCCATACCAGCATGTTGATCTCTTCTAGCTCCCTAACAATGTAAGCAAGAAAGAAAAAAAACCAGCCAAATAGGATCTAAACTGCTAATTGGAGTAATCATTACTGCCACTGCCTATTATTGTGTTATGACTGCAGCGGAGGGCCTCATGGCTACCAGGTCACACAAAATGTGTTCGAGTTTATACAACTTCTGGTGAAGAGGCCAGTTCACGGAGCTGTGGTCTTGTGTAATCCTGACTGCAGTCCAGTCTTTCCACCAGTCTATCATGCACAATTCCAAATGATGCCCTTGGGCAGCTGGAAAGGACAGTCATATTGGAGAACATGATCTGTCAGTATAAATCTCTTGCCAATAGGTATTTAAGCACTTTCCCCAGGAGGACATAAATGTCCACCATTATCTTTGGAAATGTACCGCTCTGCCTGTAAAATTGGAAATGAGTTTAAAATAACCTTCAGCCTTTCATAGCTCGGTGCTTTTTGGTATCTCGGGATGACATTCCCCAGATTCTTACTCAAAGGATCTTAACCTACAAGATGAAGGGTTATTATGAAGGATTCATTCTCACCGGCGCATGCCAACCTTTCTCATTTATCAGCAGGAAGAGTCAAATCCAGGAAGCCCCCACTGGCACTTACACAACAATTGCCCAACAACTTCAATATAGATTCCCAATGGAAAGCCAAATGAGTCACTGAACACCTAGTCATAAGAAGCCTTATAACAATAACAATCATAAAGTTGGAAGGAATCTTGGAGGTCTTCTAGTCCAACCCCATGCTCAGACAGGAAACCCTATACCATTTCAGACAAATGGCTGTCCAGTTTCTTCTTAAAAACTTCCAGTTTTTGAGCATTCACAACTTTTGGAGGTAGGTTGTTCCACTGATTAATTGTTCTAGTTCTAGGTTGCTTCTCTTTTTGATTAGTTTCCATCCATTGCTTCTTGTCCTGCCTTCAGGTGCTTTGGAGAATAGCTTGACTCCCTCTTCTTTGTGGCAACCCCTGAGATATTCTAACACTGCTATCATATCACCCCTAGTCCTTCTCTTCATTAAACTAGACATACCCAATTCCAGCATCCATTCTTTATATGTTTTAGCCTTATAAATGACCTCATAAAAAAGTGCCAGGCTTTGAATTACCATTTCAGCAATGGACAATCCTTAATAGGATTTGTACCTCATATGGCATCTGCTGGGACTCTTTGTTTAAATGGGACACAGTATCCTCCCCTCTGTGTGACTGCAGGATCCCACGTCAAACTGTAGATCACATTGTGATCAGCTGTAAGCTGAGCGCATATACCAGTCCAGTATCCGATTTTTTTTATAAAATATAAATGCTGCGTTTCAGGGGTTAGATGGCCTAGACATTGGGGTTTGAACATAGGTCTTTTTAACATTTATATTTTACAGTGTTCTTCTAATCTAGATGAAATGTTAATACATATCACTAGTCCATGTCTGATATGCCATACTCTAAATAATTAATAAATAACCCTATAGGAATCCTAGCCAAGGCAGGCAATCAGCTCCAGCATCAAATACTATTGGGATAAATAAGACAACGGGGCAATTCCTCACTCATCTTTCTTGGTTGGTTGGTTGGCTGGCTGGCTGATTGATGCATTTCCATCCTAGCTTTTTTCAAACAATTCTGGAGAGTGTACCTGGGAGGGGAGGGGATGGAGAACTCATTTTCCCCCTGAATAACAAATCTATGGACTAGATTTAATTCACAGAAGAAGAGTCTGACTTTCTGAAAGTTATACCGGGAACTCTATTGCTGATTGAGTACTTAAGCCTAGACATTCTAAACAACGAATAGGAAGAGAATATCTTTCATTGCAAGAAAACACACATAATTCAAGCAAGGAAGCTTTGGAAAAACAGATAAAAGTCTGTAGGTGTTGTGTCTGTACAGTATTGTTGTTCTGAATAAACAAAAGTTGTTGCTAACGAACGAAGGGAAATATACGTGTCTCAGGATAAAAATGCTAAATCAAATTTCCTCTCTGATGTTGGAAAAGGATTTATATTTGTAGAGAGTTGGAGCATAAGCAGCAGCTCCATGTACTCTGCTCCAGCAAATGTGAAATAGTGAAGTTGCTAAAACAACTAGCAAACTCCTCTTGCCCATGCATTGATGCGATCACCTAACCCAGTCATGAAACATCTGCAGGAAGAGAAGATAGCTGAAATAACACCAAGAATGTGACAAATGAGAATAGATGCTTCTAAAATGTGAAGCAATAAAAACGTATAATCTTTTAAATCGAAGTGCATGGGATGTACAGGTAGTCGCGACTTATGAACACAATTGAGCCCAAGTTGTTAAGTGATTTTTGCCCCATTTTGCCACCTGTCTTGTCACAGTTAAGTAAACCACTGCAGTTGTTAAGTTAGTAACACGGTTAAGTGCATCTAGCTTCCCTATTGACTTTGCTCGTCAGAAGGTCGCAAAAAGTGATCACATGACCGTGTGACACTGCAGTCATTATAAATATGAGCCAGTTGCCAAGCATCCAAATTTTGATCACGTGACCATAGGGATGCTGCAACAGTTGTAAGTGTGAAAAATAATCACAAGTTACTTTTTCTAATGCCATTGTAACTTTGAAAGGTCACTAAATGAACGGTTGTAAGTCAAGGACTACTTGTATTTTATAAAAGAGAAGAATGCCCTGGAGTTTGTCCCAAACTCTTCTTGACTAAAATATACTCTTTGGGCCAAACTTATACATAGAATACAATTCCATGTGAGGCACCAGAGTTAGAAGGAAGATGCAAAATTGCATTGAATGTGGAACTCGGCTTTTGATTTGGTTGATTTGATAGGCTAAAAATAAGGAATCTGGAACCTTCTAGACTACCATTTCCAGCAGCTCCAAAACATATAGCAAGGATCAATGATGTTGGGAGCTTTCCATAACATCTGGGTGAATTCAAGTTCCTTTCTAGCCAACAGAAGGCACCAATAAAGAAATGGAGAACTGTGGTCCTAGGAGAGATCATAACAAATCATTATGGAAATCTAATAAACTGGGTCAAGTTTTAAAAACTACAGACCAGCTAGAAATTTAGTCAAAGAAGACATATGCCACGACAATTGTGGGATTCAGAGAGATTGGCTTTGAGAGTCTCGGGACAAAACATAGAAATTAATAGCTTAATCTACATGAAGGAAAAGAACTTCATGAAGACATTTCATTGCTTAGTTTATAGATATTAAAATGACTAAAACCACACTAGTAACAGCAATTTGTACAAAAGAAAAGATATTACTAGGCATGCCTGAATAATTAATTGTTCTTTTAGGATTGAACTCCAAAGCTCTAAATTAGCCACTTCATAGATAAATTGGATCAAGGTCAGCCGGATAGGAAATGACCTGAGTATCAAATAGGCATTGGAGCAATTTCCTGACATCCAAATCAAAAGGAAAAAAAAATGCACAGGTATTTCTAGCAGTGCATGTTATTTTTATGTCAAGCTTTTTCTTCTGAGCTTTTGTCTTTGCTGCTTTTTTTTTTCTCCTGGAACAAAATGGATTCTTGAGCTAAGATTTCAGGATAGTGACCAATAACAAAATAAATAAATTTTAAAAAAATGAACAGAGAACCGATATGCCTGAAGCCCTTTATAACATAAGTAATCCATGTTTTTAAAAAAAATAAACCAAGGCATATAAACATCAGAACATACCTGGAGATGTCATCTGTTTTCAGTAATTTAGCCATGCATAATCTAAATGCAACCAAAAATGTAGAGAATTCCAAAGATCAAAGAGACAATACACCATGCATTTACTTACCCAACTGATGGACCCCAAAAACTGTTGGAATAACTTGGGGAGCCTCAGTGTCTGGGGAGATAAAAGCAGAATAACAGCGCTGCAATTAAATCAGAATGGCATCTGTTTAGGAGTCCCTCTTCTGCTGCACCGTCATCATGCTGTCCCCCAAATTCCATATTGCCTAATTAATTATTACTGTAATAATGACATTAGATGGAAACAAACTTCAGCTAGGGGGGAAAAAAAAACATTGCTTTGGGGCAGGGAAAAAAAAAACCACACTGAGGATCCTCACCCAACAAACTTTGTGCTGGACGGAGCTATGAGGTTCACCCAAAGAGCAGGATTCACCCATCCTCACCTCCTTAGTTTGGCAGGATTTCCCTGCTCCCATCTTCTTTCTTCACCGAAGCCCCCAGCTGACCTCAGAAGAAGCATTCCTGGCTTTGGAGTCCACAGCTGGATGGAACATTTCGGTCCTGAACCCACCTGAATTGACACAGCAACTCTTGCCTACCAACAGCGTTCTCTCTTGCAATCCAACTGGCCTTGTATCAGTTGCTAGGCAACCAAAGATGGCATATTCGATGAACGAAAGCGGCATTAACATCTCAATCCTTTTTTTTTTTTTTTAGCTTACACTTAGAAGCATTATGGTTTGTCTACCTGTCCTAAATGAGCTGATT